>JAODUP010000887.1:350000-383357 GCA_025642065.1 Paralvinella palmiformis | reverse complement strand
CCATAATCATCCATGCCTTGTAAAACATTGTAAGTGTACAATCTCAACATACATAAAATTGGTGTAATATCTGAAACATTTCCAGTAATATGGTACTTAATGACCGGACAAATAATTCCTGATATTGCAAATACTGTGGCCTAATTCTCCTGAAAATGTGAATGTAGATTAATTTTTCTTTTCAATTTGTTGCCTATGATATTAACAATATGAGAAATACTATTAACCAGTTAACAACAGCTGCAACATAACTTTTATCCAATAATGATGATAACATTAATACTGTTTATATTGCTTATTACGTTAGTGATTGGTAGTATGACAAAATTATCCAAGACGGACATTAAAATGATACTTAAATCTATTATTTATGAGGTTACGATGATGATGCTAGTGTTTCGGATGGTGATCCCCTCAATATGAGCAACAACACCAATACAGATATTGAGTTAATCAATGAGTATGTTGAGTTATTTTCCTCTTAGTTTGTCACATCATGGATATTTCGACGAGGGCCACGTTTTTGGCTAAACGTCCAGCAAACGCGTAATTAATTCATTTACACATTCGTTTGAAGGTTCAATCTTACAAAAGATATCTGCAAAATCATATTTCATTTCACCAAAAATGCAGATTTATTTGTAATCTAACGAAGCGAAGAGTAGTCAGGCATCTGCCTAAAAACAGACTAGACTACCATTGATGACGTCAAATGCTCGGCTTCAATGTTTTTGTGCAATCTGTTATAAATATGGGGTTTCGGTTAGATGGTTCCGTGGTGTAATGGTTAGCACTCTGGACTTTGAATCCAGCGATCCTAGTTTAAATCTCGGCGGAACCTCAAACTTTTTGTATTACTGATATTCTACGTTTATCCAGTGGTACATCTCACTTAGTTATCTTTGCTAAAGTGAAAACATCAGTAGAATCCTAATGTGAAGAAATTTGAATTTTATCAATCTTTTAATATTGTGCTTTGTTATAATTTTATTATTACAAGAAAAATATTAATTTTATAACAGAAATGTATTGTATAGCAGCCAATGTGTTAATACTTCATTACCGTAAGTAAAAACAGATGAAGGTCATCGATGGCTAATTCACTGTAAACGTTTGGTGAAGAAATTTCAACACTGCTAATTGCATTGCGCATTGATTTTCTTGCGAAGTACCTTTGCCATTAAGTAATAGGGCCTGGAATATCCAACTCTGACAGTGATACCTCCATGTCTTGTAAGGGGCGCATTCGTGGTCTAGCGACAGTGTGTTGGACCACAGATCACTACCACCCGTGTTCGAATCTCGGCGTGGGCATATCTGAAAAGTGTTTCATCTTTGACGGTAGTTCGGTCAATTTATTCTACCATGTGCACAAATGTTGCCGAAAAACATCAATCATCATAATCATCCATGTCTTGTAAGAAATTGTTAGCGTGCAATTTCAACATATATAAAATTGGTGTAATATCTGAAACATTTCCAATAATATAGTACTTAGTGACCGGACAAATAATTCCTGATTTGAAAAATCCTGTGGCCTAATTCTCCTGAAAATGTGAATGTAGATGAATATTTCTTTTCAATTTGTTGCCTGTGAGTTTAACAATATGAGAAATACTATTAACAAGTTAACAACAGCAGCAGCGTTACTTTTATCCAATGATAATATTAATACTGTTTATATTGCTTATTACGTTAGTGATTGGTAGTATGACAAAATTAACCAAGACGGACATTAACATGATACTTAAATCTATTATTTGTGAGGTTACGATGATGATGCTAGTGCTTCGGATGGTGATCCGCTTAATATGAGAAAAAAATAGACTAGACTACCATTGATGACGTCAAATGCTCGATTTTGTTATAAATATGGGGTTTCGGTTAGTTGGTTCCGTGGTGTAATGGTTAGCACTCTAGACTTTGAATCTAGCGATCCCAGTACAAATATCGGCGGAACCAGAAACGTTTATTACTGTTATACTACGATTCTCAAGTAGTATGTCTTACTTAGTTAATACACTCCTAATATAATGAAATTTAAAGTTTATATACCTTTTAGAAATGTGCATTGCTATTACTTTATTATTTTATTACAGATATTTATTGTATTGCAAGTACTCTATGTAAAAGATAGGCAGTTTACCGGCGGCCGATTCAGTGTAATCGTTTGGTAAACTAATTTGTTTTGTCCCAAATTACATGCCCATTGAATCTCTTTGTATGCAATGACTATTCATTAAGTAATAGGGCCTAGAATATCCAACTCTAACCGTAATACATCCATGACTTGTAAAAAAGGAAGCGTACAATCTCAAAATTCATAAAATTGGTGTAATTTCTGAAACATTTCCAATAATGTGGTAATTAATAACCGGATAAACAGTTGTTGATTTGGCAAATACTGTGGCCTAATTCTCATGAAAACGTTAATGTAGATGAACATTTCTTCTCAATATTATGTCTATGTGATTAACAATGCGAGATATAGTGATAACAAGGTAACATCTGCAGCACCGTAACTTTAATACTGATATTAATACTGATTATAGTGCTTATTATGTTGGTTAAGGGTATGATGACGAAATTGACCACGACGGACATGATAATGATGCTGAAATCTATTATTTGTGTGGTTATCATGATGATGGTGGTGTTGCGGATGGTGATACCGTCAATATGTGCAATTATACCAATACATATTTTGAGTTAATCAATGAGTATGTTGAGTTTTTATCCTTGTAGTTTGTCATATCTGGGATATATGGCCGAGGGGCCACTTTCTGGAGTAACGTACTGCAAAAGCTGAATTAATTAATTCACACATTCGTTTAAAGGTTGAGTGTTTGAAATAATTTCCACAAAATCTCATTTCGTGTCGTCAACATTTTGAATCTTCTGAAATTAACTGAAGCGATGAGTTGTTAGGCGCCTGCCTAAAAATAGACTAGACTACCATTGATGACGTCAAATGCTCGGCATCAATGTTTTCGGCGCAATCCGTTATAAATTTGTGGTTTCTTTTAGTTGGTTAGTTTAACATTATTATTATTATTATTATTATTATTATTATTATTTTCATTATTATTAGTAGTATTATTATTGTTTGTTATTATTATTATTATTAGTATTATTAAAATTATTATTAGTAGTAGTATTATTGTTGTTATTATTATTATTATTATTATTATTATCAATTATTTGAATATAAAGGCAACAAAACCAATGAAGAACAAATGTTTGTTTATGTGAAAGATCGTGAAATTCTTAGTTGTCTCGTTCCTATCTAAACTTAGACAAGATTGACAGTGAGAGCGAAAAATGCTACGAATCAACACTTTCTGCGCCATCTGTTATAAATTTGTGGTTTCGATTAGTTGGTTCTGTCGTGTAGCATTACTACTCTGGACTTTGAATCCAGCGATACGAGTTCCTGTCTCGGCGGAACTTTGAAGTTTTATTACTCCATATGACTATATGATATTGACTAAGATGATTAGAAAATATGTACTAGAGTTTGGATCAGAAGGAATTTGGAAATATGATTTTATTAATTAAAAAAACAATGCAACACTAAATATCCGATACAGACGATTGATAATTGATGTTTTACAGCCACTTTTGTGCATCTGGTAAGCTGAATGAGTCGAGCGACCTCCAAAGGTAATGAAGCGTTATAAATTGGTGGTTTCGATTAGTTGGTTCTGTCGTGTAGCATTACTACTCTGGACTTTGAATCCAGCGATACGAGTTCCTGTCTCGGCGGAACTTTGAAGTTTTATTACTCCATATGACTATATGATATTGACTAAGATGATTAGAAAATATGTACTAGAGTTTGGATCAGAAGGAATTTGGAAATATGATTTTATTAATTAAAAAAACAATGCAACACTAAATATCCGATACAGACGATTGATAATTGATGTTTTACAGCCACTTTTGTGCATCTGGTAAGCTGAATGAGTCGAGCGACCTCCAAAGGTAATGAAGCAAAATCAAAGATGAAACAGCCTTCAGATATGCCCACGCCGAGATTCGAACTCAGATGGTAGTGATCTGTGATCCAACGGGTATGCGAGAGAGCAATACTTATTCGGAATGGACGGTTTTCATTCCAAATAATTATACCGCATCTTCCACAGAAACCAAAAGTGTATGAACTAAATAAATCAATTTTAAAAACATTCTAAGATTGAATTTGCAATAATTCTGTAATAAATCAATCAACTGAAGTTTAAAATCTGAAATTTCTTTACATCATGATTCTATCCAAATTTACAATGAGGAAGATAAGAAATGAGATGTTAGACGGATAATTGTATTGTGGGATGTTTAAAATGTAAAGGTTCCGCCGAGATTTGAACTCGGATCGCTGGATTCAAAGTCCAGAGTGCTAACCATTACACCACGGAACCACTTACTTTCTTATTAACATTATATTAGCTTGTTCTGACAAAAGAGTCTAGGCCGTTTATTTCACGTCACAGTGTTAGACTTAGCTATTTTTAAACTGGTGAATGACATCTCACTACTTCACTGACTTTCAGATAAATAAACATTTTGATAAATAAATGTTATGATGAGACAAAAGGGATGAAACTTCATAAGGATACATGCATTCACTTATCTATTGTCATGATCACCAACCTCATCATCGTGATCATCATCATCATCATAATCATCAACATAAGCGTCGTCATCATTATCTTCATTACTAGACTAAAGGTAACAACAAAGGTATGTCAGTAATTCAGTTATTTACTCCTTATTAGTAGTTCTTAGAAATTTCTTCTCTTAGACTGTGATAATGAAACATCAAACAGTCTATATAGTTAACACTGTTCAAGGATAAGTAGGCCATAGTTTGTTGTGTGTATATGAAGCTGACCCCCTAGAAAATATTAAGCTGTGTATTATCCGGTGGTTCAGTAGCTAATAAGTTCCACGTAAAGAACAGACTTTAAGGTATATTTCATTATATCTAACTCAGGAATAGTAATATTGCCTCGCTAGTATTAGAATGTCCAGATGAATGCTGCTTCTGATATATCACTGATGACACTCTTATTCTGATGGTCATAAGAATACATTAATACTCGTTGTTATACATATCATTTACAACAACAGATGCTATGTATAACATAATTGTAATATACATATTTAATAAATAATATAAATAGCAACACATAAAATCATATTAAACATTTATTTCTATATAATGATCATTTACATTTTTCCATCTTTTCACTAAAGGCTGCTCAACTCTTTATTATTGACACATTAAAATTTTATTGATGACACGAAATGGAATAAATTATATATAACTTAAACCACGACATGACTTAAATCAACATGGTGGGAGATTGCATATATTAATTAATCACTTAAAAACATCGATAATTGCTGCTGTTTTTTATTCTTCTTCTTATGTAGACATTATACTAAATATGAGCGCCATAATATGTTACTGGCACATGGCTGTGGGTAATATGTTCTTGAAGTTGAGGGTATTTAATTAAAAATATCTATAAAGTCATAGAGAGTATTTTTTATTGTTGTAAACATACTGGCCATAAAATCAGGATTATAACCAATTACAGACATAAAAACTTAAATATCATAAACATAGTTTTTGCAAATGGATTATTAATGTCAGGTAATGATAGTTAAGTTTCATAATTTAACTCGTTGTCGTCATTTGCCTGTTTTTGAGTCAATAGTGTTTTCTTTTACTTCATTTTGTTTTTGGTTTACTTCCAAGAAGATGTATACAGACAATGAAACTAAAAACATTCAGTTGTATATATATATATATATAGAGAGAGAGAGAGAGAGAGAGAGAGAGAGAGAGAGGAGAGAGAGATAGATAGAGAGTCAAAATCCGTTAATCCGGACATCGTTTATCAGACAAATCCACCAATGACTCTTTAATCCGACAAAATCGTGTTCATTTGGCCAACAGAATCTGAATTTTCAATGTAAAATGACCTCGTTAATCCGACAACACGAAAATATTGCTAAAATTTCCGCTAGTTCAGTCATGAAAGACACACCGCCATGTTGTCAGCAATGGCTAATTAACCCGCCTATCCGTGATAATTGCTATATCGTAACCAATTACAACCTTCCTTGACCATACACACCGACACACGATGGTTCAATTGCCTGTGGCTATTTCATAGCCATTCATAATCATTCATGGCTAATTACAAACACAAATGTGTTATCTTTCCAATGAGCGGATCATTAGTTAATCTGATGGACTAAGTGACACGAGTATTTCTTTATAATGTCTGTAATTAACAAACATCACAAAAAGGATAATCCCAAGCGAACACAAGCAGAGATCATGTATCAATAACATACATTAAACATATGTCAACTAGTTCCGCTAAACAGAACCTTATGTTGGAATGAAGGTTCTGGGATTTCTCCAGATGGCTGGGGATGAATTGTTTCAATCAACCTTCTCACTTACCAACCCCGGGAAGGTAGCCAAGTTTGCCCGTGAAAATCCCTTAAGAGATAGATAAAAATGGCATTTGGATCTACAACCTGAAAGAATGGACAGCAATGATTTGACAACTACGCTAGCGAAGAGTCATCATTTGGATAGATACTTGATTTTATATGAAATTATTAATTTGATGATGATGATGATGATGATGATGATGATGATGATGATGATGATGACAGAAACATCAATAACAACAATATGAACGCGAATTTGAATAGATCAGTGAATGCACACAATCATATTAGGGTTCACGATTTCAAAAGCGACCCAGAAATGAATTTTTGTGATATCAAAGACGTTTATTTATCTGACATTCATTCAAGCAGTCAGTCGTGACACACATGATTAAAAATAGACAAGCCTAGTATTGGTGACCTTAAATGTTCGGGTCAAGCGCTTTCTTCACAACTTGATTAAAATCTGTAATTCAGTTGTTATTGTTGTCGTTGGTTCCGTGATGTAATGGTTAGCACTCTGAACTTTGAATCCAGCGATCCGAGCTCAAATCTCCACGAAACCTAAATATTTTATTATCCCACAATAAAATTGGCCTTTTATTCACCTCCATTTCTTAACTTTCCCGTTCTTCTGTTCATTAATCGTTCTAATCACATTCATATTCAAATTATTGTTGATGATTGTGTTACCATAATAATAATAATAATAATAATAATCGTTATCATTATTTCGACCTTATTTACTATTATAATCATCAAGCTTGTTTAAAGATATTTCCTAAATTATATTCTATGATTGTTGCCTTCAAAACGGTAGTTGTAGTAATTGTTATATATAATAGTTTAGAAGACATGTACTCAAGGGTATTTATTGCCTGAAAACAGGTTGTGTCATTCAAGAAATGCCAAAATGCGTATTTTCAATTGGTTCAGTGCTTGCTTCAATTTTATGCATGTGAAGGTTGTATGCTTCCAGCATCAAGCATTTCAAAAGCACTTTTATTCCCGATCTTTCATGCACTATTTGAGTTTTTGGTATTTAATATTCGGAGTGTGAATCTTGAACTTATACGACCTGAATGGAGAAAAGAGAGTATTTAAAGTATCATATAAGTACACCTAGCCCTAGAATAGGTATACTGTGTTGCATTTCAGTGAATGATACAGGACACGGTGGTGGTTCATATTTAATATAAATTCTTTCGCGGTGTATAATAGATTCACGTTTCGGCAACTCCAGAACTATTACATCTATTCTATAACATAAAAAATTGACTTTGTCATACATGTAATAAATATTATTAAAAGCTGGTCATTAAGTCTGAGTGTATGAAGAAAATCATATACAGAAAATTACGTGCCGTAAATATTCCAGAATTTATGGAAGATTTACAGTCGCCAAAACCCCTGAGTGAATGTGAGGGATAAGTTGGTCAGTTTTGTAGAGGCCTACAGGAAAGGTGTACAAAGTATCATTAATTATCATGATTTTTCTGAGATCTGAACTCTTTGGTACTCTGATAAATTCAATTTACATTCTTTTATGAAATGTTAGTTCATAATGTCATACTAGCGTAATAATTATCTGATAAAGGTAAGTTTCATGGGAAATATCGCATTTGGATTACCAATAAATTACTTCCTACAGATCAAGGTAAGCTTTGCAAACTATGACAATAGCTGTGTACAATTCTTGAACTTATATTTTGAAGAAATGTGCCGCAAATACGAGCTGTGTACAACTTTACGGTTAGGTAGTTACATTAAGCATGTCGTGTTCTAAATTGAAGGACATTCTACTCTAAAACACAGCATTTTAAAATGATAAATGTAATATATTTGTTTGCAATTGTAATAAGACTGGCATAATGGTGAAAAGAAGAGGGTCGGAAGCTAAATGTTTAAATTGTAAGCGAATATTAATCAATGTCTATATTTGTATGGTTTTCATAAGCATCTCCGTATATAATACAATATCTAGACGATTTTACATGGTGAAGATCACTTTAGATAAACCACTTTTCATGATGAAGTACATCATGCCAAATTTTCTTGAAATTGAGGGTATTTGATATAAAATATCTATAAAGTCACCGAGAGTATGTTTTTATTGTTGTAAAAACACACTGGCCATAAAAACAGGATTATAACCAATTACAGACATAAATAGCATAAACATGGCTTTTACAAATGGAGCATTATTAGCAGATAATGATAGTTAGATATCATTTCTAATTTAACTCCTTGATTATATTAATGCCTGTTGTTCAGCCAATTTGATTGATTTGTTTAATGTTGGGGCGGTTTACTTCCAAGAAAATATATTTAGAAGATGAAACTGATTTATGAAAATAAATTATATTAATCTACAGAGAACATTCAGATGAATGCATTACTCAAAATACAGTTTAACGAGTATTAATATTATTTATATAATATAGTCCAAAGTAGTTGTTAAATGTTTCAACCGGAGAATGAAAAACAATTTTAAAAAGGAATCGCTGATCGTAATCGACATAAAAGCATAACTTGGAACTTATCTGGATTTGTGTTATTATTAATCCATTCAAACGCGTTTTCACCATCAGATCTATTAGAGATTTCTGCAACATTCTGATCAATATTGATTGATATCGTACTATAATCAGCGTAATTACAAATGGTACTTACATCAATAATAAAAGATTAAGTAATTCTTAAATTTATTTAAGACAAATCAGCCAATATCACTGTATTCGGGAAACTTCTAATTGTAACATCTCGAGAATTTAGATTTCTTTCCAGTTTGGCTTTTCCCATCTGATTTGATTAAAAAAATAGGCCTAGTGCATTCAATAAGAATTATTAATAGTCATTATTTTATGAAAGAAAACAATTATAAATATAAATGTTAACAATAATAATACTTTAGTACAGTTTTACTCAGTTATTTTAAATTTTAAATGTTGTAAATTAAGACCATTCAAATTCCATGCATGACGAAAGAGAATAAAGTCAGATTTATAAATATATATTCATATCGTTGTATTAAAAACATATTAAGGTTCGGTCGGAATTTCTATTTCTCTAGATCGCTGGAGATGAGTTGTTTCAATTCAGCTTGATACCTCTCACACCTGGGATAAGTAACCGAGTAGCGACTGTTCATGAAACATCCCCTAAACCATGGATATAAATGGCAATTGAATCCACTACCTGAAGGTTTGGAGTGCAATGCACTGACCACTACGCCAGCAAAGCTTCACCATATGGATAGGATATTTGATTAAATACGAAATTAATTTCTGTCCATGAATATGGTAATTATTGCTTCATTTTCATGAAACAATAAATAAAACATGTTTTTTTGGACTCCTTGGTTAAATGTCTGATTCATCCAATATTTCGGGTGCTTTGGTAGGGTCTAAATCAGAGGATAGCGTTGTAAACCTGTGGGTTGTGGCCTATGAACTTCACTCACAGCTGTGAC
Organism: Paralvinella palmiformis; assembly: GCA_025642065.1. Taxonomy (NCBI): domain Eukaryota; kingdom Metazoa; phylum Annelida; class Polychaeta; order Terebellida; family Alvinellidae; genus Paralvinella; species Paralvinella palmiformis. The sequence continues at coordinate 373,411 of JAODUP010000887.1, read as the reverse complement.
CAGAGCCAGAATCTAATTACCAGACAATCTTTGTTAAAAGCCATCTCTGAATTAGAGAACATTCTTAAAGGCACTAATTTAAATAAGTACCAATCAGATTGAATTAATTTCGGAGATCGAACGGTTGTTTAACAGAAAGTAACATTTACAACAAAGAAGGAATTAAAAACTATATATTTATATTTCAAAACATGCGATTGTCTCACTATAATCTAGATGAACTGCACTTTGAAATCACCATTCTACTCAAACACACTACTACAACTCCGGTACATCTTCTAGATCAACTCCAGATCAAAGACCTTATAATACACAAAACTAGACAATTATCCATCAAAGACAAAGTAACCACCAACCACAGAGATTTGCTGGAATATCAACTATATGTTAACGATACGATATAATAAACACTGTGCCCTACTTTTCTTGGAATAGTGTCGCTGTCTTAACGTAGAAAGTGAATTAATTACTGCGAAAGGGTGAACAAATAGATCGCCTGCAAATTTCAATGATTACCTCTAAACCAATAATGATTAAATCGCTGGGATCATTAAATTATGGCTGATGAAAATGGTGAAAACGATGATTACGATCATGACGATGATCATGATCATGATTATTATGTTGACAAAAACAGCAATAAGAACGTGAACGCGATTGTTATTACCCTTAACCCCATAATCATGATAACGCAGAGAATCCCTAAATTATGGTAATCATGCTGATGTTGATGAGACATCAACAACAATATGAATTTGAACAGATTAATAAAAGTGACATAGAAATTAGTTTTTGTGTCAGCAAAGATGTTTATTTATCTGACATTCATTCAAGCAGTCAGTCATGACACACATGATTAAAAATAGGCAATGCTAGTATTAATGACCTTAAATGCCCCGGTCAAGCGCTTTCTTCATAACTTGATCCAAGTTCGCACTTCTAATTAGTTTTTATTATGCCGAGATAAAATGTCCTTTTATTCACCTCCCTTTCTTGCCTTTCCTGATATTTGAAATTTGGGTAACATCTTGATGCAAACAAACGATAAAGTTTAGGAACTATATGAGTACCAACCGTTACTTCGCGAACTATTTAGGTTTTATATAACGGTTATGAAGAAACTGTTAATGCCGAACATATAACGTCATCAATGTCAATCTTGTCTAAGTTTAGATAGGCACGAGACAACTCAGAACTTCGCGATCTTACATATAAACAAAAGTTGGGGTTTTAAATTGTTCTTAATTGGTCTAGTCACATTTATATTCAAATTATTGCTGTTAATTGTATTATCATAGTAATAATAATAATAATAATAATAATATTATTATTATTATTATTATTATTATTATTATTATTATTATTGTTATTATTATTATTGATAATTAATTATCAGTGTCATCCTCGACGTCATTGTCTCCATCCAATGAACTATTATAATCATCATGACGGATATCATCATTTTTAAGCTGAAGCTATTAAAAGTTGTATCCATGCTATAATTGTTAACTACAAGACACTAGTTAATGTAATAGCTAAATAGTATAGTTTAGAAGACATTTACTCAAGACTATTTATTGCCTGAACACAGATTGGGCCCTTCTGAAATTTAAAAAGGCATAATATAAAGTAGCTGCTTCACTTTTAGGCATGTGAAGGTTGAATGGTTCTAGTTTCAAGTATTACAAAAAGGCTTTTATTCGCATATTTCATTCTTTATTTGAGATTTTGTATTAAATATTATATCTGTGAATCGTGAATTTAAACAACTTATATAAAAATAAGGGGGGGGCATTTAAAGCATCATATAAGTACACCTGACCCTACACCTGTATATTTTGAACATATACGACCTGCATCGAGAAAGGGGAGAACATTTCAGGTAATGCCCCTATTGCTAACTGAGATTTAATAAAGATTACCTGAACATTTCAGGTAATATACATATTACCTGATTATACAGATTAACTGTAACATATGAGTGCGTGCGTTTGTGTATGTTTGTGCGTTGTGTGTGTGTGTGTGTGTGTGTGTGTGTGTGTGTGTGTGTGTGTGTGTGTGTGTGTGTGTGTGTGTGTGTGTGTGTGTGTATGTGTGTGTGTTTGCAATATTGCACGGGCACATAGAATCTCGATTCGTTCATTCAAACTCCGGACGATTCATCATCAACTTTTCATGCTGACTCGTGTGTAATCTCTCAACAGTCGTAATCCTGCAACATTCTGAATGAAAAGGGATTCATCTACATTCGTGGTGTCTGAGAGTAGTACAGGGAATGTTTATTAACCATCTAACTAGCCGAATTAATACCAACTTTTAAGTTGCTGTATCTTTCTTGGAAATAACACTTTACGAATTTTATATCTTTTAGCGTCAAAAGCGTTAAAAGTACCAGCAACACAGAGAAACGTCAATTGTGAATATAATGTCCGGACGATTCGTCAACAGTTTGAAGAAGTTTGGGCTGATTAATGTGTTTTCTATGAGTGGAAGGGATAGGTATATCCGTAAACCTATACACAATATGTCTATAAACAAACACATTATTATCACCCCCAGCCAGTTATAATCGGCTTAAAAATAGATCACCGTAGCCTTTAACACTTCACAAATGAATTTCTGGAAAATAAATCTCATTTTGAAGCTCGTAGGTTTCGCAATAGGTTAAATGTCCCTGGATTCAATCAACATGTCGATGGTGCAACTCATAAACGCTGCCACACACTTGAGAAATTCCATCATATTAGAAGTTCTTTCTGTATGTGGCCTTTGTCTCAGCAATAACAAAGTTAACGTGCCATAAATATTCCAGAATTTATGGAGGATTTACCGTCGCCGCAATTCCTGAGAGAATGTGAGGGATCAGTTGATGAGCTGATAGAAGCCTATGGCGAAGGTGTACAAAGTATCATTAATCACAATGATCCCTCTTGCTCGAAAATCAATTCGCTGAGACCTGAACTCCTTGGTACTAAACTTGATTTCATTTGGCGCTGAACTTCCTTACCGGTGCACTTTCAAATCTACAGCGAACCTTTTTATTCCAAGAGAAATATTAACAGAAATAAACGAATGTGGAAAAGATCAAAAGAAACTCTACAAATTAAATAGAAAATTCACAAGCAGTAACTAAAGAACAACCATCATAACAATAAAATTGTCCTATTATTCACCTCCATTTCTTAACTTTTCTGTTCTTCTATTCATTTATTTTCAAAGTCGATGTCGCCAATGCGTTTAAAAATTTACTTAAGATGAATATTAGAAAACAGGTCGCTTCAGCTGAAACATTGTATAACCAAGTGAGCATCAAAATATAGGTTGGCAAAATTATCCTTGAATATCAGACCTTAGAATACACAAAACTAAAATAGTATCCATCAAACACGAAGTAAACCCCGAACCACAGAGAAATTTACTGGAGTATCAACTATCTGTTAATGATATAAGTCTAAATCACAATATGACCTACTTTTCCTGTAATACTCTCACTGTCTGTGACGTAAACAGTGAATTAATTATTGAAAAAAGTGAACAAATACATCACCTGCAAATCTCAATGATTACCTTTAAACCAATAATGATTAAATCGCTGAGGATCCTTAAATTTAGTCATGATGACAGAAATAGTCACATTATGGCCTCATCGGTAGAGCGTGAGGCTATTTACCTATTTCTATGGTCATTCTGTCCGAGAGGTCGCAGGTTCGCGCCGTGGCAGTATAGTAGGATGAGTTTTTCATCAAGCCAGACAACTGCCAAGGAAAATGCCATATATTCTAAATTTATTTAGAATTAGTCTCCGTGAGGAACCTATAAATTACAAACCATATTCGTCTCCCTCATTTGAGGTTACCAGCCATGTGATGATGATGATGATGATGATGATGACAACGACGACGATGGTGATAATGATGATGATGATGATTACGGAGACATCAACAACAATATTAATTTGAACTGATCAATAAATGCACCCAATCACGTTGGGGTTCACGATTTCAAAAGTTACCCAGAAATGAGATATTATCAAATTTGTTTATTTATCTGACAATCAGTCAACCAGTCAATCGTGACGCGCATAATTAAAAATAGACAATCCTAGCATTGGTGACCTTAAATGCTCGGGTCGAGCGCTTTCTTCTCAACTTGATGAAATTCCACACTGCAGTTGTTATATTTGTCGTTGGCTCCGTGGTGTAATGGTTAGCACTCTGGACTTTGAATCCAGCGATCCGAGTTCAAATCTCGGCGGAACCTTTACATTTTATACATGATCCACTTCCTTTTATTTTTTTTCCTGATGTCTGAATTTTGATGATATGAAAATTACTGTTGAATGTAAACTGTGGTGTCAAAATAGTTTATGATATGTATGTAGCAAGTCACCATTGAACCATACGCACGTGTTGTTTGTTGCGAGCTGTGGTATCAAATGGTATGTTTTTACGTGCTTCCGCTTTTTGTACGTAGCCTGCATGTAGCCGATTTCCTGTGGGCGTGACATATTTGTCCGTACGAAAATCGAATTAGCTGGTTCCCCCAGGCTGATGAGTAACCAGACACATGTAAGGTATGCCACATCTATCAATATGTAGGTATGGAACATTTTATTTTTTGGGTTAATGTATGTTGTTTGTTTGTATTTAGATTTTGGGGTAGGTCTCTGAGTTTGATATGTTGATGCTCTGTGCCTGTTCCCCTTTTAAAGCCCCAAAAAACACACCCACACACGCGAAAATATATATATTATATATATATATATATATATATATATATATATATATATATATATTACAACAAGATTTCATACACACAAAACACGTTGTACCATGTAGCCGCTTTCCTGTGGGCGTGACATATTTGTCATACACACAAACACTCATATTAATACAAAATTTAACTTTGGTATATTTTAGGGATTATTTATTTCAAGGTAAGTGTTTTACATGTGTTTGTTAGAGCATGTTACATCTCTACATGTTCCAGTATGTGTATTAATTATATCATTATGTACATACATGTACGTGTACTTTGTATATCAGATGATAACATACTAATAACAAAAGTTTTAATGGAGAAATTTTTTTATTTATTGTAATAATTAAATTTCATATTAAACATGAAATAAACAAAATTAATATTTTATATTTACAACAAACAAACGAAGTTTATTAATCAAACAATATTATAAACAATAATCATATCTATATTTTATATACATACACCATATTATTATAACAACCTGCCACTGATAATCTTTCATTTTTAAATAAACATATTTTCAAGGTTTATAATCTAAATCTAAAACACATTTAACAAAGCAATAATTTCTATCAAATAATAAAATATTATTATTTTTCAGATCAGAAACAAAGATTTGTTTATTTTTATCAACAAATACACTTGTTGGCTCCATCTCTCTATCTGTTGATTGTAATGATGATATTTGTTTACCATTTTTATCATAAACAACAACATTATTGTTGAGACAAACAAATATCTTATCATCGTCATCAACATAAACATAATACACCCGCCATCACGTGACGTGTCTATAGACCATAACTCAACACACCGGTATGTATACTTGTAGAGTTTGCTATTAACATAACTATATACAATATAACATCCATCACTAGTTACACCAACACGTGATGGTCCCTGACATACACGACATCTGTTATACCTCCAGCTGGCACCAGCTGTATCATAAACATGTAGATAGCCTGGGTGATTGGTATCTGTAACCACAATATTACCTACATTCCTTCCCACAGACATACCCCACAGTCCTACATCACCAACAGGTTTACAGTTATGAGATAGATAATGATCTATCTTATCACCATTATCATCATATATCTCTAGACCTTTACACATACAGACAATAAGTTGTCCATTATCTTGATACTCCATGTCATTGATCCATCTACCTATCTTTATCTGACACAACAATGTCGGATCATCAATAACAGATATGGTATCTATAATATAAATATTAATATATAAATATACTTGATGTATCATTAACGTGTCATGTTATAGTTATATTTATAAATAACTTATTATAACAAAGATATTTATATATAGACATTCCTCATATTTATTAATTAATATAAACAACTTTAACCCTTTCATATGCAAAATATAATAATGACTAACTATAGTCAAGAGATATTATCAATTAAATCAGCCTAAAAAGAAAAATTAATACAATTAATCAATTATTTCATATTACATTAAACAGATTACAGGAGATAATGATGATATGATGAGATGAGATCAAATAAACAATAAATATCCACAAACCTAGACTCTGGACAGCTTCTGTCAGGAGATCTTCACATAGTCTGGAGGACATGGATACAACAGGAGACTTTAATGCTGAAATAAATAATTAAATAATTTTTGTAGAAATTAAAATAACTGTCATTAATAATATATAATATTGATAATCAAAGGTATAACAATAATAATAATTTAAGTACCTTCTTTAACTGTCTCTCCCAATGTTATCTGATCATCACCAATAATAAACTTGATTGTTTCTGGTTTGATATTGATATCAAAAGATAGTAATTGTTTTTTTCACATCTGTTATCAGTTTAGCTGTATCCTCAATCCGTGATTCAGGTATACCAATCACAGGTTCCGGCCAGTTATCTACCTTTGTTATCAATATTTCAATAGAGGTTCTAACATCTTGGACAAATTGTTTGGATCGGGATAATTCAACATTTAATTCGGCTTCTTTTTGTTTTAATGCGAGACATAAATTATCGTATTGATCATTTATCTCTTTGATGAGACAATCTCTGTCATTGCTTGTTTCGTGTCATTAATAGCTTTTGTTTGGAGATTTACAAAATGTTTCAATGTTTTGTCAGCTGATTGTAAATGTAACAATAGAATTTCTTTTAAATCAAGTTGTGTTTTTTTTTTGTTATCATAAGTTAAGTCATAAACTGTGTGTTCTGAGTGTCTCCCTAAACGACACTGAGAACATATGGCCTTAGTACATGTCATACAAAAGTATGATAAATGACTATCATGTTCATCGCAAAAGATGGAATTTATTTTAGATGATGTCACAAAAATATGAGTATGATCTGGAAAAAAGACATCATGTTTCGCATGACAATCTTGACAATGTCCAAAATTACACCCGAAACAGTAAAATGAAACATTAGCTTTATGTGTTTTAGATATATATAACTTACATAATTTATGTCTTTCATCAAGTTCTTTTATAACATTTTGAACTTTTAACAGATAAAAAGATAAAGGTAAACTGGCAGATGAACCTCCGGGTACTTGTGTTGTCTGTGAACAAACAGTACAACGTATGGAATCTGGAGTTTGAGGATTTTTGGCTTTTGCATCATCTAACAGATGCTGTAAACAATCTTCGCAGAAAACGTGTAAACAACTTAGCGTTCTTGGTTTTCGTTGTTCTAATGGTTCGAAACAAATTTCACAATTTGTGATATCAGAGAAAAGTTCCTCATAAAAGCCTCCTGTAGCCAGTTTCCTGAAACTAAAACAAGACATTTTATTTTATTCTTACCTCAAGTGATAAAAAAATCATCTAAATCTGAAGCGTATTTAATGTAGACATCCAGTAATACAAAATACTACTCAACAATTATTATATATAAAAATAAAAGTTTACTTGTTTTAAATAACTTTCTCTTAAATGACACTTCAAGGTCAAAGTAGTTATTTTTCTAGTTCTCTGTAAATAAAAAAAAACATAAAATGAGCAATAGAATAATTATCTTTATAATAATCTTGACTGCTGCATTTGAATACCTTACTTCCAATTGTTATATATATATATATATATATATATATATATATATATATATATATATATATATATATATATATATATATGAATCAATTAATGAGTAAAAATCTAAATATTACCAAATGCTATTAATTAACATATAAATATTAAGAATATAGTAAATATCAGCCGTTTTGACCACATATAAGGTAAATATTACTATCATGAAAGATGTATTTACATATTAAGCTAAATGGGCCGAGCGACCTCCAGAGGTAATGAAGCAAAGTGAAAGATGAAACAGCCTTCAGATATGCCCACACCGAGATTCGAACACGGTGGTAGTGATATGTGGTCCAACACACTACCGCTATACCACGGAGGCATCCCTCAAAACGTGGAGCAATTACAATAATTATAATATTTATTAATAATAATATACCTACTTCTTGTAAATATCAACAATACTAAGTCTGTCTGTTATTAGTCTGAGGTGCTAAAAGAACATTTACAAATCTGAAATTGCATATATGTGGCCTGGTCAGTTCACGTCGTTAAAGTTGTATTACAACATTTACAAATAATGACTATAAGGGCTGACACCGACAGCCACCAACACAACCTGCCATTCTACCAGTTACTTAATTTGCTCCACCATGAAGCTAACTTACTGGATATGCAAGCACAGTTGTTTGCCGACAAAAAAGTGAAGCGGTTACGCGTAAAATATAAAAATTAGCGAACAGTTTAATATCTTTGAATTCTGGAATGATTATGTTGTGAACAAACCATGCACACAGATCTAAACTATTTGGCAATAAACTGCATTTTAACGAACTGACAAATAGAGGGTGTTGATTCCCGAAGACGAATATTAAATATGGCGTTCCCCTTTCATGTAAAGTATATACTAGTCTACCCGAACTTGGGTAGCACACAAGGTTAGAGTATGGCAGATGATTAGGGTTGTGTTTTTACTGTAAAAACTATTTTTACATTATACGGTAAAAAACCTTTATTAACTGTAAAAAACTGTAATTAACATACAAACATGAACAAGCATTGTGTAAATAAGTAAACACAGTCACATTATCATTTCTTCACTCACATGCATCTCACAAACATACACATATAGGAATAACAAAATGCTTAACTTTTTTTATAGTATTACCTTAAATATTGGCACATAAATGAAATGTAGATCGTGACATAACATATATTAACTACTCGGTGGAAAACGATTATACGTAACATGAACATAGTTAATATTCTAATTCAACCCTTCCTCTGAGTATTCTGTAGCAGAATACTAGCTTAAAGGCTGTGCTTTTGCCAAGACACTTACGTACTTTTGTATGAATATTTCCAAAATTTGAAAACAATCCTCTCAATGGACGCATATGAAGCTGGGCATGATAGCAGCTTGATAGCTAATGCAACAAAGTCACTTGGCAATCCATCTGATTTGAGGGCCTTCAACCAATTAACTGTGGAGATCTTTGTCGCAGCATCGGTGAAATACGTGGAAGCAAATGGTGACATGAAAAAAGTATTCAACTGGGACATGAAACAATCTTCCCACACAGAGTTTTGTGGCCTTCCACCTTAATACATGGTTAAGGTCTTGATAATGAATACTATATCACAGTCACAACACAGAGATGTTCAATCTCATGAAACCTTTTGGTGTTCAATTATCAACATATGTAGGACCTACATATTAACCGTGTTAATAACGTCTGTATAAAACAAAAACTGCCAACGCTGATGTAGGTACAGTATCATGAGATAAGAATGCTGATTTAAATGCTTGTAGCTTGTTGAAGTTTGTGGTAGAGACCCCTGGATGTCGCCTATTGGGTACAGCCACCTGGTGCTGACTTCTGTTATCATGACGATGGGGGAACCTAGAGTTGTTTAACATGGTGGCACCTCAGTTTACTATAAAAGTCACTTTCGGAGGAGAAAAAACCTTACGAGTTGTCTGGTTGAACTAAAACCTCCTCCTACTATAATGTCGCAGCCGGGATCCGAACTTCCGGCCTCCCGAACAGCATAGACTATGGTTACGGAAATCCCACGCTCTAACCCAGTAGTCCATAGGGGCGGTCTGATCTGTCCTTGGTATATGTAGGGATCTTTCTGGAGAAGTGGAGTTGTGATGTCTGGTAGGAATTTCTTATGAGCAATGCTGCTAGGTGGCAGTCTGGAAGTTTGTAGTCTTCCGGGCGGAGATGACCTTTAAGTATTCTTCGTTGTTTCAGGTAGGCTGGGCAGTTGAGCAGATAATGGACCGGGTTGTACACTTATTGACAGTGCCAACATAGTTTTAGGGGTGACGGGCCGGTGAAGTTTTTTTTGTGTAAGTCCAGAAACGTAGTCTTCTGAGTTGGGTGTCGGCCATTTAAATGCAATATTGGGCTGGTTTTATACATTCGGAAATGAAGTCACAAACACCATGATTTGTGGATAATTAAATCACTAAGCACAATGACAATAGGTGTCAGTGTGAGATGAAAGATCAGCAAATCAGAGGATTAGCAATTGGGCTCATTCTTTATGGTCATACATTCAGTGAGTGTCACCTAGAAATAGAATTGGTGATTAGGGTATCATGGGACAATGGCATCCAGTTCTGATTTGATGCCTATTAATTGCCAAATTAGGTTTTGTGGGCTTTCTGTATCAATTAAATACACATACTTATTTAATTGATCAATGCATTATACAATATGTAGCAATACTAACACCATGTAGCGCATGTTGCAATGAACAGGCATTATTAACACTTGATATTATTGTGATATTCACCGTAATATGTCTTTCGAAAAAGGGTTTTTTAACAATTCATTGTAAAAAACTGTAAAACAATGTTTTACGCGACGTTAAATGACGGTGTTAATAACGTCTGTGTAAAAACCTAACAACCCTGCAGACGATAGACCGTATGACGTATCAATATCAATATGACAGTTCAGTTGTTTACTGATCCAGGCAAAGAAAATTAGAATACGAAAGCAAATGATGCTAAATGTCATTACTGAGTAATTCATTAATATTAGCCAAAAATTAAACTCCAAATTATAATGTTGAACATTCTACCTTACTTCTATGCAAATAACTGGCTAAGATATAATGTATACATAACAATTTTGTAACCCACATATGCTATGCCATATTAACTGATTACATCGAATATATTTATGTTGTAGAACATCCATATTTCATTAAATATTACCTCTGTTTGGTGAAGCCTGTTCTTAAGTGTGTCGACTGTAGTGTAGGCTCTACGTGGGCTTGAAAGATTGCTACAGCAGATGTCACCATAATCACGTTTTATTTAGTTTCTTGGTCTTTCGTTAGGCAACGCCAGGTTGGATTGTGAACGGACACAAATGAAGACGTTCACGTTCTATGTGCTATTTCTAACCTGGAAACTTTTTGTTAGTCTACCCATGTCATTTTAATAGAAATTGATATAAAAGTGTAACAAGTATTATAATCATAATAACTATAATAACACAATGCACCAAAACATGGTTATCCCTAATAACTTCATATTTTAGCGAACGTTTCCAAACAGTTTCTGTTGAAGGTGAATTGTCATTGCCAGTATTGATGGAGTACAGTGTTCCCCAGGGCTCTGTTCTGGGTCCGAAAAATTACGTACTCTATACAAAGCCCCTTGGTGACATCATAAGGCGTCATGGACTGCAGCACCACTTCTACGCGGATGATACACAGCTGTACCTGTCATTCAAACCAAAAGATTATGTCATCCAGGCTGAAGCATTGACACGCATTGAGAACTGCCTAATCGAAATCGTGGCATTGATGCACCAGAGTATGCTGAAGCTAAATAATGAAGAAAAAAACAGAGGTCATGCTTTTTACATCAAAACATATACACAGTTCATGGACAAAGTGTCTGTACAAGTAGGAAATGTTCGAATAACATCCACAATATGTGTGCGTAATCTAGGTGTCATGTTTGATTCCAACATGACAGTGACACAACAAGTCGCCTCCATGTGCAGATCTGGATATGCTCAACTGCGCAGCATTGGGCGTATCAGGCGTTACCTATCTAACGATGCTACTAAGTCATTGGTACGTGGGCTTGTAATGTTGAGACTGGACTATTGTAATGCGCTCATCCATGAACTACCAGATACCATGATCAGTAAGCTGCAACTTGTAAAGAACACCGTGCTCAGTTTAAACTTCTGGTCCACACGCATAAGGCATTGCACGATCGATCTCCTGTGTATTTGAGAGACATGTTACAGATGTATACACCAGGCAGGACTCCAAGATCCCATAATACACAATTATTGGTAGTACCTAAGATGCGGACCACAGCATATGGCAACAGATGCTTTAGTTATGCAGCACCCAGTCTCTGGAATGTACTGCCTGCCGATATTTGAGAATCTAAGACAACAGAGACTTTCAAAAAACTTTCAAAACACATTATTTTCTAGTTCACTATAGCCATTGAACAAATCTAGTCATTCTTAATAATGAGTATATATAACATGTTTATATTCTATTTTTATCTTCTAGTTAGTAGCAGTTCGATATATTGTTATATCAGTATATGCTAACGATTTAATTTAGTTGATTAAGTTTATTTGATTTAATTTGTCCAAAAAAATGAATCACGAGTATATTTTAATATTTTATTTTACATTTAATATATATTATTCCATGTCATTTTAACATTTTACGTTTATATGTCTTGCATTGTAAAGCACTTTTGAACATGATATAATTTATGAAAACAGTGCTATATAAATATGGTATATAATAATAAGGAAGTCAGCCATATTGAACCAAATGTTCGAAAACGAGAGTTCGGGTTAGTGGTCCTTCTAACACTGTTTTATGCCGGTTATTTACAACATTATATCATTTGCTTATAAAGACTATATAAGACCATTTCCATTAAGCGTTGACCGTTCATGTAAGTAAGAAATGCCATTCAGTATAGTTATACTTGGATTGTTCTAAGCCAATCACATTAGGTCTACAGATCGTGGTCAGGCAGCGGCGAGATCATGATGTAGGCTAATTATTTTGCAAGGGGCCACTCCCCTTGATACAAGGAGGGGGTGTTTCTTTGATCAGTGAAGGGTGTACAAATGGAAATGTGCTTGTAGTAATTTGTGATGATTTTACAAATCCATAGAGTATTAGAATGACTGACGATTTTTTTAATGTCACCCAGCACAAAGCCATTATATTAAAACAGGACTCGGGACATATGTAGACAAATAGCCCGAGATCGACTATACGCTATTCATCTATATTTAGCCTAAATGCCAACTAAACTAGATGTACGGACTTCCATAAAAGGACATTTACATATTTCTTGGCATATAATAGCACAGGAGTAATACAGATTGTCTGCACACACAAAATTATAATGGACACATCATAATAAATATCCGTATTCATAAGTTCAAAACTCGAAGCGCAGCCGCTTCAACGTTGCTTTTTCCACTACCGGAAGTCAGTGCCGTTTTGTCATGGCGGCCCATTCAAACACCACCATTGACCTAAATATAATCTTTCAGGTCAATGAACACCACAGACTGCTCGGTCTAGTTTTCTTTCAGGTCAATGTGTATAGGCAAACGGATTATGGACTATTCAGCCTCGGTTGCATTCGTCCTCGATATTAAAAGACTAATCGTCCTTTATTGTAATTCGCCGCCTTTAAAGGGATCTATTCGCCGTTGTCGTATTATATAATAAAATTATATATATATATATATATATATATATATATATATATATAATGTAATAAGTTGGTAATGTTAGTGATAAACAGCTAGATAATCACATGGAAGTATAAATTTGAACTATATATGTCGGCATGATTAATTATATATATATATATATATATATATATATAATGTGGAATTTAAGTCAGTGTTAATTTACTCGTGTATACAATTAAATGGGTCACAGAGTGTCCTGTGCAGTAAAACTGGCCTTGAACTTGATAATAATAATCGTGACTTTTCTGCAGTTGCAAACTACCCTAAGTACCAATCAGGTATGGAATTGTTACACTGGTAATAAGTCGGTCTCTGGCACTGTACAGACAATTGACCTCAATAACTATATTGTCTCCCTCCAATCCATCAAGAGATGCTGCAAGGAATGGCTTATCTAAACTTACAAATATACCGCACGATTCGACTACCACATTATACATCATTTCATATTTTTTTTATTGCCACAGATTCATATTTTCTTCCATGATCAATAGCTGCAACCCTTATCTGTTTTAGTACCAGTAAATGTTCACAGAGTGACGCAATTGGTCTCTTTTTCCTCCATTTTACAAATTATCCAGTAGTTTGAAGATGTGATATGGAATATCCTAATTCATGTCATCGCTTGTTGTTAGATTGCCCCTTTATTTCTATCTCTATTTGCTTTCCCTGTTCATTTGTAATACCCGATATCTGAAAGAAATACAACAGTAATTGAAATTGTATGCAGTAACAATTTGAATATATTTAATTAATTCTCTCATTTATCTTTTACAGGAAATTAGTCAAGCGTCTTTAGAAACAAGAGCACATCTAAAATTACATAACATGAAGCAAACACTGATGATTTCTGTGGCCAGAACAATTTCTCTGTTGTTCATTGATTCGCTGAGGAAGGTTTATGATTAAATTGAATGGTGCAAATATATACTGGACATTGAATCCCTTGTCTGCCCTTATGCTATCCTCCCCTGGATCACATAGAATCACCAGGGCACTTCTCTCCGAAATTTGCCAACCACTTGCTGATCCACCAAATGCCACATTGCAAATTGAAGCCAGCCTTCCTGGTGAAGAGCCAACTAATACTTTAGCCGTGTTACCATTCTTGTATTATGTGAATGTTCCCCGTTACACCAGTGATTGCTTCAGCTTTTGGAACGGACATTCGGTGCCATTTACGATAACCCTGGTCTTGGGGAACTTGGCGTGAAAATCAGTTGGTGCAAAGAAATGCCCAATTTAACTCACTAGGTAGCGCTGATTCGATTTTCCGGGGTATACACTCATCTCACAATGCTATTAGGATCACAAATTACAGCCAAATCGATTGCGGAATTCCAACTAAACAAGTGACTGGTACAGCTTAATTTTGCTTTGTTTTGTTTATGATCGAGGAAAAAGTTCATAGAATTGCATACACACTGCTTAAATCTAAGTAATAGGCATTCTAGCTCTATCTCTGGCATGTGAACTTGTTCCACTAAGAGACCAACTTAGTGGACTTGCAAGCACAGTTGATGAAACATTGAAGCAGGTGGAACGCTTACAATATACAAATCAACATACAAAGATCTTCGCATTCCAAGATGATTATGTTGTGAAAAAATTGGATGGAAAGGAGCTACTGCATGAGGTGAACAATATTTACAAACCCTTTATGCACACGGATTTAAACATATGTATATACCAATATATATATATATATATATATATATATATATATATATATATATATATATATATATATATATTGTAAGTCTTGTTAATCTATTTTATTTTGTAATAAATTGCCTATTATAAGTATTTGGTAATAAATTATATTTTAACTAACTGGCGTGTAAATAAAATCGTACTTATTGTTATTTTCAGTTTACTTTATATCTGCTACTGGGTCAATGGTGATGTCTTGTGCAAAGAGGTGGATAAACAGCACTTAACTGATAATGGTGTTTATAATTACTGTTACTTTCTAGATATGTTTGCAGTTGTGGTAAAATTACAACACAATACAAAATGTAAACCTGTTTTAAGTACAATTCACATTAATTTAGTAGAAAAGGCTAAAATACTAATAATGTTCTTGTATGGAAAGAAACATATTACTATCTTTATATAATTGTCTAAAAAGGCAGGCCGGAAATGGTTGTTGAAGAAATTTGTCAACTTGTGGTGCATATATAGACTATGATATTTGGATCCAATTCAAGACGAACAACAACTAGCCATTTGAAAGTCCACACAACTAAATCAAATCACACAGGTATGGGTATTCACCACAAACAACAATGCCAGATTACACAACTGAGTTGCCTGTGAGCTTACATATGCACTACGTGCTCTCGATTCATATTTTCTACCATACTTGATAGGATTACTAAACCAAATTTGTTTTTGAACATTGTGAAGGATGAAGCTAACCTTGGAAAATTAGTCTTAGCTGTTGTCATGCATATTATGCCGAAATTTGTCCAGAGTATCATAAATCTATTAATTATGGCAATGCACTACTATATAATATCCCCCTCTCTCTCTGTCCAACTGCCTACAGCGACTGCATAACTGTGTTGCACCTCTGGTGACACGCACTCGCAAAAGGGAACATATAACACCAGTTTTGTTCCAGCTGTACTGGCTTCCTGTACGTTTCAGATCATTGTACAAGATCCTGTTTCTTACGTTCAAAGTGCTGAATGGAACAGCACCAGTGTATCTAAGCGATCTGATCGAAATATATATACCAATGAAAATGCTCCGATCTGAGTCCTATTCACTTTTGAGAGTACAAAAAACTCATACAGCAATGTGCGGAGAGAGATCCTTCCAAGCATCAACTCCCAGGCTGTGGAGCGAGTTGCCAAACCACATAAAACTCAGCAAGTAGAAACATATATTGTAAGGTTCTTAAAACCCATTTATTTAAATTAGCGTATTTATAATATTAAACCAGTTTATTATGTATGAAATGTATTTGATCTGTACGAGCTCAGAATATGTTTTAATTGTGTTTTAAATGTTAAGCACCTTAGAACAATTTCGGTTGAATAAGGCGCTATATAAAATACTACTATTATTATTATTATTATCATCCCGTGTATTGAGTATATTGAAATTATAACATAAACTATACCTTGAGATATAATAGTTAGTTTAACATATTTATCGTGCTATAGTTGTGGAGCTTTGGTTTTTGTTCTCTAATTGATAGAATTATTGGTACAAATAACTTGATAAACACACACATACACACGCACGCACGCGAGTCTACACACACACACACACGCACGCCCGCACAAACACACACACACATATACACACACACATATATATATATATATATATATATATATATATATATACGAGCTGTCCCTATTACCGAAACAAATAATCTATCAATAGAAGGAACACATTATGAAAAAGCTACAGATTATTAATGTACACAGTTTTCACACTATGAAATTTGGTAGCTATGGTGTTTTTTTTACTTTAAGCTAAAGCTAAGTATCCATATACGCAGCATGCGGTATGCGGATACGGCAAAAATGGAACAGCATGTAAACAGACGAGCGCGATTCGATATGTCCGGATGCGGCATGCGATTTGTCCTGCGGCTGCGTATCAATGCGGATACGGCAAACTGTATCGGCCCATGTAGCAATTCGTACGGCAAAAAATTTAAACCGGACGGGGGAATTCAGAATGTGACGTCAGGGGCAAGTGTTTCCCGAGCAATTTGGCGGGATTTTTTAGATTATCTGATTAACCTGAAGTATTGTTCGAATTTCTCCACATCAAATTGTATTTCAAATCTTCAGCATATTGCTGGATAAGCATTGTAAGGCTGTAACATACGTATATGGAATCTCAGCTTTAGGGTGTAAATTTCTCCTATATTGGGGGACCTTGATGAAAAATTTAATTAGAAGCAACACAATAACCACGTATTTAGGATTTTTAAATGAACAGTTATTGAGGCTAGGGGGGAGGTAGGTTAGGTACTTCTCAGTTTTATCTCAGTGGAATCGAGTGGATGACTTTTGTATACACAAAGTAAAGGGGATTATTTATGAATTAGAAGTTGACTTAACTCTCACTAAATAAGATTATGCTTAAACCTAAAATGAGTGATCGGTTTGTTTACCAAAGTTATGACGGAAGGTGGGTGGTTGTTACAGAAATGAGATGATTAGATACAATCTTTTCGGTGAAATCGAATAATAACGGCCACCACTATAACCCCCCTCAAAAACACACACACACACACATTTCGCAAAACACAAGATGGCATTCTAACATGATAGCTCATCAGCCATTGCACGGTTCAAGACACTAATGTATAAGGAGGCATCCTATTAACTTCTTACAGTCAAGGCTGTGCCGAATAAGTGACAGCCTGGGGGTTCTCCCCGAACAACAAAACAGCAAACTTCTTACATTAGCTACTAAATTAAATGTATTATTGATACATCCTCCCCTACACACATAATACTTGTTTAGCTTATGGAAATATATTTGCAATTTATATTTCAGTGGGTTCCAATTACAGACAAACATAATGTCATCAATTAACTAAGATTGCTTGGTCAGATTGGCATTCTGGTCAAGAGGATTCCTCCACTTTACCCACCAGTTGTGTGGAACGTCCATAAGGCTACTCTCGCGTGGTGAGCCACCCACCAACAACCAGTGTGAGGGCCGGAACAATCGCTTCTCCCACCTTATTTGATACAGCCATCCAACCATTTGGATACTGATTGAAGCCATTCAGAAGGGGGACTGCTTCGTTCGCACCCAAATCAGTGAGGACTTGATTGGGGATCCACCTACAAAGCGAGTCAGACGAAAGCAGAAGACTCTACAGGCCTACCTACTCACCCTGTGCCAGGATCGCCAGTCAGGACCTAAGTCAGTTATAGAGATTCTTCGTGGTGTTGGCTACAATATCCGATGGAAAGATTCTCTATGAACACTGAACCAGAATAGTGACATTTTTCATTTCAGAAAGAAAAATAGTCATTTGATTGCATTGTGCAAATAAAAAATAAACTGTTTTCATGTCCTGTGGTATTTTGTACCGTGGGATTATGTCCGGGTAGATTTTGTGCGTGGGATTTTGTCCTGTGGGATATAGTCTGGATACCACATTAGAGCCCTGCACAGGTTGGAAAGCTGAACTCATACCCGGTCCATCCCGCAAATACTCAACCCTCACTAAACCCAAACCCACAAATCCCAACCCGAACCCAACCTGTACCCATACCAAACATTATATTGAACCAGTGCCCAACTCATAAGACTATTACCCGTACCCAAGCCACAAGAATGGAGTCCGAACCTGAAAAATACAAAATTCCTGTTATTAAGATAATTTATTGAAAACAGAACTCAACTTTTCCAGTGTAACTTATTCACATCTTTATATTAAAACCCTGTCGTATCCTTTCCTGACTATTTAGTAATAGCACTATTCGTGAATAGGATGTTATTTACACTAGATGATTTCAAAGTAGATCTCCTAGCAGATAAAACATGGCCAGCCAGGCTGAAGTTTCGCTCACAAGCAGCACTTGTGGGCATGACGCAGAGGATGTTCTATCACGTCTATTTAAAACATAATAGTGCCCCACATCCGTCAGAATACAATAAATGTCTTCAATAAAATACAATATCTACTAATATCCAATAGTAACAAATGTCCCGCGGGATGTATTAGCAATGAAAGAAGACTTATTTACTGGTGTTTCGGGGAGAATCCCCAAGCTGTCGCTTGATGACCCCAGCCTAGACTCACTTAGTTTTTCTCATATTGTATATAACGAGATATGTGTTGCTTGATAGCACTTGAACACAACGATTAGTAGTACACGTAAATATGTATAAGCAGTCAACCCGCTTACTAATTAACAGTTATGCTATTACAGCACCTCTCTGTAAAGAGTCCCGGACTATCTACTGCTATTATAATAGATTGTTTTTGAACTGGTCAAACTGGAGATAGATTGTTAGCTAAATAAACACATACTGGACCAATTCTATTAGGGGGGATAGTATATATCTAAAGTACAGTCTAACCTTACTTTTGTGCCAACATTGGGAACTGGCTGAAAGTTGGTGTTGTGCTTGGGTGGCATTAGAGTGGGGCATATTCGTTGGTCAGCCTTTGGGTGGTTAATTTCACGTGGCTTTTGATCCTTTGTTAACCCAACTATTACTTTATTTAATCTATCGCTGATTGTACTATCAACACTGGCATTATCGCCACCTAATGACCCTGACAGCTTGTCAATCAATTCACAGATTACCAGAAACATTTCATGATCAATGTCTGGCGGCAATAGCGGAGGGGAGGGTTGTTGTTGTCAATCTATGGTTTTCGTATTAAGTAAGTATTGGCTGATGAGCATATTTTGGGCATTTAAAAAATAAAGTAAAACCATACCCAACTCACAAGACAACAACCCGAACCTAACCCACAAGACAACAAACCCATGCCATGACCCGATGAAAACTTTCAACCCATAGTCAACCCAACCCATACAGGGCCCTAATAGATGAATCCAGGACAATTCCACACTCGGACAATTCCCCATTGGACAATCCCCCACTGGACAATAACCCACTTGGACAATTTCCCACTCCATAATGAGAATTTTTGACAATTCCCCACTCTTAATTTTTATAAGTGTCTTTTACATATTTATTGGAGTATTATTGATCTTTGTGCACAAAGAAGCCACAACAAGATGGATGACATATCGATGGGAGCACACACCAGAAGGACTCGAACCTCTCCTGGACTACTTTGACAACATCTATATGTGTCCTGAGCCTTCCGTCGTATTCAGGCACTTACCTTCTGATGTTGTCATTCCTAAGGCAACTCACTGATTTTTGGGGTGCCACAAGGATCGGTACTTAAGTACTATTTGTATTCAAAACCAATTGGTGCGATATGTAGGCGACATAATTTGCTCTACCACTGTTATGCAGATCATACCCGGGTTTATATGGCGATCATGCCCAGAAAAACTTGGTCCGACGTTGAAATGAAATTGGAAGCTTGTTTGGCTGATATCAGTACTTGGATGAGTGCAAACATGCTTATGTTAAACGAGGAAAAGACAGAGCTCATTATCTTTAACCCAAAACATCAGGTTGGGATAAATGAGGAATTACGGCTTCAAGTAGGTAAGAATACTGTTTCTGTAGGATCGTCAGTGAAGAACTTAGGAATATACTTTGATACATCCCTGACCATGGAGAGGCAAGTAAATGCAATATCCAAAGCCGCCTGTTATTACCAAATTCGTAATATTGGTTATATCACATTGGATGCTTGCAAAACACTGGCACACGCCCTGATAACATCTCGGCTAGATTACGGCAACGCTCCCCTGTATGGTCTTCCAAGCACACTGATGACACGGCTACAAAAGTACAGAATGTTTCTGCCAGGTTAGTCACTCGCACTCATAAAATAGAATATATAATACAAGTCTTGAACAAGATTTTGGTGTAGACTTTTAAGGCACTTCAAGGGACTGCCCCTCGGTACTTAGAGGAACTTGTCGTTCCGGATCAGGCGACAAGGTCTCTACGGTCTGAGTCTGGAGCATTCTTAGCCGTACCTTGGCTGGAAAGAATTTAGTATTTCTAAAGATGTAAATCTGTTACATCCATAGAATGATTTATTGTCAAGCGCCTTAGAGTAACCTTCTTACAGGTTATATAGGGCGCTATATAAATTTCGTATATTATTATTTTTTTATTATTATTATATCATGGCGGAGCTCCCCATCATCACCCATATCATCACCAGCTGGAAAGTTTTCATTGTCATCAAAAGCAACATCATCATCATCATCATTATCATCATCAGTGGAGCCCGAGCCGAGGAACATGCTAGGGTTGAGCATCTGTGAAGATATAGAGTGGAAAACTCTTTTCGGTGTCATCCATGAACAGACAACCTGGAGCCGTCCAGATGGACTTGTATTTCTTTTGCTGCTGGGAAATCTTCAGGAGTCGATTGCTGCAAATAGACCCGAATGGCATCAACCTCGTCGTGTCTGTTCAAGAAAAGCGCCTTGTTTGGATCGAAGAGACGACAAGCCCTGAAAAATGGGATTCTTGGATATATATATATATATATATATATATATATATATATATATATATATATATATATATATATATATATAATGCATTTGTCCAGTTTGGTCCACGAACGGATGGACGTATATTTGAAAATGTCAAACAATTCCATTCGATGTCTAGTGCCATCGCACGAACGTCATAAATATGGAAGAAACTGAAATAAGCCCGAAGAGCACACTTAATTTCGGGGGAAATAAATGCGCAAATAATTAGACCGACAAAAAAAAATGTAATGATGATGATGATGATGATGATGATGATGATGATGATGATGATGATGATGTTAACAATATTTAATAAAACACTCTTACAGGCAAGAACTATTCAAATGCGATGTCCTGTGATGCCAAAATCAGACGGATCAAAAATATAATGCGTATTAGTCCTAGTAGAAGGTTGTTTGTGTTTTTCAAACACTTTGTTGATGTGTTTTTCAGTTTAATTCTGCACATTTCTTTTCATAATACAATACATAATTGTTCGTGAAGCAACAAACGATGATGCCTGGGGTCCTCATGGCGGTCTGATGCAGGAAATAACCCAATATACATTTACATACGAACATTTTCCAGAAGTGTAGGATTTTGTCTTTTCAAATTGTTCGTTCGTGCGAAATAATTTGTTGGAAGTATCTGTAACTAGGTGGAGCTGGTAGGCAAGAGATGTCACTGCGTCATCAACATGTTCCGGACACTTTTGCGCACATGATCAGCTAAATGGGCCGAGCGACCTCCAATCGCTCGGCCCATTTAGCTTAATGTTAACAAGAAGAAAGAATGGCTAAACTGGTCACTCACTACTAGTACCTTATTTCAATACTATAGGTGTTTATGCCACTATGCTGTAAATCCTGTTTGGTGATTAATATCCCGCCAACATAATATGTCACCACCAACCCCCCCCACACACACACACATACACCACACACTCCATATGTACTATAGACCCGATGCTCTAAGCTCTTTTAGCGGTTCCTCAAATGCCTTTCTGACTCAATGCCTTTTCCGACCACGAAGAAAGAAACTATCCATTGTTTACTTTCTCTAGATCTCTAAACACACTTTAGTGACCCAATTTCAATGACATTTACTGTCGCTTCTGACGTCACAACCGGCTCTATAATTTTGTGCAAGAAATAAAGATATGGCAGTGAGCAAGCGAAGTCGGAATACCGTCTAGACCAGGGCAGGACATTAACGCTTGTCCGCTTGTCCTGGACAAGTGGTTTTGCACGCAGGACAAGTAGATCGTCCCAAGTACTTGCCCGACAAGACAAGTAAACTGAAGCATATCGAAAACAACTGTTCATTCGTAATTTCTTGACATTTCAATTTACGTGTCATTTTCCACAAATCACCGTCCGGAAGTTTGCTAAAAGACTGAAACCAACTGCACATGTCGAATGCGTGGGCCAATCACAGCATGCGTTATCAATGTCGGCGGTTGTTTAGCCAGCGCATCGTGGTTGGCTTGTTAATGTCACCTGGTCACGGAAGTTTCAGTCCATGTACTTGTGTTTACATCCTCTTTGCCTCCATGTGCTTGTGTTTCACAAATAAATGTACAACAAACAAAAACACCATTCTTTATTCAACTCTGCTAATAAATTGTAACTTCGCGTTATTCGGTAATACTGTGGAGGTTTGTTGGGACAAGTAAATTTCAGATGGGATAAA
>JAODUP010000887.1:302500-347500 GCA_025642065.1 Paralvinella palmiformis | reverse complement strand
GTGTCCTTTGGCTTTGGTGATTTGTTTTCTTAACCTAAAAATTAAAATAACGTGATACTCACAAAAAAACAATTAAATCAGATTATAGATGCTAACCATAATGATCGATTTATAAAGTGGCAGAGATGAATATAAAAATTAATGTTATTGCTCGCAGAAACTTCAGACCCCCCCCCCCCCACCACCTTCTTCAATAGATATCGCGATCCGTATGGTATGTCATAAGAAATGATATACTTTTAATTACTATATTCATCTGGTGCCTTTTAACATCCCGAAAACAGAATGCACATAAATTTGTACGACGGTTTAATATTGGTGAATATCAGACCAATGTACAGGTATAATATAATATTGGCTCCAACATAAAATTGTCTTCTTTCAAAAATATTTTACTTTGTCTGTGTTCGTGTGTGTGTGTGTGTGTGTGTTTGTTTTGTTGTTCGGGGAGAATCCCCAGGCTGTCGCTTAATCGGCACAGCCTCTATGTTGGGGTGGTTGAGAAACACAGGGGAGCAGTACAGAAAGATGGAGCCGAAATACCCTGAGGGTGGTCACTGCCAACGTATTTTAGGTCCTCATGGGGTTTTAACGTCCCCCTTTATTTTTAATAATTCATTGGAGACAGCAGCGCCATTTAACGTGGTCAGCTACCCAAGATGTGGTGAGCCGAGAAATTAATCTCTGGATAAGTGTCGACTTCTTGCGTGGTTGGTGTGTGTGTGTCACACTGTATGTATATATATATATATATATATATATATGTGTGTGTGTGTGTGTGTGTGTGTGTGTTGATTGTTGACGCTAAGCTAATTTAACTTCTACGTTAGTCACATCTAGGACATTATACTGTGCGTGTGTTCGTGTGTGTGTGTGTGTGTGTGCCCCAGACCCTTACAACAGTCCTTTTGCCTGAACTGGGACGACTCTGTTCAATAAATAAGAATATTTTAAAATGACCATCCAACCGAAACCTAATGTAAATGAACCTGTTATGTTTTTCTTGTAATATTCCATACTTAATTATATATATCTAGAGATTCTGGTCATTTCGGCGGTCAATTTTCTTCAGAATAACTGCTCAACGAAGACCTGACATTGTGGTGTTTAGAACGTTCGCTGCGGTGACGTTCCCAACTTGATCACGTGACCGTGTGCCATCTTTACCTGAATTGGGATACTATGAGCACTGAATAATATCGGCAATCATCCGGTGGTTACGTGGATTAAATAGGCACTGAATACTGGCAAATAAAATATACATATCACCTTTAGAGATGTGGAAAGTACGGGAGCTGGCTGACAAAGTGTGAGTTGGCGGGAATGGTCTGAACTGGGGCATCCCCTTGTAATAGACACTGTAAACAACCGGTCTGTGCTAGTCAAATGGGGGTGTGACGTGTGGCTTTTTCTTATTTATGTTGACAGGGGAATAGCGTCAGGAGATGGCACCAAATCGCGAAAAGGTTTCCTCTAGAAGGATTCTGTTTATTATTATGCCCTGATTCCATCAGTGCGATGCATTTTCGTAAAGTTCTGATAACAAATTTGTTTGTTTTCATTTGACAGCCGCCCCGAGTGTCAGTGACTGAGTGACTGATGTTTTATAACAAAGATTGTCGTAATATCTGAATCAGTATTCAGATGACTGGAAATGTATGTTCCTCATGTTAAAAATAAAATTAAAACTATTTAAATTGTTTAGTTTGTGTGGTCATTTTCAGGCAATATTGATACTGGGACAGTAACGCCGAGTAATCACTTACTGAAGTTACTCAGTTACCTTTTATTTAAGGCTTTTTAAATAGACTTCCTTAAACTTAAACATTTTCCTGCAGTGGATTAAATTCTCTTCATGTCTGTGTAAATAATTAGTGATATCCTTATACAATGAACGTATATACTTGCTTTTACAGCACCAACGTGGTGATGAATTACTCCGAGGTTGAAGCCAAAGTTCGTGAAGCAACAAACGATGATGCCTGGGGTCCTCATGGCGGTCTGATGCAGGAAATAACCCAATATACATTTACATACGAACATTTTCCTGAAGTGATGGGCATGCTTTGGAAGCGTATGTTGCATGAAAACAAAACCAACTGGAGAAGGATATACAAGGTGGGTGTTCGGTAATACTTTGGATCAGAGAGATGTTGTGTTATCTCTCGTAAAACGGTTAAGCTCAGTGTTATGGAGTACCTTGTGATTGTTTATTTTCAGGTCATAGTAAGTTTACTTTATCTAAATAGTTGATCGGATGTACACTGACTTTCCAAGGTACACAATCATGACAATGGGTACATTCATGAACATAGCTGTCCATTAATTCCCGTGATGTGATGCTTATCATAGGCCTGTGAAAGTCTATTGCTAATGTAATACAAAAATACCAGGTGTGAATGTGATCATCTGAAAGGATTGTGGAGACTGGCAGTTTTTGTTCACCTGCCCTTCATGTTTATGACATAAGTGAAACAGATGTTTTACGGAATAATATTAATAACCACCAACGAATTATAACCAATAGTATTTGTATAGATTATAGGGTTTTTACAGAGTAATTACAATTAATGGATCAATAAATGGTCCCCGTCTTCCAACAAAATTCATACACATCTATTGAATTACCATCATATCATCCAGAAGTAGTGTAGTAGTGATAGCATTGTGCTGCAAACCCGAAGGTTATGGGTGTGAATCCATCTGCTATCTGTGTTTGTGGAATGTTCCCTTGGGAAGTCGCCCCTCTGTCAAATGACTTAACAGCAAGCTTCAAACCAGGTAGCAAGTCTTGGGCTAGGGCATGGGGTCAATTCCGGAATTGGAATTGATGGTCAATTCCAATATTGGAGTTGATTATTTTAAAAATGAATTGGAATTGAGAAATTTTGAATTGGAATTGAAGTTTCCTACAAAAAATTAAATCCAGAAATTAATTTACCATTTTTACA
Organism: Paralvinella palmiformis; assembly: GCA_025642065.1. NCBI lineage: Eukaryota > Metazoa > Annelida > Polychaeta > Terebellida > Alvinellidae > Paralvinella > Paralvinella palmiformis. The sequence goes on along the minus strand of JAODUP010000887.1, from coordinate 344,549 downwards.
ATGTTAACACTTACATGTGGTGTTACCAATATACTGGAACCATAATGATCCAGAACTTTGGTTCCTTTTATAATTATATATAATATCAGATACACACACCAACTGTGGCACCCCAGGTGAGCATTTAACCAATTAAAATGGTCTGGATACCATGTCCCCCCCCCACTGTGACACAACTACATAGCATACCTGTAAGCTATATAGAGGTATTGCTATATAGGAATTAATTAATTTTATCATCTCACCTGGAATGCCAAAGTTTTTCCCTCCTCCTCAAACTGTGACTATTATAGCCTGTCCCCAGACCTAACTGTTTAATAACCATTTGAGAGATTTTGTAAACTTACCATATGTCATGTATTTAGTACCCAGCAGGGTTGGGAAAGTAAATACAGGGTCTGACCCCTGCTGGGCGGAGCTGAGCAAATACATTCCTTTCAAGGCTCTTACTGGACAGTGGAATATAAACACATCTTTGATGATTAGAAAATATACTCTTACATGGGGATGCACCAAAGACTATGATCCACCACTTGATATAATCGAATACCTCTTTAGTTAAAAGCGCCTTGTGGTTAGGCTTGTGCTAATTTTACCATGCTAACACTTACATGTGCTGTTAGGAATATACTGGAACCAAACTGATCCAGAACTTTGGTTCCTTTTTATAAATATATATATCAGATATGCACACTGACTGTGGCACTGCACGTGAGCATTTAACCAGTTAAAATGGTCTGGGTACCATGAGCTCCACCCACAACATAGAGACACCACCACATAGCATGCCTGTAATCTATATGGAGATATTGCTATTTAGGAACCAACCCCTCCCCCCCATCCACAAATTAATTTACCATTTAACTTTTTAATTCAGAAATATTTGTTCCATGACAAACCTGCAGATGTGTCGTTAAACAACATTCATCCATCCATGACAATCCTACTTGGAATATAAACTACTCGGAGTATGTATTTCAAGTAGGTACTCGGAGTACCTACTCATGATAAAAAGTATTAGGCAAAAAGGCTGGATAAAACCTGGAAAAATTGGAATTGATAAATTTGAGGTGGAATTGACCAAATGGAATTGATTGGAATTGACCCCATATCTGCTTGGACTTTACCCTAGCACTGAAACTGTTAGCCCTACTAGCTGGTGAAGCGTCAGTGTGGTATTTATTCTAAAGTTTTGCTTCATTCAAAAGAAACTCTTATTTGTATTTCTGTGATAAAGATTAAAATAGGCTGGTATTGTGTGGCAACATCTACATTATAAAATTATTCTCATATCTTTTCATATATGTGTGTGTTGTATACAATTAAATTAATATCTATGAAAATCTCTCTCTCTCTGGTTTTCCAGTACTTAGTGATATACATCCATGTGTATACTGGACACACAAGATGAGCACCCAGTTCTTCAGATCTATGCTCACAATCAAACAACTAAACTCGATATTCCTGGCACACAACCAATAATATAACTGTCAGTATTTTATCATAGTCAGTCTGATTACAAATAAACTGCTGGCTAGACTAATAAACTTTTGATTTGGTTAATCTTAATGTCTAGTAAAGGGTAGGATGAAGTTTGGTCTCTCGTAATATTGAGGATCTTGTCAGTGGATGTGTCATATTTTTGGTGATGTACAACGCTGTGGCACTGCTGTCCTTCCAAAGATTGTTAGCTCCTACATAAACGCCTGCATCACACTTCGGTGAATCTTCTATCACCACTGGTGAATCTTAATAAATCTATGATGCTCACTGATGCCTTCTTGTGCACATCCACTTCTGAAATCATTCTTGGCACAAGAAACACTTGTTACAATGCTCTGTGCCTTTTGTTACATCTGATATACACTCATATGTACTAAGTATGACTAGTGCTGAACGTAAACAGGTCAATTCATAGCGCAGTGGTTAAAGAGGTGTCGGGTATACCCCTGGTCACAGTCTTAATCCGACACATACCTTTCATTTGCGGAATGTTTACCTGGGAAGTTGTCCGTGGTGTGACTAGCACCAAAACTAAATGACGATCTTCCTCATCCTGTTGCTTGTAAAATATAGTATAATGTTTTACGACCACCTTTGTGCACATGACAGGCTAACTGGGCCGAGCGACCTCCAAATGTAATGAAGCGAATTCAAAGATGAAACACCTTTCAGATATGCCCAATGTGTGACTCGAACTCGGGTGGTAGCGATCTGTCGTCCAACACACTACTGGACCACAGAGGCGTCCTCCTAGTTGATGGAAAACATTAGAACTTTTCTGGTAAACCTATCACTGTATGGCATAATCTACATCAGATTACAGAGCGGTCTTCTGATACAAGTAGATCATTTGTTCCAAGCCTTCTGGTTTTGGGTTTGAATCGGGTTCATACCTATGCTTGTGGGGTATGTTTCTCTGGGGGTTCACTGCTTCGCCGTACGTTATAGGCACGACTAGTCCCAAGTCCATTTAGCCTACCATGTGCGCAAAAGTTGCTGTAAAACATCGATCATCATCATCCTGAGGCTAAACAACTTGAATTAACATCTTCATAAGGTTATAAAATCAGGGATAGTAATTAAGATTGAAATGAACTATAAATCAAGATATCTATTAACTGCACATACGTCAATCACTGGCCGAACTTTACCGTAAGCTTTTTGCCCTCGGATTACTGGGAGGTGTTTCAACTTGCATCAACAAATTAATCAGAGACGGTGGACCATTGTATTATTTCGTTCTCAGTGTTTAGAATATAGTATTGGGTTATTAGGACTGTGTGTGTGTATATTATAAATTCCAAATTAAAAATCAAACTTCACATATTCTCAGCTAATTACAGCCTAGCTGGTTGGATAGCAGTGCCATCTACTGTATGATCTAGTAGTAGTAGTGAACCCCTTTTTTCATCCTGGTATATCTAATTGGTAGATTTTTGTTTTTACTTATGACGTTTTAATGCCACTTTTGTGCACATGGTAGGCTAAATTGGCCGAACGACCTCCAAAGATAATGAGGCCAAGAGATATTCCCATGCTGAGATCTGCACACGGGTGGTAGTGATCTGTGGTCCAACGCGCTACTGCTAGACCACGGAGGCGTCCGTTTCTACTAATGTGCCTATATATAGATGTAGTTCTTACACCTGTTTACTACTGTAATGGATATCTAGCTTGAGAGACAGTTGGATGGGTAATGGACATGTTAGTTTGAGAAGAGGTTCATTTACACTTAGTTTGTTTTCTGTATTATTCACATCAATTGTAAAAACCAATGTTAACTCGGCATATCACCAGGTGTTGTCAGTGACAACGACTCGTCAAACGGTTGCTTTATTATTGCAATGGCTGGAGCCATGTGCTACAAACCTTCAGGTCCGAGTTCGAATTCCGCTGATACCCAGATTTTTGGTAAACAAAACACTGACTCATCCCCACCCAATCCCTTTTTCTCACGGCTGACTCGCCAGACCTCTTGGCACATAATTGGGGGCAGCTCATTTCTGTAGGTTCAGTTCACGTGTTGATTTATGGGTAAAGGGGCTCACACGATGCAACGTCTCTAAATCGTTGTCGCTGGTGACGGCATAAAATCTCTGGTTTAGACACGAGCTGGGAATGGATTCTAATTGCATTTGTTAACAATCAGTGTTGTATGACGTACATGGCTGAGCACTAATATACAATAGCGTGCATGTCTAAATGTCACTGTATACACTAGGCGTAGAAAAACTTGAATTATTCAACACACAGTCTTATCTTGGGTTGTGAGGTATGATTTTTGATAAGACTAACTTCAGCAGACAAGTCTGGTTGGCATATTTTCTCGGGAGTTGTTGACTTCTAAGATAGATATAAATTGTAATACGCTGTTACTGGGTGAATTTGTACTAAAATTGTCATTGAACTGCACTTAAAGCTGGTTGTGTCTTATCATGATGTAGTACACATAGTAAGTAGTAGATCTATACCAACAAGAAAAACAAAGATCAGTGGATACTACATGTATTGTGTGTGTGTGACACGATTGTTGTTTTGTAAATTATAGTAAATTCATACAGTTTGTTAACTGATAGTGTGATACAGAGTATATCACTATATGTGAGTGAATTGACACTTGATGATTTATTAGAAGGTTGTGTTTGCTTTTGTAATTAACAAATCTCAACGGTTGATTATGGCTCAAACAGAGAGAGATGGTATTATAATTAGGGTTGGGTGTCTTCCCGGAAGAAATGTATATCTTCCCTTCCAATGGGAAGAAATGGGTTTTTACCGGGAAGAAAACCTTTCTTCTGGGAAGAAATTCCCCGGCCCAGTAACCTAACGATGCAAACTGATATGATATTCTGCACTCCATTCCCCATTGTATACATTTGTTACTGTCATGCCCCCACTAACCACTGAGAAGATAGATGTGACTTCATGTGATTTAAATGATGGTTTTATTGTTTGAGTATTATCCCCCTCTAATGTATTAGCTAAACTTAGGAAGTGTCATTTTCAATGATTTAAATCATCCCACCCTGTAAAGTCTATTTAATATGTTTACTAATAATTAATGTACATAATACTTGATTATACAGATTAATTGTAACATATATATATAAATAATGTGTTTTGTCAGCATATTTATTTTAAGTAAATTGTTGATCTTGGTATCATGGTTAACAAAATTAAACTTCAGATATTGTTCAATAGTTGTCTTGTAGTCCAAATCAAAGTTTTCCCTGAGCATCCTATAACAGAAAACTAACTTGGCTGTCTTCTCATTGCCCAGTCTGTGCCTTATTTAAGTATGGAGGGCACCAAAACTAGCGAATATAATCTCAATTGATGCAGATGATGGTGGTGTTCTGTAGTAGTAGAGATCAGGGTTGGGGCCGGGTATATGGGAAAATACGAGTACATGTTTTATAAGTACAAGTATGAGTACTTATTTTATCACTCTACTGAGTACATTTCAAAGTACTCCAGTACGAGTACATTTTTTATCACATTTACTAAAACATAATTACTATGTAAAGTGAATTGGGGGGGGGACCACTAATTTATTTGAAGTTTACTATTTGATAATGGTACATATTGACAGTTCATGTGGACACATAGGAGGTGGTGGATCTAGATCTATATAGACACATACAGTAGCTGGTTTAATACATGTAAACAAAGATATCAATAACATTAGAAGTACAGTTTTTCAGTAATTATCAACAATGCAAACATATTTCAATCTTTATTTTATTCTTTTATTTAACCATGTTCAATATTTTATGCAGCCTGCATAACATATTGAAGATGGTTAAATGAAAAGAATAAAATGCCAGCTATTTAGAAATAATGAAATGTCATGCTTATGTCCAAGGCACCAAACATACTATCAGGGTTTTAGGTGGGCTCTTCACGAGCCCTGAGCGTCTGCTTTCCTGTATCGTTATTTTATATACTGGGGCTCCATTTAAAGTTCATGCTTCCGTCTAACACACACATCAGTGATTGAGACTCGATAAATCGCGATCCATTTATTCACACTCCATTGTTAATGAATAAAAATGATCCTTTTCTGATATTGACATTTCTATTTTCAATAACATCACAAGTAACTTTTACAACAATTCACTTTTCGACTACATTCACCGAGAGCCAAATAAAAACTGATTTAAATTTTGAAAAGGGTTGCCAGCTCTAAGCTGGGTCAGAGGTTACATCGATTACGAAACAGCCAATGAGAAATATTCAGGTCCCTCGCCAAATCCGAACAACAAAGCTAAGCCAATGCCATTCGAATCTGGCATGGGACTCATGAGTATTCAGTTTCAGTTTTAAATATTTCCAAACGGTTACAACATTTTAAACGTACCAAAGTCTGAACAGCAATTAATAATTTCTCTCTAAATATTTCCAAACCGTTACAACATTTTAAATGTACCTGAGTTTGAATAGCAATTAATCATTCGTCTCTCAAAGCATATTAGTGTATAAAACAAAGAACATTTACAATCCATATACATAGATATATTAATATAACAAACTTCAATTATTCAAACTCTGCCAAGACATATAAATATAATGATAATGTCCATACAAATCCAATCAATGTTAACAGTTAATTCAGGTACTATTGCATCTGGTGAACATCAGTCTTTCAAAAGGCAGTCAACAGCATTCAATTTAGGTAGACAGAAATTGCATACTAATTATGTCACAAACATGTGCATAATGACAGTAGTGGTTTTAGTGAAGTTCACATCCATGTTAATACATGGCATAACATTCATACTTTATGTTTCAAATCAGTGACCTAATCCACAGGGATTATGGTTTAAAATGATAACCAACCAATTTCTATGGACATAATTCTAAATTCATTTTGGGAGGGAAATGGCTATAAAGGCAAATGGAAAGAAATTGAAAACAATATCCTGTTTATGGTGAAAGTACGAGTACTTTATGAATTTACTAGAGTACAAATACTAAGTACTTCCTGTTATGAGTACTTACGAGTACTTCAGATTGTGTACTCGAGTACAGGAGTACATCAGCCCCCAACCCAGGTAGAGATGTAAGAGATAAATGAAGATGGAACACCAAATTTGTCAAATGATCTTCTTGTGCCCAAAAGTTTTTTTTGCAAAGCAACAGATATGAGGACTATATACTATTCTAATTTTAAAAGGTGCATATATGTATGACTAGCATGAAGAATATATTAATATTTGTCAAATTTGAAAATGGCAAAATAAATTTGGATGATGATTTTGTACCATTTTTGAGTTTCTTCCATTTCTTCACAAAATGGAAGAGAAGAAAGTATTTCTTCCATAACAAAAAAAAACCCCTGGTTTTACTGTTCATGGAAGAAACGTGCCAATCCCTGATTTATAATAGAGCTAGGATATTCCTCGATTGTGGTACACTTTTGTTTACGTTAAATCATGCCCTCTGGTCGGAACTGACTTCTAGAAAAGTGAAATTTTCCCAGGAATGATTACCGATTCAGCTTTCATCCGCCAGCTGAACTCACAGAATTGAAACTGTTAATGTATCAGTGATGTTTTCTGCCGTGCCACAAAATAACTAATTAATTAGAATTCCTTTTACATATAAGCATAGTAATATGTATACAATGTGATGTCAACAAATAATGCTGACGCTGAAGTATGTTTATAACGTTGATATTTTAGGCTGGTCTTATTTGTTGCTAAAATTGTTAAGGAACCATTATGATATATTAATATATTTGTAGTACAGGGGGATCTTGTATTCCAGTGGATGACTAAGATCACTCTCTACAATAAGTTTATTCGTCAAACAATAACATCATTTTCAGGCCATCCCAACTACTCTGTTCCTAACATGTTTTTGTATATAATAATACTATGTGACATTTATATAGCGCCCTATTCAGCTATTTAGCCGCTCTAATGCGCTTTACACCATTATTATCCCCGACTCAGACATGTTTCCACCCAGCACACATATCTCAAATCCCAATGGAGCATACAACGCGTGCTGACGTTATAGGTGCAAAGAGTTACTCAAACACATAGCCATCTCGTCCTGTCAGGTACCCATTTGAATGTGGGGCAGAATACAAAATTTTACCCTTTTTGGTTCTATCTGGCAGGAAGTATGCCATTGCCACCTAACAAACTAAGGTGGGCAGTACATGATACTCTTCTGTGGGTACAAATCGTTGGAAGCAGCTCGCTGTGAGGAATATAGACTGACTGGGTTTGTGTGTGTGGCTTTGGGTGACAGTTACCAGTAACGGTAACAAGCACAATTCTTGTTTACGTAATGCCGTTCTGTACGATTGTTGACATTCCGGTAGAACTATTTTAGTTTATATTGTTTGTTTCATGTGTTGGGAATAAATAGTTATGTGCTAATGTGTACGGATGGATGACTGGAACATACATCTACGGGATACTCCATCTAATCCCATGCTAAACTTCCACCTTCTACCCTACGACTAAGTCGGACAACTGATACAATGTGCTTCGGTTGGTTGATTCCAAATTTCGACTGTCACAAAGACAACGATCCATTGATAGGCTTTGCTGTCCAAGATGTGTTTTTTGTTTACATAAACGATGGATTATATTTGTATATTACCAAAACAAATCGACTATATTGCTGTATATAATTAGGATAGGGTCCTCGAATAAATTACCATGTTTAGTGGGTTAATTTCACTACCGGTGTATGTTTGTGGTGGTAGCGCTAAATATAACTGACCGAGTGAAAGCTACGAAGTACTGTATTACGTAAGTAACGATGTCCTGAAAATGATGATGCTACGGTTTGAACGTGAAAAATAAACTTGTTGGAGAGAGAGTGATCTCAACAGAGATGGAGCGATTACTTTGAACGTGGATCAGTACGAATACTGGGACAACAAATGTGTACGAGTACTTTAGAACGTACTCAAGTACGATTACTTTAGAATGTACTCGAGTACGATTACTTTAGAATGTAATCATGATTACTGTAATGAATATCCTGTTTTTACTGTAACGGCGACCTTCATAGGATCCCCAGGTGTCATTCTTTTTATGTTGCTGTGGGACTACTATCTATTGTTCTAACTGATTGCTGCTAGCCACAAGGTGTTATTATTATTAATCAGACAACTTTCTCAGGTATTGATACCGGATTGACACCCAGTGACCATGTATCATGATACTACAGATTAAAGGCATCATACTGCCACAGATAGCATACACGTTTTGTAATAGGTGCCAGTTTAGTGGGTGGTTTGATATTCAGTAATGTCAATGAAGTAAAAAAAATGGACTTAGAGAAACATTGCAATATTTTAAATTGGTATACAGTGTACATGTATATTATATTGAGTATCGAACCAGCAGGATGTATACTATTCAATCAATCAGTATTGTATGACTCGTGATCTGTTCAGTCGATAAAGAAATAAGATCTGTTGGTGAATATAACACAATTTTAAGTAATTTGTTTTGTAATTCAACTGGGACATACTGAACATAGCGTTCAGCACCCACTGCCACTAAGTAAACAGCTGAATATTGTCAAACATAAGCCGTCATATGCAACGACAGGCAAATGAAATTTGCATTGCACTTGATGAACTTCAAAGCTTCAAATTTGGCATCAGTGGGGTGTCTGCTCTGAAATCTTTCCCTGCTATGCTATAAAGCCTCTCTACACGGGCAGAAGTGGTGGGTATTGCTAGGTATTTCTGTGACAGCTTGTCCAGGATGGGAAGGCTTGTTGCCCTGGTACGCCAATATTCAACTATATCTTTCTCAGCCACATATGGCTTCGCTATATATATATATATATATATATATATATATATATATATTGACCTCCTCAGTAGTGCTTGAACTAGTTGGCGGCTTTGCCTCCTGGGCACCCATGAAGCCAAAGAGTTTTTGTCCGTGATAGCGTTAGTTAGACTCGTAGCCGAACGGTCGCGGGTTCGAGGCTCCGTGAGCTGCAGTGCTGTCATGTGGTGACTGGTTCACTCATCCATAAAAATATGAGTACCTGACAGGACGCGATGGCTATGTGTGAGTGAAGCTTGCTGCAGCATGGAGTGCTGTCCTCTACTTCTGTGTCTCACTGGTGTCCTTACACAAGGCCAATTTGAAGCGGGAGTTGAGTGTGGCAGCCAGTTGGAACGAATTCTGTGTCTCGTAGTCGTAGGCAGACAGGCGATGCTCAACTGAATTCTTCAATGACAACCATTTTGATGTTGTACGTCGCTCTGATTGCTAAGCCCACGGACACTTCACACAGTTCTCCCAAAAGAATTATGTCGTGGCGAGTCAACTTGTGTGTGGTGTCCAGGTGATCTAATGTCTCCTGAGGGATCCGCAGTACAGACTGAATCATGGTGATCTCGGAGTTGCGCCTGGTGACACTGGCAGCTTGTAACTTTCGGTGGCCTTTTAGCAGTTCCGTGTTAAGTTACAAAGCAAGATGTTAGGGGGTGCTTTTCTACTGCAGTGTGTCCCAAGGACCATCACAATATAACTTTGTACTACCAGTACTACAGTAAGCAGGAGGGCGTGGAGATGAGGGGAGAGGAAGTATTAAATGACTATTAATTAGGGAAATCTGACTGAATATTTACCTAACTGAAATTCTCAACAACAGTAATGGAAAATTAATAGCTCAATTAATATTACATTTATTAGATCACTTCTGATATTGCCATTTGTCTAATAATACATTTGGTTGCCACTATTTGTCTGAGAAAAAAGTAACCGTACTCAAGTACGATTACGTTGCTTTTTGGAACAATGTGCTAGACTATGAGTATGATTACTCAGATGGTACGAGTACAGAGTACGATCACTCCATCTCTGGATCTTAGACAACCACTGGAAGAGAAGATCCCCCCTGTACTACATGTATATATCAGAATGGCTCCACACCAATTTTAGCAACTGACGAGACCAGCCTAAAAATAGCGTCCGTGGAATCTTTCATCCTTCAATAACGCTTCATTTCCTTACGAAGTAACTCCTAGGGCATGTGTATTCACCCCGTTCAGCCAGAGTTCATTGATTTAAATCGCTACAACAACAAAAATTGTTTCACTGATTATTGCACTTATTTTTTATGAATTATTTTGTAAACGTGTGTTTTATTAATAAACTCAATTTAAAAAAAAAACAGTTGTTACTTATGCCGGATAATTATGTTTTCATATATTTATAATTAAATTGCCATTAGATGTCGGCGCCACGTAAATTTTTGTAATGTAGTCTTAACAAGTCATACAGTTGAGTGACAATTTGCCCCAACTCTACGATTGGGATGATCTTGGGAGATCAGCACAATAGAAGGTGTCAAACGAAGCCACTCTGCTTCAGTGTGGTAAATTGAGTGAATTTGGGATGATCTGACACGTGACGTCACATCATTTCTATGCATTTAGAGTATTAATTCTCAATTTTTAAGCACTTGGTGTTTAGCCATGATGTGTATATAAGGTGAACGTTTACATAGGGTCGCTATTGATAGTTAACCAGAGGAAATGACTATTGTTTTGTTTTTTTAAATTAAAAATATTTAAATCCGATTTTTTTGCAACCCTGTATTGCTGACCTTGGCTAAACAGAACACTCATGTGGTTATGCTCGTCTTACAGTTTTGGTGATTCTATTTCTTTTTACCATGCAAAGTCTCCAAGACAAGGCTGTTCAATATTATATAAATACCACTGATGTTCTTAACACAATTCTCCTTACAGTCACTCCTGTTGCTGACATACCTTGTGCGTAATGGATCTGAACGCGTGGTGACCAGTGCCAGAGAACACCTTTATGATCTCCGACAGCTAGAATCATACACATTTACGGACGAATTCGGCAGAGACCAGGGAATAAATGGTGAGCATTTTTTTTGCCTGGCGGTTAAGCACCCAGCACTTCGTGCCAACAGTCACAGGTTCGAACCCCGTAAGAGGTCGAAACTTTTCCAGAGATTAATTTCTCAGCTCACAACATCGTGGGTGCCTGACCACGTTAAATGGCACTGCCATCTACACTGAATTATTTAAAATAAAGGGGGACGTTAAAAAACCCCGAGGACGTAAAACACTCTGGCAGTGACCACCCTCAGGGTATTTCGGCTCCATCTTTCCGTACTGCTCCCCTGTGAATGCTGGGGGAGGGGGTTTCTCAACCACTCCAACATACCATAACTGACAGCCTGGGGATTCTCCCCGAACAACAAAGCCAAGCTTTGTTGAGTGGGTGATGTTCTGTTCGAACCTGTCTAGTGGAATAACCTGTGGGTTCCAGTTTTTGAATTGGTGGTCAAATTAAATTTTGGTATTGATAAATTTGTTATTGGAATTTATCAGATGGAAATGAGCCTATGTCTGCATGTTAGTGATCTGTAGGCATAACATGCCATTGATTTTTGGTGGGTGTGGGTGTTTATACTTAATAAGAACAACACTTGGTGAAGTTTAAAAGTATGGTCTCATGAAGGATGAACGTGGTATCGAGATATGATACTTCGGAAGCTGCTTCTCACACAGGCGTGCGCAGATGTGTTGTTTTATGAGTGTCAAAGTTCATTTGCTTCACATGCTAAATGCCTTTATTTAGTACAAGACGAAGCTGAACGGATGTAACTGCTGAGGCTGTAGATCTTTTGAACATAGTGAATATATCCCAGTAATCATTAGATGTGGTATTTTAATTACCCAAACAGCTAATGATGGTTCACCCATGGTCGGAGTTTTACAGCTGCTGTTGTGCATAAGGTAGGATAATTAGGCTGAGCGACCTCCAAAGGTAAGTAGGGGAGGTGAAAGATGAAACACCCTGCAGACATGCCCATGCCAAGATTTGAAATCAGCTGGTTGAAATCTGTGGCCACAAAGACTGCCAGTTCACTGAGCTGGGTAGTCCTTGCGTGTTTTTTTTTTAAAGTACCAGTGTGGGTACTTCAACTGTCATGGTGATGATGATGATTGATGTTTTACGGCCACTTTTGTGCACAAGGTAGGCTAAATGGGCCGAGCGACCTCCAAAGGTAATGAGACGAAGTGAAAGACGAAACGACCTTCAGATATGCCCACGCCGGGATTCGAACACGGGTGGTAGTGATCTGTGGTCCAGCACGCTACCGCTAGACCACGGAGGCGCCCCTCAACTGTCATGGCAAAAACGATCCACCAGTGATCTTTATCTGGAAAATAGCTGACATTACTCATGCTAATGTTCACAGGCTGATCTTGAGGGGTCTGTTATCTGACATCTGTATGTATGAGGTATATCTTGATGAACTAAAGATAGTCAAATGATACTTGCTTAGTTAGATAATAGCTGAAGATCGTACACAAGATAAGGCTTATCCTTATTTTGACAATAGATTTCTATAATCATATAATATTTGATAATTATGGTCTTCAATTCACCATTTTCCTGCCATTATATATATATATATATATATATATATATATATAGTAATCAATTTGTATTGACGTTAGATTGCATGTCATTGTCAGATGCATTTGTGTCGATTTCATCATCTGTAGATGGAGCTGTGGAAGGTTCTGCATGATACACAGCAGATTCCCCAACGTTTAGTAGTTTGTGGTGAATATTCGGTGAATTTTGAGTGAATCAACGTCGATTCGCGCCACAACAATTTGCTAGCCCTGTCTACCCCCCAGCCTCGTACTAGTTGAATCTAACTAATATCTCTGGAATGGTGTTTCTGGTAAAAGGGAGGAAGTAGGAGTATGTCGTAGGTGATGATTGTCTCATTACCTGACAGCAACACACAATGCTTTAATCCTCTTTGATCTAACTGGTAACGCGTTGGATCACTACCACCTGGGTTCGAATCTCGGCGTGGGCATATCTGAAGGGTGTTTCATCTTTGACTTCGCTTCATTATCATCGGAGATCTCTCGGCCCATTTAGCTTATCACGTACACAAAAGTGGCCGTAAAACATCAGTCATCATCGTTTTGTGTCTCTGATTTGTGTGTGTAATCGATGGTTTTTATTAAATGGTTTTGAAGGGTTTTTCTTTTTTGCTATATACCATTGAACATTCTTGAGTTATTTCTCCTGTTTAATTAAGTGAAATTGCGTACACAGATAGTGTCCCTTGGCTGTATTTTAGTGAATGCAAAAGAGTAAAAATAGCCATATAATGGGAAAGAAAGCATACAAACATATTTTGGTATAAATGAGGTGTAATGGTGTATAAACTTGTATGAAGGTGGCTAGAATAATCCAAGTACTTGTATTGATTTGAAAACCACCCATGATTGACGTCAGAGTGTACCTGCATGCACTCAGATGCCCTCCCCCCCCCCATCGACATGTTCGTTAAGAATTAGAAAAGAATAGTAAAAACTACATACGCTGAGCTGAGATATCTAAAGTTGGTCACTTGCCATGGTTTTACGTCCTCGGTGGTAGGGGGAGGGGGTGTTAATAAGACCTCTTGTATTCATTGAGTAGAAAAACATCAATGAATTTTTAGATCAGTCTCCTGACTGTGTATGTCGTATCCTGTGTCATGTCGGTAATGGACAAACCTCTAAAAAATATGACAAGAGATGTATGAATTTGAATAATAACACCGTTTTCTGGCAGAGCTTATTTGTGTCCAGTCGAGATGGCCCTATATTGTTCTCCGTCCATGTTGACAAATTCTGACTGGCAGCTGGCGAGCGGTCTACGAAAAGATATTTTCGTGGGGGCTTCGTTGTTGAAGCTTTGACTGTTGTTAACTTGTAAATATGTGTTTATAATATGGGTTTCTAATGGCTCAGTCGTTGTGGTTGGAAGGAGTCTAGGGAGTCTAGCGTTTCGAATCGCACTTCTCCTGGTAGAAGTCTTGGTGGCTTCTTCACATTATTGTTGGAGCCGAACAGTCCACTTTGTATACGGTCTTCTCTCGTTTTGTCAACCCGAATACAGTCTGATGCTGTCGTTAATGCACTTGGGAGCATACTTTTCCTTTTTTGTATTACTGAGCCAAACAATATTATATTGTCGAATGTGATTGTGTAAACTCACTTGTTTATAGCTTTCTACATCCAGGTCACTCTACCGATGAACTTAATTTGGGGTCAATCTAAAATATTGACGCAGCATCTTCGATTACTGGGTCTTTCCCGATTTTGTATAGAGATTATTATTTTGGAGTTCAACTTAATCACGTCTGTATGACTCAGAGAAATAGATTGTTTTCATAGTGGCCTAGGTATTGAACTGGGATTTGCATTTACGTATAAATTGCATAACACAGATGTAGTTATAATAGTCACATGCTGGTATGGGGGTTTTATTTCCCTAATGAAATTTGTATTCCATACTGGACGAGGCTTAATTTGACCGTGTGTGTGTGTGTGTGTGTGTGTGTGTGTGTGTGTGTGGACGCTCGGAGTGAAAACAGATTAATTCAATATCAGACTGAATAAATGGGCCACTGTATTTTTAAATCAGATTAATGCGATGTCCATGCCGACCAGAATCTACAACGTGTGAGCCACACCTGACCATTCGAATGTCAATGAGCTTTCCCATAAACATTTGTTTGTTTAACTCTCTCCCGGCACACACAGGAACTGATTAATTTAGATCTCGGTGGCAGTAAGTTGACTGATCTCATTTAAGAAGAAAATTGGTTTGCTATCTTTGGCAGGCTTTGGTGAGAAATCAGTAGTATTTTGTTGTTGTTGTTGATGTTTTAAGGCCACTTTTGTATATATGGTAAAGTTAAATGGGGCGTCCGACCTCCAAAGGTAATGAGGCGAAGTGAGAGATGAAACACCATTGATTCAGATATAGCAAAGCCGTGGTTTGAAGCCAGATGCTACATATCTGTAGCCAACCGCGCTATCAGTTAGGCCACGGAGCCGCCCGAGAAGTCAGTAGTAGTATTGCTTATAGTTGTACTAAGTCACTAGACAACTGATTATCTTAAGACAGTGTTCCTTAAGATTGATCAAAGTGTATAGGTGTGTGTGTCTGTGTGTGAGACCAGCGTGACTTGTATAAAGAAGTCGTCATTTTGACCTGCGTAACCCTCTTAAGATGGTAACGTCAGGACTAGACGGGAGATGAGAATTTCCTGCGATTTCTCCCGTTTGTACGTGGCCACGGATCATTCTTGAGATCCGGTAGCATCCTGTTAGTGGAGGGCTTTAAACACCTCTTCGGAAAAATTTGGATGTACACGTAAATTGTAATTTATTGCCCCTTCGACATTACCAATCTTACAAAAACTGATTGTAAACAAAACAGCAATCCTAGTCTCTTCAATAGGCGCGCACTCGTTAGCTGGGCAACCTGTGTTACGCGTTTTTGCCTGATGACAGGGCTTCTAATATCAGACAGCTGGTAGTTTGATTGGTGACAATAGGACCTAATCCGTATTATCACGAACCAGGCGTCGAGGATGTTCAGCAAGTTCATTGCAGACGTCAGAGGCAGGTTTTTACTCGTAAAGGAAGTAAATAAATCCATTAAATCAAGGCTGATATAAGTGTCATTGTACTGGATAACTGACTGTAGATCTTCCTGTGCCAATCCGATAGTTGGCCATAGTTCACTTTTGATTTCAGCGATGGCAGAAATATTAATTTACCCAAAAAAGGTGAGCCATAATTAGGTTTATATGTTTTCGTTTATGTCCACTTGGTGGAGCCACATCACCACTTTTTATTCAGTAATTATCAGTTGAGATATATATATATGAGAGAGTGGCTGCATAATAAACTATGTTTTGGGAATACTAAGCGGAAATTAAATGTAGCAATTTAAATGTTTAGATTTCTTCCATACGGGGTTTGTACAGGTTACTCACGCGCCATATAAGCACATTATCTAGATTGATAGGTTTACGTATGAGGACCCTTGTGGGCTTCTACTAGGCTGGCCGAGGGCGATAACGGAGGAAATTTATTCGATAGGCTGTATAACTGGGCATACTCCCGCATAGGAATAAACTTTAGGCGGCAAAAAACCCGTCACACATCCCGAGGCAAGAGTACAGACTGTTATTTCCTTGGTCAATTAGCTGATCAAAAGATAACCCGGAAAGGAATTGCACATGATCATTTCTAAATTGAATGGTAAGCTATAAAGTTAGGCTTAATCAGTTAATGGGATGATTATGAGAACAAATATGTCGCATGTGGCCATGACTTTGTTAATAATTGTGAGCGAGAGGATTAGGTAAATCACTAAATGTGTTTGGTTTTGGGGTTGCTGGATGTTATCCTTCAGTTTTGATATGAATGGGAATATTATTTGCCAAATAGAGCAGAATAATTTGGGGGAGAGGTTCTGTGATCAATTAATATAAGGGTTTCATGCAATTCCTGTATTAGTGGGCATAAATGCAGTACTAGAAGTGGCCGTAAATGCAGACCTGGAAGTGACCATAAGTGCAATCCTAGAAGTGACCATAAATGCAGTCCTAGAAGTGACCATAAATGCAGTCCTAGAAGTGACCATAAATGCAATCCTACCTTTTACATGAAATTGAAGTCATTGTATAAACAGTTATATATGGTTGAATCACAGTTTTCAATATACATTTGTTCAGTAGTCTGCAGCATTCATGCCATCCTTGAATATGAATGGGCCATATCTTGACTCATTTTTAAAATAAACTTTGATGTGATATATAAATATAGATGTGTAGGTGTTAGAAATCTGTGCCAGTGCAATTGTAATGTTGTGGGTGATGAATGAATGGATGGAATCTTAAGGCATTTGGAAAGTCATACTACAGGGAAATCCGGTCGGGTTGGTTAACTGGCCAATGTCAAAGCGAGGGTTTTTCGGTGGTTCACACTGTGCACACCAGCAAGTGTAGAGTGTCATTTCAATTCTAATACATTACTGAGAGATCTGAACATATAGCAGGATTGCCATATTACAGATAGTAAAGTTGACGCTGTTATTACGCATCATCAGAAAGTTGAGAATGTCTTGTTACTTTCCCATTACTCAGTGAGAAATGGCGAGACTCTGTTGATCCCGATGTTATTATTACAAGCTGAATCTCGGTAGTACAGTGTAAAGCAATAACTCGGTCAGTTATTGTCTGTAATAAGGACAGCAAGGAAGACGTTTGAGGAACCATAATATGTTAGCCTCTGCCATCCTGTTTCTTGTGTATAAGACACAGATATTAGGGCTATGGGCATCATATTTGATGTGTGTCTCTGTGTATAAGGCACATTTGAATGGCTCCTGTTTAATACTGATAACTTCATTATATTCATATCTATTCATATCATTGTTAATGTTATTGTTATCAGGCAAGAAGTGACAACCTACAATACACCTAATAACTGAATGGTGGTCATGAAAAATTTAATTTGTTTGTATCTTGACAACAAGTTCATATCTGTGTAATTGTGGTTGTTGTTGTTGTTGTTGTTAATAGATGTATAAAATGTTATTTATTTCAACAGTTAGATGACAGTGTATTGAGGGTAATTTTATTGAGACTTTCTTGTTGATGAGTTAACATGTGGAATCCCCATGCTTACCCCCTCTCTATTTGTGTTTCAATGTGGCATGATAACACTGTTATGTGTGGACAGATTTGAAGCACAGATGGTAATGCTAAATATAGCACGTCCTACCATCTGAAGTGCATCAATGGACCACGTTATCACCTGTGTGGACGGGTGTTGTCTGTTTTGATGGCTTGCTGCGGCTGATGACGGGAGCATTTTTATTAGAAACGCTGAGTGAGAGCATCATTTGGAGCGCCGCTCATTTTCCAGTGTCTGGTTAGAGCCGCCTCCGTGGCCTAAGTGGTAGCGTGGTTGGCCACATATCTCTCCCACCTGGGTTCAACCCAGGTCAGACTAAGGCAGAATGACGTTTCATCTTTCAGCTCCCCATCACCTTTGGAAGTCACTCGACCCGTCTAGCCTATGCTGTGTATAAAAAGCCTCCATAAAGCAGCAGCTTCTACACATGTCCAGTTTGTTTAGAGAAAGTTTCAGGAAGTCGGTTTCTTCACCACGTTTTTATTGTGGACCGTTTCTTTTATTTTGTTGGTGCTTGAATTTATGTCCTTGACTGATGTTCCCATTTCAAGACTTCTCAGCCTCCACATGAGCATGATGCTCGCTAACCTGTGTTAGTGTATGCCATATTTCATGATCTGCCTTCCCAGTTACTGAGTGAACTGGGAGATGTGACGCTGAAAGTGGTTGCCAAGCAATCTAACAGTGCTAATGGGATCTCGAACCTTGGTTTCTTGATTAAATGTTCACAGTTCTAATAGCTGAATTACTGGGAAATAATAGCGAGTTAAAAATGGAATAAAATTTTGTGGATGGTGGTTTAAATACCTACAGCTTACAAAAGTTTAGAATTGACCACACACACACACAGAGTGGGGGGGGGGGTGGTGAGAGAGACCATTGTTTGGGGCAATTAATACTCTAAATGGATATAATTAGCACTGAAATGTATGCATTGTCACTAACTGCCAGCCCTACGTGGGTAACTTTGTGGGTATTAGCTGATGAATTGTTCTCGTCATAAAATCTAACTCAGGTGAGTAAGCATTTTGTATCTAAATGATTGATCACATCTGCAGGGCATTGGACCTGTTCCAGTAGTATTTTGAGAGTATTTGACGTAATTCTAACGTAGCTCAGTCAATGTGATCTTTGGCTGGAAAGCTGATCAGATAAATATGCAGAAATGAAATTTGGTGGAAGGATAACAAAATTGATCTTGATGGATCGCGAACACGTTTTTTTCCAGCATTATTTAGGTATCTGCTGTTGCTAGGTATTTTATATTGATGATAACATATATCTGTTTCATTTTGCACAAATAGATATATGGAGAACTGTCCAAGAGGCAGCTGAAACGCTCATTTTGTACAAATTTTCTCGGTTTGGGTCATGTTTCATGGCCACGGTTTCATTTCTGGCTAAAGTATGAGTTGAACCCACATTCCACTCCACTGCAGCACAACGTGCACTACCAGCCTTGCCAAAGATTGCTTCCTGGGCGCCTCCGTGGTCTAGCGGTAGCGTGCTGGACTACAGATCACTACCACCCGTGTTCGAATCTCGGCGTGGGCATATCTGAAGGTTGTTTCATCTTTAGCTTCACCCCATTACCTTTGGAGGTCGCTCGGCCCATTTAGCCTACCTTGTGCACGAAAGTCATCACCAAGAATTATTTCCTCTATCATAGAGGCACTTTGATGTAGTACGCGTTTGATGGGGACTGTCATAATGTTGACATATAGGTTTGGGATATCTGCCTGTATTTAGGTTGCTGGTGTGAGGCGGTATTCGGTAGTGAGTGTGTTACTTAAAAAACATTCGCAAATTTATTCTATGAGGTACTGTGGTGTATGTGGGTTGTGACAGAAAAATGCTATGTTTTGATGTGTGCATAGTAATATGAATACTGGAGTAGTTTTGTTGCTTGCGATAGCTGAGATATGTGTATGTGGTTTTTTACCTGTGTGTTTGTGTTTGTTTGTTTGTCTGTATGTTCGCGGAAGACTCCAGCTTTAAAGCCCGCGTATATAAAACGTGTCTGTGTGCGTGTGTGAAGATAACAACACACACACACAACACGGTCATTGATTTCCCAAAGGTTATTGTGAACATTGGCTGCTGGTTAAAATAGGTTCATTATAAATCTGATTGAGCAAGGTCGGTGGTCATTGTCAGTACAGAATGTTTACTTCTGTCAACTGTAAACCGATATGGGACACCTGATATAGTCTTATCTATTTGATGGCCTCATTTATTAGTCGTATTATATTTAGGGTAACCAGAAGAGAAATTTCCTTCAACTTTTGGTCCGAGGTGTTAATATCTAATGTGGTTGTATAAATATTATGACATCTTGTGATTGTTTCGGTGAATATATGTTGTGCAGCTAGCTGTTGGTGTACCTTTCTCCTATTATGAAGGGTGTTTCATCTCTGACTTCAATTCATTACTTTTGGAGGTCGTTCGGCCCATTTAGTCTCACGAAAGTGGTTGTAAATGTTTTTCATCATCATCCCTGTTATCGACCTCGACAGGGTTCCCACACGTGCTGGAAAACCTGGAAAATAATAAAAATTCATTTTCCAGGTCCTGGAATATTACATAATCTGGAAAAAATAGTATGCCTTTGATTATAGAAAAGTGTACTGGTAGTGGTATACAGTCTTGATATCCCATGTTATTTAAAATTTAAATAAAAGTGAGTAGATCAAACAGCTAGAAGACGTGAGGAAGCTGTACCATAAAAATGTCAATAATCGGTCATGCATTGATTAAATCTATGCTTTTTCGCACATATCTTGATTTATTACCTTTATATGTTGTTTACTTTGTCCTGGAAAATGGTAATTTTGTCCTGAAAATGTCATGAAAAGAATATTTCCTTGGCTATGGGAACCATGCATGAGGATTTAGTTCATCTACATTTCATCAACAAACATTTATGTTAATTATTTTCGGTAACGTCACAATTTGATTGGACGGCGTATTTTGCCTCTCCACCAATAGGATTATTTGAAAGAAACCGCACTTGCCAGGGCATGACACTTACTCTTGAGATCCACTTGTCCTGTAGGACAATTGCTGCAAAATTTTACTTGTCCCATCTGAAATTTACTTGTCCCAACAAATCTCCACAATATCATCGAATTATGCGAAGTTACAATTTATTTGCAGAGTTGAATAAAGAATGGTGTTTTTGTTTGTTGTACATCTATTTGTGAAACACAAGCACATGGAGGCAAAGCGGATGTAAACACAAGTACGTGGACTGAAACTTCCGTGACCAGGTGACATTAACAAGCCAACCACGATACGCTGGCTAAACAACCGCCGACATTGATAACGCATGCTGTGATTGGCCCACGCATTCGACATGTGCAGTTGGTTTCAGTATTTTATCAAACTTCCGGACGGTGATCTGGGGAAAATGACACGTACATTGAAATGTCAAGAAATGACGAATGAACAGTTGTTTTCGATATGCTTCAGCTTACTTGTCCTGTCGGGCAAGTACTTGGGACGATCTACTTGTCCTGCATGCAAAACCACTTGTCCCGGACAGGCGGAGAAGCGTTATTGTCATGCCCTGCTTGTATCTGCGGGTTTGCAAATGTCACCTAACATGGAACATACAAGTTGCATTCCGTGCCGCCACTCTTACCAAAACATATATTGCTAATAAACTGCGTTAGATTCAGCAATATTTTATTGGTCTTAAGTCGATGTTCGAAATACACCCCTTTTGTAGATAGCCTATCCGGTCGGCGAAAGAAAATTATATGTACTGATTCCAGCTCCCTTTCTCGATTTTTCTCTCACAATATTGTGGCCCAAGCAGCAACTAGTGTGAAGGCTTTGGTGCTGATTTTCATACGACCACAAGCAGGAAAAAGTGGACAGCTGAAATTTAATGTGGCAAAGGCCACGTGGTGTCACCAAGTCTGTTTATGACAAAGTTCGCACAACTATTAGTCCCGACATATTAGTCATTATTCTGTGCGTTTATTGACGAAATAGCGTAGAAATCCGAATGACCAACGATTGAGCTTGCAGACATTGACATTGTTGCTGTTAAATTATTAATGAGCTACGTCATTTATCTGGTTGCGATTGGTTGTTGAGTACGACTTGTATGTGATGCATAATGCATGATTAATTTCCCTAACATAATGTGAGTTGTGAGTATTCCAAGGCAGTTAGATATCAAAATAGTTATTAGTAATAGAATTTAACTGTCAATTGAGAATGACATTTAAGCTAAGATTCCATATAGATATACGCTGTATGCAGCAAAAAAAGGAAAACATTTGAACGCACGAGCATGATATCCCATATGTTCATATGTACGAGATTTTCATATTCGGCAAAATGGATCGCTCTATCTAGTGATCCGTGTGAATACGAACAAAAAAGCGGATGGTAGAATCCCGACTTTTTACGCCATGGCAGGGGTTTCTCAAGAAATGTACGTCAAAAGGCATTTACCTGCTACTCTCTCTTGGGCAGGTGACGTCTCTGGACATGCAATGGTCCTTTTCACAGAGATCGGCAATTAATCGTCGACAAGTGGGCCGACCAATCAGGAGCTCATTGGGAGCAGTGATTTATAGTGGTTTGCTTTATTAAAATCTTCGTCGGTTGCGAGTATCAACGTTGATCGTGATGTCTTAGTTATAACAGTTGGGAGTTATTATATTGCCTTGGACTGACTCGGACTGGAATGCATCGGACTTCGCTTGTGTAGGGAACGAGGAAGTGATCTCAGCCACCCTCCGGTGAATCACACCGAGCACTGTACGTAATATATCACCTTGTTGTTAATTATTATTATTGGCGTTCACGCGTTTATCTTTTTTCTTTCCTTTATAAAAACAAACATGACGACCCCTAAGAGGAAGTACTAAACGGCTGACTCGCTTGACACCTTCAGATTGTTGTATTGTTGGCCATCCGTTAATTGCAAGCCTTAAAAGAGAAGTTGGATGTCTGGGTGATGAATTTAAAGAAAAACTTATAGATTAATCAGAATTTCTGAAAGATTCTCGAAGCAGTCATTGATTGATGTATCAAGTCTATGGACATACACGTGCACGCACGCGCGAAAAACAATGGCTCATAGTTTCTCGTCGCATGGTTGTGGCTGGTTGTTCACTTTGCCATGATGTTTGCTGCGTCATGCATGATCTGTCGGGGATTTCGGTGATGATGATGATTGGTGTTTTACGGCCACTCTTGTGCACACGGTAGGCTAAATGGGCCGAGCGACCTCCGAAGGTAATGAAGTCAGAGATGAAACAACCTTCGGATATGTCCACGCCGAGATTCGAACACGGGTGGTAGTGCACTATCTGTGGTCCAACATGCTACCCCTAGACCACGGCGGGGCCCGTCGGGGATTTCGGGGCTGCCGATGTAGCATGTACGATGGTATAGAGTGAAGACGGCAGACGTGTGCTTTTCTCCGACTTTGATCAACTAAGGGAAAAATTGTTGACGAGTTTTGTCACAGCATTGTAGATAATGAAGTACGATCTGGCAGGATGACGTGACCGTTGTCCAGGTGACGTTTACCAAGTCTTCTGGCGTGATGTGTGTAGATTGTTAACAGATAGAAGTTTGAACGACCTACGGCCAGACGGCGAAATATTATGACGTGGTGGTGCATAATGAGATATCCCCTAGCGGTGATGATGATGGTGATGAAGACAATTATGCTGTATTGTTTTTCCCTTTGGAGCCGGTTTCGTCTTCATAATGTCTCTCGGTCAGCTTGTAATTAATAGCTGAGTGGTGTGTGCGTCCGTCCTCGTGCGTACCCGGGCATCTGATATATAAATCTTCTACATTTCGCTTCTCGTGAAGTTCCTCCTGGTGTATTCAGCAGTTTGTTCATAGGGAAAAACACTCATCGGGTAAAGGGTAATTTACGATTCACCAAATAATGTGTACAGCATCAATCCGAATGTGAATATTTCATATTGTTGGAAGAGACTCGCGATGTTTCTTCCGTGCTTCTACCCGGTGAATTCAAAGAGTTAATCAGCAAACTAATTATGCGACTTCGATCCCGTACCTACCCGGCCCCGGAAGGAACGTGTGCAGCAACCTCTGCGGGTGATAATCACCATTACAATCAGGTCTGTTCCTCGAGAAATCTCGGCTGAATGAGAAGAGGCGAAGAACAATCATTGCTGATTCTGACTGTCTGGTTTGTGTACTACGGGGATTAGTTTTAGAACAAATGAACGTTTGCGTGTACGTTAAACCAGTCGTTAAACGTTATCGAAAGGTTTGTCTGAATGCGTGTTGATTTTTAAAGGCCAACCTCGGTCACTGACTCAGCTGATTTGCGTCACTCAGCGTCGTCAATCCATCAATATTTCAAGGCTATGCCACCAGTCAGCGGTGTGTTTTGGTTACCCGCGTTTGTGAGATGTTTCATCTTATCATCTCGTCTCCCTAGTCGTAACGCTCTTACAGCATTATAAGATTCTCACCCGTGCTGGAAAACCTGGAAAATAACAAATTCATTTTCCAGGTGCTGGAAATGGCCTCGAATTTCACAAAGTTAGGAAATGTCCTGGAAAACGTATTGCACGTGGAAAAATCCCGCGACTAAATATTACGATTGTAGAAGAAAAACGTATCCGTACATTGTCTTAGTGTTAGTTAAAATTATTGGGTGTATATAACACCGAGTGAAAACGAAGCACTCACTCATTCACCCAATTGCACCAAATCAACATTGTATCTTCCTTCACAGCCCACAAGCTGGATTACCAATATATTTCGAGTATTACACGACCACACATATACACAACAGGCTGTAGGCAGGAACGGGCCTGTACTACTATAGAAAAAAGGCTGCATCGTAGAAATCGCCACGTCACCGTGACATACCATACAACCGTGTTTGATATTATGTATTCATTATAATTATAGCATGGACAGTACTCAAAAGGGTCGTTCAGCTCCGTTGCCCATTGTCAGGATGACTGAATAAAAGATGTGTCCTTCATTATCATCTCTGCCTCTCACCAGGTGGTAGAAAAGAACATGGCAGTGTTGACGAACCCAGGATTATGATTTACATTGGGTAGATTTTGGGTAGAATCCGCCTATTACTGAGATGATGCTGGTGATGTGATGCTGATGAGTTTGGGACAATGACGGATGAACGCCTGAAATGGTTCTAATAGTCACGTGCTCAGATGAAGTAGACGAGTGTTTTTTATTCTGTTAAAGCAATTTTATTTCACGAGTTTTTATACCATACGAGTTTTTATACCATACTGGACAATTTGACCTGTATTGTGTATCGATTACTGTATATCAGCCTGACTGTTTTGTGTCTGTGTGCGTGTGTGATTTTGGTTACTGGTGTGTTCTTCTACACGCATACTCACGTGAGAGTGTGTGTCGTATAGATGATGATGATGATGATGATTGGTGTTTTACGGCCACTTCTGTGCACTTGGTAGGCTCAGATGAAACACCCTTCAGATATGCCCACGCCGAGGTTCAAACACGGATCGTAGTGATCGGTGGTGCAACACGGTACCATTACACCACGGAGACGCCCCCGTGTCGTGTATATGATAAATTATTTTACATAATGTCGAGTCATATACACACGACCAGTGCACACACAGACACATACACAGAGGTTAAACGTTTAACAAATGCTCACTGTAACCGCTATACATCTATGAGGATTATATAACGGACACACAGGCCGTTACCAGCATCAGAGTATAAATGTGTGTGTGTGTGTGTGTGTGTGTGTGTGTGTGTGAGAGAGAGAGAGAGATTCCTCCCTACCTCCCCCCACCCAAGTGTGTCATTTCGGTACTGAAATCACCGACGATGTGTATAAATAGAACAGTAGCCCCAGATCTGTGTGCGAGTTAGTGTCGTTGACGATGAGAGGCTGGCAGGGAGCGGGGCGTTGTATTTCACTTCTTGCGGGGAATGCGTCTTCGTCGTTCTTTAAATGAATCTGGCCTCGTAGTAACGAGTGTACGTCGGGGCATCATCATCATCATCATCATCATCCGTGTAGAATGGGATTAGGCTAAAGCTGACGCCTGCAGTTTACACCACACACACACACACACACAGATAGACGTCACCTGTGACATGTTTACAGTAACTGTGTCTACCTCTATTGTCGGTGTATGGCCACGTTTTAGCGGCGATTCTCCGTTAGGTGGCCGTCAGTCATGGCGACGTCGGGTAACTCTGGACACTCGCCAATCAGCTCGGCTCCCTACCTCCGACATTATAGGATACTGACAAATAAAGGTGCCGATGATGGCGCCCTCATACCACGGCGGCAGCAGCAGCCCGAAAATCCCAGGCATAGCCTGGTGTCCGAGTTTGGGAGTACGCTGGTTGATTGGAGTACCGGATTGGCTGGTGGTGGTGCTTCTGCTATGACGCCCGCGGGTGGGTTGGGGTGGGAAGAGGACCATCTGGATAATGACGTCTCTGACCAGGACTTGTTCCAGGAATGTGGCTCTAGGAAACTACATAGTAAAGGTAGTGTGTGTGTGTGTGTGTGTGATGTCAGCATGTGTGTGTGTGTGTGTGTGTAAGCATTAGGGTGGCCATTTCTAATTTTCTAATAAGGAGGACAAGCCACATGGTGTTCCCAAAAGGAGGATATGTTTAAAGTGAAAGGTTACCAACTTACATGCCTATACAGCCACATACATATAGTGCATTTAGAAACACCCTTTTAACTCCTGCTTTTATTATTACACGGAAGTAAAATAAATGAATATCAACATTTATTTTTAACCCAATTGAAGCAGATGTGCTACAAGTTCCCTTATTTCAAAAATACAAAAGGTAGCCAGTCATGAACTGTTTATTTCTTGCATTTTTGTCCTTGACTTGCCATCTCCATGGGTTTTCTGTTGGCTAAGAGTTTGTTGTACTTGGCTGGACATTCTTCAGAGAAATTAGGGTTCTGTTACAATATGTGAAGATCAAAACAGGTCCGGCTTAAGCTGGCGCGGGATGGAGGATTACCGACTCAAAAGCCACCCTATTCAGCATGTGTGTGATGTCAACATGTGTGTGTGTGATGTCAGCATGTGTGTGTGTGTGTGATGTCAGCATGTGTGTGTGTGTGGTGTTAGCATGTGTGTGCGTGTGTGATGTTAGCATTTGTGTGATGTCGGCATGAGTGTGTTTGATGTCAGCATTTGATGTGTGTGTGCGATACTATTCCATGATAGTCCATATATTTGTATGTGTTTCTCCATGCCAGTGCCTTTTCACTCACTGCTAAATCACACACACACACAGTAGCCCTCGTAACTTCATCCATTTATCAAAGTATATACACAAGTATCAGATCCATCAATAAGGTGTGCTACCTTTAAATGATATGAACATCAGCTGTCTATTTTTAGTTATTTTTTTCTTTAACTGTTACAGTGTTTGTTTTCTAAATACGTAATTGACACATAAGAAAACGGTAACATCTGGGTTAGACTCATGTGATGATGGTGGTGGTGGTGATGATGATGATGATGATGATGATGATGAATTAACCGAATAGCAGCCTGTTGAAAAAATGTAAACAGATATCCTAGGAGATGTATATCACTATCAGTGAAATATTTCTATGGTGTCTGTGACTGGTGAAACATTACATAATGTCATGCCTAATTACGGTATGCATGTGTGCATGCATGCGAGTGTGCGCGTAATAAGGCACAGGCATAGAGAATCTCGAAATGTGGATAATTCAAACTCTTGCTGATTCTTCAGGTGACTGAATCCAGAGTGGCGACTTTTCATGCTGAGACATGTATAATGTGTGTTTCAGGGTTCCCACGCATCCTGGAAATCTTAGAAAATAACATATTCATATTCCAGGTCTTGGAAATATCTTTGAATTTTACCAAATCAGGAAATATCCTGGAAAAAATATTGCCTGTGGACAAATCCACTTAGAACCAAAAAAAACTCATGAATAAATATTATAGCTGTAGAAGAAAATTTTGATTGTAGAAGAAAAAAGAGAACAGGTGCATAATCTTCATAGTCCATGTTAGTTAAAATTTAAATAAAAGTAGGTGCCTCAGACAGCTAGAGGGGGTGATGAGGAGGCTGTACCATAAAAATGTCATTAATTGATCTTATATTGATTAAATGTGATATGCTTTTTCATACACATATCTTGATTTATTACCTTTAATTCTTGTATATTTTGTCCTGGAAATTTCCTTGGCTGTTGAACCATGTTGTCTGTGTGCATACATGTGTATGTATGTGAAACAAATCCAAACAAAGAATGCCCATATCAATTTAATTTGTTTGAATTGCTCTATAGTGAGTGTTCAAACAGTAGAAATAGAGATAGACCAATAACGAGTGGCTTGGTGGTTTGTTTGGCAGAAAATTTGAGATCTACTTTTGGATGGATCCTTGAAAATACTGCAATTTAAAGTGAGCTTGGAATTGACTCAACATATTTTTAGCACAGCAGAAAAGATAATCTTAACTTGCATTAAATTGATTCTTTTGGTGTGTCATTAAACACCCAATCCCTTTGATCTAAAAGCTGTGTTTATGTGTATTTTGCCCCCCCCCCCCATTTTGTTGTTTTTCATTATCAGATTGCGAAGCCCTAATAATCATACAAATTTTGCTAACACCCTGAATCTGTTTAGAAATACAGAATGCACAGTTGAACAACAATTAGATTTTAGGCAACATTCTAACCTCCCTAAAAACCAGAAATGACTGTTCTGTTTTACATAGAGCCCCAATAAACATTATAAGTAAATACTCTGGATCCCGACCATTAAGCCGATATAACATTTTAGGTAGTAGTACAGTACAGTAGTACCATCCATTAAGCCCAACTAAAACTCTGAACTTTTCCCTGCAGTATTTTTTAGATGATATCAAACATTGTATATGTATATGCCACCAAACGAATCAGATAAGACGCTCTTGGGGACAGGTTGTCTTGTTAACGATGCTGCCCTTCAAATTGAGTTGTGAAATGTGCTGCTGGGTCCAACAACATTTATCCATAATTACAAAAATCAGATAATTCTACCTATAACAATTGATTTTCAGTAAAAAGCGATGAATCATTATCATCAACTTGTTTAACTTTAAGTCCATTAAGCCGACCTCCAAAAATAAGGGTAATAATATTGACTTAATGACCGGGATATACAGTAAGTGGATTTTAATAACCTTGCTAAATATTGATGGCTGTAGATATCCAATCACCGGAGATCAAACGTTCAGATCCTATATATTTCATATGTTTATACTTTTTATAATATAGTAAATGACAGGTAAGATATTACGGTAGGTTGAGGTGTTGGATGTCCCACTAATTCTGTGGAAAGGACATAGCCAGAATGATTATAAAGAGGCAGATGACAATAGTGAGGCGAGGTATTGTGTGAGGAGATGATCTTCGGTGGTAATGAATCATGGAATAAAGGATGGCGACATTCATCACACGGGTTAAAAGTCGGATGCCGGAATTCACATGAATGATTGCTGTCTGTCCATCCTAGATGATACACTCCAGCTGCATCGGACATCGCGCGTCTTTGGACATCGATTCTTCACAAAATTTAGTGTAAACTGAATAGATTTGTATACAGTTTAATGGTGGGAATATTAAAATGCCCTTTGGAGTACACACGCAAATATAGCAATCTGACAGGTGATCATGGATGGAAAGTGTCCGTTTATATTATGAGGGATAACTTCTCACCAGACATTTCTGGGGTCAATTCCATTTGGTCAATTCCACATCAGATTTTCAAATTCCAAACTGTGCAATTCAATTCCATATATTTTTATATACAATTGGTTATGCAATGTAATCCAAATATGTCAAAGGAACTAATTAGATAAGCAGTGATTGCCAACTACCAATCAGTTGGAGTAGGTACCTACTTGAAATACCTCCTCCAAGTAATTTATATTTCAAGTAGGATTGTCATGGAAGAAATATTTCTGGATTAAAAAATAAAATGGCAAATTAATTTGTGGATTAAATATTTTTGGTAGCAAACTCCAATTCCAGATTTTCCGATTCCACTTTTTTTAAATAAGCAATTTTGGAATTGAAATTGCCCATCAATTCCAGAATTGAATTGATCCTGTGTCTGCTACTCTCATGATGTTGTTTTATGTGGGTTTTTTTCCAATTGCTACCGGTTCAAGTCCAGTGTTTTCCATTGTCATCATTCAGTGCTTGTTTTGTTCTGTTCCAGTTCGTCAGAAGGTCAGAGACCTGCTAGACTTTATACAAGACGATGACCGGCTCCGGGAGGAGAGGAAGAAAGCGAAAAAGAACAAAGACAAGTACATTGGCATGTCTGCCGAAGGTTCATCAATACGAAATTACAGTAAGTCATCCATTATAGTGTATAATAATAATAATAATAATGTGTGATTCTTTTAGCACCACATCAAGTTGTCTTAGTCTCAGGTGATTTATATATAAAGAGTATATCTTTTTTAGGTTAGAAAAAAATCCCGTATTTAATGTCATCATGAAACGTGAGTTAATTAGCTTAAATGTAGGATCCCCACAAAACAGGGATCATTCCCTGAATTGATCAAATTTGTTTTGGCTCTATTTTCCTGGGTGACATGCAACCAGAACTATAATACATGCTTAATTTGCATATTTATTTATTCTGGATTATTTCCAGCCTGGATAAGGGTTACCTGGCATGTAGATTTCATTGAGTAAGATGAACTTGCTCTTTGACAAGAATAGGGAATAGCATTTAATCCTCTCTGCTTCAGGAATGTGTAAGAATATTAACATGCTGGCAGGCTCTGAATGTCAGAATGTGTGTATGATTTATTTTAGTTACATTGAATTGTTGGACAGATAAAAATTAATTCAAGTCTGGTTTTGAAAGCGAGTCCCAGTAGTACTGCATCTTACAATTAAAAAAAACATTCAGCATCGATTATTACTGCTTTTGAAAGAGTGTAAAAATTGATTAGCTAAAATCAATGGCTGAGTCATCCTGTTACTCAGAATCTGATTGATTGAACATGTGGAAATATTAACCGGAAAATACCTGTGAATGCTGAAATGAAATAAACGATAAGCTGTTATATGGCCTTTGAAATAAACTCGACGTCTTCGTGCCCTAACTCTTATGGTGCACTTAGCCGCAGAGCTCTAGAACTGGGTTCTAAACCTGGCCTGAAGCACATCTAATTCTTTCATTCTGTTGCTTGACCCATTTAATCTGCTGTGTGCTCATAAGTGGCCATAAGCGGTGAAGTTTCTCATATTTCTAGAGAAATACTTCACTTGTTTACTGAATAGCAAGTGGTATTGGTTACTTATTGAAAAATATATCAGATCACCTGATTTTTTTCTTATCGAGATATACTGTTGGTAGTCTAATAAAATAATAACACCCTCCCTCTGAGATAAATCCTGGGGTGCCTCCATAGTCTAGCGGTAGCTTGTTGGACCACAGATCACTACCACTCATGTTCAAATCTTGGCGTGGGCATATCTGAAGGTTGTTTCATCTTTGACTTCGTTTCATTACCTTTGGAGGTCGCTCGGCCCATTTAGCCTACCTTGTGCACAAAAGTGGCTGTAAAACACCAATCATCATCATCATCTGAGATAAATATGATCTGTTCAATCAATCGGATTCTGAGTAACAGGATGACTCAGCCATTGATTTTAGCTAATCAATTTTTACACTCTTTCAAAAGCAGTAATAATACGCTTTCGATATTGATGCAAAAAAGCAGTCAAATTTTTGTGACGTTGATCGCCGTGTATTTTGAACTGTGCACTTTGCGAGTGGAGGTGTTTTTACAATAAAGCATAGCTTAGACCTAACTATATCACTTTCTTGAATAAAAATTGGATAGTTGTGTTTGGCGGACAAGAACCGTTTGTCTGTATACAGCTACCTTGACCAGTAATGAACAGCGTCAGTAAAACGTGTGATTTGTTTTGTCAGCTTATTGTCATGGTAGACTTGTAATCCTCTTTGACAGCATAACTTGGCTTCACATCACAGTTTGTGTTAGACATGTTTGGAGTCCGAAGTATGTGTTGTAATAATAATATAATAATAACTTGTATAGCACCCATATCCTCAAAACGAATCGTGCTCAATGGTGCATCTGGTACAGGGATTGGACAATCTCATAGTCAAGATACGATGCAAAATTCATCAACAAATGATCGGACGAGTAATGGATTTGACGTCTTTGTTAATTGCTTGATTGTTCTGACAGTTCTGTTTAACTTTGCCACTAATCACTCCTGGATCATTTACATCTGAGGTGCAGTTCCTCGGAGAAATGCGACACAAATAAGGTTACACAATGTTATCAAACCAGAACCTGAAATATTGCTGTGTATTAATAACTGCACCGTCGGAGTGTCCAACTATCCGTGTTATGCTTACTGTTTGGTAATCCAAAAGCGAAGTTGTTTGGATACTGCATTGCAACCCTGCATGTCAGGGTTCAAATCTGAGTTTCTGAGATCTTTTCCATGAACATTCCATAGGTCCCAATCATTAAACACAGGAAATAGCAAAATAAGCCAGAAAGTGAACCATGGGAACACAATACACAGTGAAAAGTATTAAAAAGACAAGATTTTTCAATAATCCTGTATTATTGCTGCAATGATAAACCAAGATGTCTATGCTGCCAAAAGATTTAGATATGATGCTCTTGGGTACAGGATGTCTTGGGTACGAGTTGTCTTGTTACTGATGCTGCTAAGTCATGAAATGTGCTACTGAGACCAACAAAAGTGAAATAATTATATTTATCTCTAATTACAAAAATTAGATAATTCTACGTGTAACAATTCATTTTCGATAAAAAGCCATGAATCATTATCATCAACTTGTTTCACTTCTGTTTTCACTCCATGACTGCACGTGTTTAAATCAAAATGACAATCAGTGTCCGTTTGCATATAGACTAGATCTAGAGTCTGGACAGCTGGTAACACACTGAAATTTCTTCTCCCGATTACTGAATTTCTTGACACTGAAATAGCACCAGCCATTAAGTCGATCTCCAAAAATTAGGGTAATAATATTGACTCAAAGTATCAGGCCTACGGTGTGTCTCAGTAACCAGCATGATGTCACTTTGCCTTTCAGTTTATACTTTCAAGATCTGTTTTATGTCTTCATAAATGCTTTATAACTTGCTGGCTTGTTTTTTGTTGCATTGAGTCATTGATATTAAACACTCCTGTGCTCTGTAAGGATTCTTTGTACTCTTGATGCTAATTTAGTTTTCAAGCAGGGATAGAATCTAACATTAAAAGGCAACTAGTCCTGCAGGATGCTATCTCATACAAGCAAGAATAGAATCTAACATTAAAAGGCAACTAGTCCTGCAGGACTAGTGACTTTTAAAAATCAACTAGTCCTTGAAGTAATGAACTAATCCTACGCCAAAATACGTAACAATTGATAATTATGTCAGAAATCGTCATTCGCCCGACGGGATGAACTCAGCTGAAAATCTACTCATCCTGTGTTGTTCCTATTCACCTCAAACGACCGGGCAAGCATTAATTTCAAACGCTACATACAAGTGATTTCTCTACGTCACAATTTTTGGGGCGCCTCCATGGTCTAGTGGTAGCATGTTGGGCTACAGATCACTAACACCATGTTCGAATCCTGGCATGGGCATATCCGATGGTTGTGTCATCTTTGACTTCACTTCATTACTGTTTGAGGTTGCTCGGCCCATTTAGCCTACCATGTGCACAAAAGTGGCCGTAAAACATCATTCATCATCATCTACATCATAATTTGTACATAAACATAAATCTATTACCAGAGCCAAAAACATTTTTCTCGGCTCACTAACCCCTGGGTGAGTAAAATGTCAGATCCACTAGTCCAACAAGTCTTTTACTAGATCAATAAAATATACTTTACTAGCCAAAAAAGAACCATAATCTATCAGCCCAGACAAAATTAGGTAAAAACCAGATATTGGTCTGTCATATACAATTCATTATCCGCCCACCCTATACCTGGCATTGTTGTGAAGTGCATTTCACCAAGAGCTGTCATAAGCAGGAAGCTGTCAAAAATGATGATGGTAAAATGACATTGGGTGTTTTCAATGAGATTCTCGGGGTGAATTCTCAGATGAGTAAAAAATTGGTTTGTTTAAAAGTCAAACTATTTGTTTGACCCTCCGTGTTTAAAAATGGACTCGATTGATTGTTGAAATTTAGTTTGAGAACAGCTTTGACCATTTCCTATTATAAAATGTAAATAAAACCTAAAATATATCAGAATATTATATTATCTACTTAAAATATCAGCATATTAATATTTACTCATTCTTTTTAGTGAGCATATAGTTATTAACACAAGTTTATAAAGTTCTGGGTGCAATTAAATTAATCAAGTCTTGGAATTCTGAGTATTTTCTTCCAGCACGTAGAGCTAAGAAAAGCTCCAAATTGCTACACACACACAGAGATCTATAGCAGCTGGGTTAAAACCCCGGCTAGGCTATGTTCGCCTCATTACCTTTGAAGGTGGCTTGGCCCATTTAGCCTACTTTGTGCACAAAAGTAGTCGTAAAACAGCAACACACACACAAAACAGGCACAAGATTGTCAGATATTCCCTCCAGTCAGGCTAGTGACTAATTCAACAACTAGTATGTTAAATCAACATACTTGTCCCTGGCATCCAGCTACCAGTTATTTTACGCTTCTTTTTAAAATTATTACTATTATACCAATCTTATAAAGCGCTCTTACAAACACTGTACATAAACTTATTAAAAAACATCTATATATAAGATATAACAAATATAATACGATTATTTCATAACAATATATGTATAAAACTAAATTGGGATATATATATATATATATATATATATATATATAAAACTGACTAAGAAAAAGAAAATATTAAGATGACAAATTATGAAATTGTTCTAATTCACCTCATAAACTAACACAGGCATATCAGAGACAAATTGCATGGTTTTTCAACATTATAGGGACATTATTTTTTCTACAATTAGGTGCATATTGCTTGGTGTATATCATTTGCTGATGCCGTCGTAAACCTAAAGAGATGGTGACTGTTACGGTGATGGTATGTTTCTTATGGCGTACCCAGGGTTACTGACGACGTGCCGTCATTGATACATATACTGGTAACGGAGCGCTGATGACTGAATGTGGCGGTTTCTTATGTTGTGTTGGTTTTGCTTTCTCGTCACCCAGGTGACAGGTACGAAGAGGAGCCCCAAAATAACCATAACAGTACGACCACCAAGAAGTCTTCTCGTCTGGATGAGATAGAAGATTGGAACACGGGGAGAAAGTCGGTGGCTGAGGAGGCCATAGGCAAGGTCAAAGACTTTATCAACAAGGCACGAGGTTTTGATGAAGCACCAGATTATGGGTGAGTGGCATGATGGGATTGTATTCAGGGAAGGGGGGGTTGGAATGTGTTATTTCCTCAGAGCGACATAACAATGATAATCCTATCTCTGTGAGGATGCTGGATGGAATGTAAACATTTGGTGTTATCTGTAATAAATATCAATAAGTTGATGATGAATACATTAGTTAAATATCATCATTTTGATCCATTTCAGAAATGACGATGATCTTTTCGATGATGATATGTTTCCGAGCAACTACAAAAAGTCTAAAGAGTATAAAGATGCGGACATCGGCGAATTCTCGCCTTCGGAATTCAAAAGCGGAAAGGGCAGTCCGACTAGAAAGACGCGAAGTCCGATCAAAAAAATAGATCTGGGTGCTGCGGCAATATACAGGAAAGACGTCACAGACTCCAAGGTGAGTGACGTCACAGGAGTCATTGGATCATCACTGTCTGCTGAGTAGTGTGTTTATTGTCTTATTATTGCATGATGTCCAGATATTAGATGATGGTAGAGGGAGAATGAATGATAGTAGCTCAGATGATCAGGTCGGGTGACACTGTTCTGGTGGTGCTGGGTTCGAGTGCCCTTGTTGGTGTTCAACGTTTGGCCACCTCTACCAGCATCCGCATACCTCATTGTACTCTCTGTAGATCAGTATCTGGCAGAATGATATGATGATAGGCTAGGAAAAACACACAGTGCCCAACCAATGCCTGCATATGTTATACATCTGTGGAAGTTGAGCTGTGGTAGAAATGTTGACTTGGCCAGGGAAAACTGTAAAACCCCTTTTATCATCTTGCTAAATTAATTACCAATTGCACATGTTACTTGTTTTTTAATTCTAATTTTATTTCTCTCACCAATCAGAGTCAGTCGGACAAATCGAGTGTCGTCAGTGACTTGTCGCAGACCAAAACACAGCCACTGGATTTGCTTGGTGGCAACCCCAGTCCTGCTGGAGATGCGAATGCCGACTTTGCAGATTTCAACCCTCGTCAGTTTGAGCCAGACAGTAAGTCATCGTGTTTCTCTGTGTTTGGGTTAACTCCAGCGTTCAGTGATATCATTCACATTTCAGCTCTAATGGATAGTTGGAATTGACATGTCAATCAAACTTTATAGCTTCAGGACAGGGAATTTTTTTTCAGAAATCTTTTCGGGTTTGTAGCTGATGACTTTAAATATTCCACTGTGTCATAATGGTGGGGGTCCCTTAATGGTTGAAGTAGTCGGCAGAGGCATTTGTTGTCTTTTTCTGAACATCTTATTTAAATTTGTGAAATTTGATGACGTCTGGTGGTCCGCTGGTATGCAAATGTCTGTTTACCACCATCTGTCTCTGTAACCAAACCATCAGTCAGTCAATCAGACGAATAATATACTTGTGTTGGTGACTGGGCAGAAGTCGTCATATATGCAGTTTTATTTGGTTTTGACCAATATGTTATGGGAAGTAGATATATTTAGACATGGGGATGGATGTACAGAGCTTGGTAATATTTCGCCCATCCGTGACTGGATGCATGTGATCTGTAAATCCTGGGGGAGAATACTGGGTAAGTTATGTCTTTATGTAAGAAATGTTAATGTGCTGGTTTTATTCTCCAACTAATAATTATGATAATTGCTGATGATTTGTTGCTCAGTGGTTCGGTTGTGCCGGCTTAAATGTCAATCGAATATTCATCGTCACCCAATAGCCATATTCCAATTTTATTTCCTATTTGGGAATTGATTAATTGAAAGAACCATTTTATATGTGGAATATTCTGTTTTTAAATGCTGTTTAGATCTGAATAGCTGCATTAAACAATCCACCATTTTTTTTTGTATATATTTTTACAAAGTAGGTATGAACAAAAAAGTGTTTGTTTGTCCCTCTCTGTCTGTGTGTGTGTGTGTGTGTGTGTGTTAGTGTGTGTATGTGTGTGTGTGAGTAGAGAGAGAGAAACAGAAAAACTTCATCATTCTGGCTATAACATTTCTTAGCTTAGGCTTATATCCAGTTGATTTTTGGATTTAGCCCTAAACACTAACAGTAATTTGTATATTCATGACAAAAATGTCAACCCAATCATTTTGTCTATTCATCCATCACACATGGGAGCCACTTGACCATTTATGCTCAAACAGTCATTGTTAATCATACAGCCCAAGGAAGTGAAATCCATATTTTACATTTAAATTGGATTCCAGTCAAGGCACACGCACACACACACATATATATATATATATATATATATATATATACACACACACACATATATATATATATATATATATATATATATATACACACACACACACCCCTATCAGTCAGAAAGAGAATATTTACTATTTACGATTTCTTGTTTACAGAAAGCACTGGTGGTGACTTCGGAGATTTTTCACAGTTTGGTTCTGGCAGCAAAAGTCCAGTCAGGTAAGTGTTAGAGGGTCACTTAGTTGTACTGTGATATCATACCATCAGTTAGAGAATATAATCTTTAGCTCTTTGCTGTGTTGTGACTTGACGTAGTATGTTTGTGCAGTCTTTGTTTTTGTTTTGTTTTTATACATAGAACAGTTCGCTTTGTGATGTAACTTATCAGTAGAACAGTTCGCTTTGTGATGTAAATTATCAGTTAGTAGCAGCCATTTATCACGTTGTTTATTTATTACCAGATGACAATAATAGGTAATGTGCAATAATTGTTTTGCACATTAAAATTTAAATGCCTAACACATTACAGATATGAATGTACTACTACGAGGTTAACAGCTTTAATTAATGTATTGTAAAAGCTCTTTGATTTGAACACGAACACAGTTTCAGTAATTGGATGAGTAAGTCGGTTATCCAGTTTTATGGAAGGCATGCTGTGATAGCACCGTGATCGGAGCACTGCACTGCCATCCGGCGGGTTGTGGGTTCGAGTCTAGCTCACATCTGTTTCACCCCTCAGCCATGTGTTCAGGCTTGACCAGAGTTGAGGTTAAACAAATTGGCCATTTCTATGGAACTAAATGGGCTCTGCTTGGCCTGTAGATTGCTTTGAATAAACAGGCTTTTATTTAAGGCAGTGTTAATAGACGAGTGTTTCTGCTGTATTAATGGTAATCAAATCAGGGTTGCTAGTGATAGACTTGTAGTTGGAGAGTTAATCATATATTGTAAGCACATTATTTATCAAGTGAAAAAACTTTTAGGCAATCATAACCAATCAAGGTTGTAAGTCTATGACTACCAGTATAGATAGATAGATACTAAGATAGATAGATAGACAGACAGACAGACAGATAAATAGATATTATATTTTCTGTTATCTCTTCCCTACCACACTGTTATGTGGCAAGCCATAAAGTGGAGTTTCTCGCTCATAGTTATTCACTAGACAATTGGTAGGCCAACTGGCACTACTATTCAGCTAGATTGTAGCAGATGTGTTCAAAGCCTAAGCTATTCAGAGCGTTCTTTAGTAATTGGACCTTCTGTCAAATTGCAATAGATTCTGCATCGAAGGTTTATTTGCATCTGTTATGGAGTTGCAACATTCAAAATTAAATGATGTGTGGAGAGGATCATATCGGACATTCCTGTAGCTTGAATTTGGAAAATTGAGAGCTGCTTCGAGGTTCGTCGATAATTAAATTAGCTCATTTGATACTCTAGCTATGGAATTAACTGTAAATGAATTGCAAAAATTATACAAAAGAGTCATCATTAGTTTGTGTTTTAGAAGACCCCTTTAACGTGCTCCTCATTTGATGATGCATTTTGAGGGTTGGGGGGAGGGGCTCCCCGAAGTGATGCTGCTCAAATGGTGAAGAGTTGATGGGTCAGGGGGTTAAGCATAGTTATGCCATCCGACATTGATTATTAGACACGAATGTTCTAAATGCATTTCAATAAATAGATGCTTTAGCTTTACCTGTTATGTTTACTTTGTTCCTTTGCAGTCAGACCGAGTTCGCCGATTTTGCAAATTTTGATTCAGCATCCCAGACATCGCCGGTAGCCAAAACCCCGACCAGGTCGTGCGATTGTTTTAATCACTGTATTGTTGTGGTTGTTGTTTTTGCACTCTCTGTCATCTTCAGCATGTTCTTAAATGATCAGTTATCTGGCTCATCACTGCGTTATACTTACCGCGTACAGCTTGTTTTTTATATTTTTATTTGTAACATTTTTTTAATGATATTTAGATGGGTGGCTTGATTTAAATACGCACTACATGCACTAGAAAAACTAACAGATAGAGTTTTAGAATAGCTGGTGTCGGGCAAGAATAATCTCGTTGCCAAAGGTTCATCTTTTCCATTTTGTTTCTTCTTGTGTGGTGCTTTGCCTTTTATTTCCCTCGACAAACAGTTCAGTGGCCTTTTAGTATTAATTTGCGCCTGCCGTATGCCGTCGGTGACTGCTCTCGGCTAGTGACTGCCCTATAAACCATACAACAGGTTTTTCTTAGAGTGTCAAAACCTAGGGAGTTGATTCCAGGCTGAAGTTACCATTCGTGGCTTCCTGCAGCCGTCATCCAAAATATGAGTTGGCAGGTTTTGTATACTACCAAACGGGGATGTGCCGATGATTATTTCTAGTCAAAAGTCAACTTGTTTCATCAAACAACCCCACACTCGATATTGAAAATTAACTACTGATGTAATAGGTGGCTTTTTAATGATGCGTCTAATTTTTTCACACAATTACAGCGGAATGGGAAGTTAGCAGTATTGCGTCGCAAAATGTGGTGCAAATAATACGATTTGCTGCTGAACTGCGATGGAATATTTGTGGTGTGGATTTTTTGTTTAGATCACGGAGTAAAACATTACATACATCTAGCCACATAAACTCTCATGTCCAGTTTCTGGATCGATTTCTTTTTACAGGGACACGATGTAAACAGAGTAACCTCATTGCCTTTGGGATAGTTATCATCATTTCTTTGAGATAGTTTTTCTATGGCAAAAGAACCTTAAAAAGGCTCTAACTTATTATTATTATGGATGATGTGTGAAGTTTCCAATGTAAACGTAATCTAAATTTATTCCCATTCTCTTTCTTCACCCGAATAAACACCTGACACAAGATTATGTAAGTTTTTATTGTGGAATATGATATATTTTAGGTAAACCAACAGACGGATCAGGACTTTGGCAAAAGTTCATTAATGGAAGAATTTGAATAGAACAGTTAACATTTCCATTTCAAATGACGTATATACGTTGTGGTCCCCAGTCGATGTGTGTATATCGGTGACTTCGCCCACTACAAATATGCGGCTTCGCCCACTACAGATATGCGGCTACCTGTGTGGGAAGAAGTACTCATCGTAGTCTTTATTTATTTTCGACTCCGACCAAATCTTATTGTTGCTGTCCATACGTATTACATTTTCTACTGGCCAGAGATGTGTACTTTTTCCGTCATTCTCACTGATTGTGTGTTGTTTTGGAGTTAAAACTTCACTCTACTTTGTTGTCATTCCCTGGTGATTTACCAGTAATAACATCATTATATGTCCTCTGGTTATTAATTATAGGCGTGTTTCAATACCATAGTACAGTCAGTATTTAAACATTGTTTTGTGCATGCAATACCTGGATGTATGGACTGAATATAAACGTTATCTAACTGTCTATTTCTATATGTGCATCTGATTAACATTATTTAGCACGTG
The DNA here is from genome assembly GCA_025642065.1 of Paralvinella palmiformis. Classification (NCBI taxonomy): domain Eukaryota; kingdom Metazoa; phylum Annelida; class Polychaeta; order Terebellida; family Alvinellidae; genus Paralvinella; species Paralvinella palmiformis. The sequence goes on along the minus strand of JAODUP010000887.1, from coordinate 303,398 downwards.
CGTGGGGGTGTAGTTTTTCTCTGGTCATGAGGTCATTCATAATTATCATCATTTTAAAGGAACAGGTCGCATTCATTTCAAAATTTCATGATTTATATAAGTAATATGCTTACCGAATTATAAATAATGTAAAAATATTAACACCATCAACCACATGTTAAATAATCCAGTTCAAAATGTTGGTTGATTGACTGTTAGTGGTCTGTCAGTGCCACCATTTTGAAGCCAGACACAGACTGGATGCTCCCGAAATCTGACCTAACCGAATACAAGATTTATGTAATACCAGGTTATGACAATGAAAACAGCCAAACATTTAGTTATGAATATTACAGTATAGTTTGTCAAAACAGCTAATTGTTTTACTAAAATAGTTAAGGAAAACTGTATATACTGAGATTCCTTAAGACGGTTGTTTTGTACTTTCATTACCAAAAGCATCCACAGAGCTGTCAGATTTATGTAAATTAACCAATGACAGCATCAGTTAATAACTTAAGATCATCAGGATGGCTAAGTCAGAGCATCTCTGACCTGGTTTGGTATGAATCGAGCTGGCTACATAATCCTTGTGCTATCTGAGGTCAGAACACGTGACCTTTCCTTCCTCCCATACAATCTGGCATTCGAGAAAGGTGTACGGGCTACCCTTCGGCAGTTAGGATTATTTCCTTATATCTGTGATACCAGGTAGAGTTCGTAATTATTATTGGGGAATTCTGGGCTACTTCGATAAGAATTACACATTTAAATCATATTATCCGAGGATGAACAGTTCCTTTAACAATATCCCAGATGGAGGGGGGGTATAACATGAACCTGTGCTTTTTAATGTTGAAAAATTATGAGAAAAAAATGCACATTCACTCAGAGAAAAACAAAGTACTCACTCACTCAT
>JAODUP010000887.1:7500-300000 GCA_025642065.1 Paralvinella palmiformis | reverse complement strand
ATTTTGGAGTGTTCCGATGGTGCAGTGGTAAGATCACTGCACTGCAAACCTTCAAGTCCTGATTTCAAGTTCCCCCTCAGGCATATATATATATATATATATCCCATAGGTGACCAGCACCAAGGCTAAAGAACTTGACTCGGTTCTTCTTTCTTTTCACCTCGTTATCTTCGGAAATGACCTGACCCAGTTGGCCTACCATGTTTACTGAAGATTTTCCTTGTGAACATTCACCTGACTAGTTACAGGAATTGGAGTTTAGATGCCGGTGTGTTCTCTGAGATGGGATAAAGATATGGAGACACCATTTTGAACATTAACACACCACTGTGTTTCCCATTCTGGCCTATCTATCTGTGTCAAAAGGATGCTTCGTCTTTTCTCACATCTGGAAGTTGCATGGTCCACATAAGTGGCTATAAAATGACAATAATATTTCACTAAACCTGATGGATACTGGTCTGCTCAGTGTGTGAAGAGCATTTCTGTGGCCAGTTTGGTAATACCATTAGTCACTGATCTTTAGGACATTGGTTCACTTCCAACCCTAGTTGATTGATACTGTATTTTGCTTCATTACCACTGGTGATTGCCCTATCTTTTTGCCCTTCAATAAACATAAGAGTGGCTTTAAAACACACTGATATCAATTCCAGTCATTTTTGTTAATATTTCTGTATTTGTTACTCTCTTGCTCCTGTTGTTGTTGTTGTTGTTGTTGGAGCAGTGTTTTGTCTATAATAATAGTGCATGTTTATATATTGCCAGAACCAGGTAACCCTCTTCTGAGGCGCTGTACAGTATTATTATCCCGGACTCATACCTGTTTACACCCAGTACACATCTCAACTCCCAAGGCAGCATGCAACGCATGCTGCCATTATAGGTGCAAGGCATTATTCAAACGCATAGCCATCGCATCCTGTCAGGTTCTCAATTTTTATGGATGAGTGAACCAGTCGGCACACGACAACATTGCAGCCCCGAGCCTCGAACCCGTGACCCTTCAGCTACGAGTCCTACGCTCTAACTAACTATGCTATCACGGCTCTAATAGTACAGCCTATATGTTTGATGTTCAATATTTTAGGAAGCATCGTTATAAATTAAGTTACACTTAATCATTGCCACATAATAAACATCCTTAATATTATAAATGCTCGGGTTCATGACTTCTATCCTTTTTTGTGTATAAACTTTGGCAAATGATTTACACAAGACTGAAACACACAATTAAGAGTGTTGTTGTCTATCTAGCTTAGTCAATAGTTACCCCTTGATGTGTTGTATTTTATTAGAATGTTGTGTTTGTGTTTTGGTCAGATTGTTAAAATGTCCAATTTTGTTTCAATCTTCTCCATGTGTGCTTGTATGAGAGAGAGAGTCTGACTGTGTAGTTAGTTATAGGTTACTGTCCAATAAATAAGGACCTCTTTTAGCACTAGCTGTCTCATCTATTTATACATCTGTTGTAGGTATCCAGTACACCAGTAGCGACATCTGTTGTCAGTAACAGTTCATCTGTAACAGCGATGTCTCCTGTCACAAGTGCTAAGGTAGTTGGCATACTGTACATTTCCTCCACAACCAAGTTGCCATAGTTTTAGTAATATCTTTGTTGGTTTTGGTTAATCTTGTAGTTGTGTTAAATTAAAATCCGCAAAACGATTAAACCTCAGCCAGTTCGTCGGTTCCGATCACAAGGTCTCATTATCCTACCTGAGTGGAAAATCTGAGATGTCACTGTAGCAAAACATCCACATATTATGCCCAAGTCTACCCCAGATCAGCTAAGACAAGGATTAGTGTGAATGCAACTGACCCATGATTGTGTTGACGCTTAAAACCTTTTTGAGAAAATCCTTTATGATAGTTGGCTTAAGGTTGGTAAAAAAAGGATTGAATTCCCCGGTCTAAGTAGATTGAACTCTCCGATTCCGAAATTGGCAAATCTGATTAATCAAGACACCTGTGAATTTTGATTTGAGAGAGAGAATGTTGGGTCTAAAGCCTGATCAGTTGCTATAAGTTGCTTTTATTATATATTATTTGGCTTATTTTGAACCGGTCTTGAAGACACTGTATTAATCGCATCATGCGATATGTTTTGATTAATGAACACGAGTAAATTGGTCGGAGTGGAACGGGCACCTTCATGGTCTAATGGTAGCACGTTGGATCACAGATCGAATCTTGGTGTGAGCATATCTGAAGGTTGTTTCATCTTTGACTTTGATTCATTACCTTTGGAGGTCACTCGGCTCATTTAGTCGACTGTGTGCACAAAAGTGGCTGTAAAACATCAGTCATCACCATCATCATCGAACGATTGGAAATTTGGTGATTGGCTGCTGTCTTGTTGTGGTCATCCTGTTATTTTAATGTTGTAGTTGTTCTCTGTTTGTTTGCCTCAGAATTTTTGGTCAATGTTCACTGTGCATGTACAGGTATGAGGTTTATGTAGAATGAGTGTTGTTCACAGTATGCAATTTGCACTGGGTAAACTATAGTAAATTTCAATAATTTAATACAAGTTTGAATTTTAATCACACACATTTATTTATAATATAAATTTTATATATATATATATATATATATATATATATATGTGTGTGTATATATACGCACACACATATATATAGAGTAGATTTTTGTGGGCCACCATATATATATATATCACAGTCAACGGTAGAGCCCCAAAAGACTCTACATTATTAATATAATCATATTACTCATTATGTTAAACATATTTTCACAGATTTCTTCCTGTGTCATGTTATAGTAATAAAACATGTTGTTGACCTATTTCCAGACATTACCATCAAAGTGGGCCAATGCGGGTGTAGATATTAATTTGGACAACCTCAGTCCCGCTAGTAAATTCCAACGGTCGGCGGCGCCAAGTATGAACCAATTACAGGGTGCCAATTTACAACCGCAGGCCATCCCAATGGCACAGCCTGTACCAGTCGGTCAGCCACTCCCCATGGCACAGCCTGTTGGGGTAGTGCCGGCCATGCCAGTGGCACAGCCCAGTGCAGGAACAGGTTAGTTAAGAGTTAAGAACCTGTGTTGTGTTTTGACGTGATAGTATTTAACAGTTCTCTGTATGTGGGGGGGGGGCACTTTCAGGATATATTCATGTTTATATATGTATATACTAACTTGTAAATAAATAAATATATTTGTTTATGAGGCCAACATGTATTAGAAAATACTGCCTATGTATAATGGTGTTTAGATGAATAATATATAATGGTGATTAACAATTTGGGCAGTTTATGGAAATAATATATGTACAAATAAAGCCATATATATATATATATATATATATATATATATATAATATCAATCTTTGTACATGCATATGAAAACATGTACACACTTATACAACAGAATTATTTGAATTGTCAACTTTTGAACAATTCATCTTCATTTTACCATGACAACAATACAAATGCTGTCTTACAAGTAACATACAGGGGAGTATGACCCTATTGAGTGATCAAACAGCATGTTGATGACTCAATTTTTGTGTTTCGTTTAAATCTGTGGTGAATATTATTAGGCATGATCTTGTGACTGCAAGAACTTTAAATGTTAATACCAAATGAAAGATTCAACCTGTACAGTAATGTATCAGTTGTTGTTATATCCTCTAGACAAATATGGGTTGTTGATACCTTTGCTGGGGGCACCTCCATGGTCTAACGGTAGCGTGTTGGATCACAGATCACTACCACCTGTGTTCGAATCTTGGTGTGGCCATATCCGAAGGGTGCTTCATCTTTGACTTCACTTTGGAGGTCACTCAGCCCATTTAGCCTACCATGTGCACAAAAGTGGCCGTAAAAAACAATCATCGTCTTGGTTTGATTTGTTTTTTGGGAGAATCCCCAGGCTGTCACTTGTTCAGCACAGCCTCTAAGTTGGAGTGGTTGAGAAATCTCCTCCCCGACCACTCACAGGGGAGCAGAATGGAAAGATGGAGCCGAAATACCCCGAGGGTGGTCACTTGTGGGGTCTTTAACGTCCCCCTTTATTTTAATCAATTCAGTGGAGACAGCAGCGCCATTTAAAGTGGTCAGCCACCCATCTTGATACCGTTGATATATTATGTCTATCATTTGTCATCCGTAGACCATAGTGGTAATCTGTGTGTGGCCTATAAATGGCCAAATTTTTACTAATGTTGACGTTGTGGAGAAAATGTTGGCAGACTTAATCTGTTTAATCTATTTTTGCCCATTACAGGTGTTATGGGTGGAGCAATGGTGACAGGACTGACTTCTAACATGGCTCAGATGAACATCAACCCACAAGGTAGGCTACTTTCGTTTTCAATGCCAATTACAAATCTGTCTAAACGCCTGAGATGCCGCTTTGTCCCATTGTAGGCATTTGGGGGCCTACCAATATCTGACCCCGGTATTTTAACACCCCTCCCCCTACCAAATATATTTCTTCCCAAAACCACTGGCTTTTTTCAGTAAAGTTCGCTGCATCCTGTAATTATTTGTTCACTTCAGGTGTTGGTATGCAGCCTGCCGTTGCCAGCCAGGGTATAATGGGCGTTCCACAGCCAAACATGGGCATGCCAGCCTCGATGGGTCTGCAGACGATGTCGGGCCTACCACAGCAGTCCATGGCATCGAGCACATTCCAGCAGCGAGCGAATCAGGCCTTCACCGGCCTCGGAACGCTGGGCAAGTGATGATCCGGGCACGTCATCAGCTCCGTGCTCCAGACACCACCAGGCCCCATACACACTCCCAACCACACCAGAGAATATATTTTACGTCGTCGGGGATTATCCCGAGAAGTACTAGGTAATCGTGCTCACCTCGAACTTGTACAGAGAAAATCAAGACGTTATCAGGAATTTTTCGCTCTGTGATTCAGTGCAGCAGTTTCTTTCGTCAGCGGCTCGCTATCGGCAGTTGTCAGTCGACGGTGATGTGGACGCTGTATTTCTCTTTCTCTCACTCTATCTTTCTCTCTCTCTCTGTCAGTGGGGATCTGATGAGGATGTGCGGCAGTGAATTGTTGATAGATGGCGGTGCAGGACGTACCTTAGGGATGGAGAAGCGGATTGAATGGGCAACCAGCTGACGTGCTCTCTGGATGTTTGAAACGAACACATTTCCCTTTGTTGATTGTGTGTGTGCGTGCTTACGTGCGTGTGTGTGAGGTTAGCCGGCCGGTCACTATTGCTGTTGTTGCTGAAGTTTGAATAGATTCCATAAACAAATTGTACATAGTGATCTAGTGATTTCTAGGTATATTATATAGATCATAACAATGATGTATGCGCGTGTGTGTGTGCGTGCGTGCTTGGCTCACTGGCTGCATAGTAATTTGTATAGAGGCTATGGTTCTTGAGCCGTGTTAAAGTCCATTAACGTGAGTGATTTTCATTTGTAAATGTTACACTTTTATATTTCCGTCTGTGTGCGCTTGCGTATGGGTGCGCGCGTGTTTGTGTGTTACAGATATCCATACCATTGTCAGCTTTTCATCACCTGATGATGTTGGTGATGATGTAGCCAGCATTTGTTCCGTTGACATTTTCGGTCATAGTTAGTCTTTGTCACAATATGTGTGACTCTGTGTGTGTGTGTGTTCGTGCGTGAGTGTTCTACGGTAATAATACTCTGTTTGGGAGATAGGAGTCTACCAACTAGCTATTACCCCGCCCCCCGTAAAATTGTCCGGAACGGGAATGTCGTCGATCCAGTTGTTAATGTTATCGTCACGATTAATGTCATCCGATGTGATGGTCGGCCATCTTAATCCACATCGCGTCTGATGATCAACAGCAGCCGCGTACCAAGCCACACCTCGGTGATAAAACGCTGCGTGTTTTACGTTCTCGTGTTTTGGGCCCCAAATCACTTGTTCCTCCGATAGGAATTAATAGTCGCCGAAGGGGACTCCATCTTGTCAGTAAACCTCGAATAGAACTGTGCCTCCAAATTGTTTGTTTCGTTTTTTAATATGATAATTAGTTATTTATGTTTTAAAGTTAGTTTACATATATCTTCTGTCACTGATGTTGCGTTCGGTCTGTCAGCGGTGACTTTAAAATGGTGACCTGGGACGTCAGTCACCTACTGCATTATAATGACGTCATTACCGTTGTTGTAAAGGTTGCTAATCGAATGTTGGCTCATTGGGACATTTTTGAGGAAAGGAAGCGCATCATTTCCAAATAAGGTGGGTACGTTTATGATGCTGTGGCCTAACTGGTAGCGCGCTGGATCACAGATGGCTACCACCTGAGTTCGAACACTTGACTTTGCTTCATTACCTTTGGAGGTCCATTTAGCCTATTATGTGTACAAAAGTGGCTTGGTAGACGAAATATTTTTAAGATGGCTAAAAGCAAAACTAATATACGTGGATCACTTGACAAAAATAATAGTAGATTTTTTCCGGGGGGGGGAATGGGGTAGTCCACTATTAACATAATAGCCCGCTTTTAGATACCTAGGAATGATTAAGGGGGGAGATAATTTTACTTTGTATCTCAAATTTTTTTTTTTAATACAATAAGTCTAATGCAGACAATAACTGCTTTTCTATGATCACCGGAGTCCTCGGATAGCACAGTGGATGGAACGTTATGTTGCAAATCTCCAGGTTGTAGGTTTGAATCTGACTCGAGGTTATGTTTGCCGGATGTTTCTCCTAAGGAGTAACCCCTCGGCCATGCTACGATTTGACATCGAATGCCTCGGAAAAGTATATTTTTATCCTGAAGAACCCAACCCTTTTGTACATAAAGCTGTGGGAAAACTCTGGAGAATTGTTCTTGCCTCTACTTGAAAACCTTATGAAGGAACATCTTGTTACCCTGTACTTGTATCCATATATTCCACGCCAGTAGAGTACATGTTGCCCCCTTCAAGTGAGTTACATGTCGCAGAAGTTTAACAAACAGGCTCCGATCGTTACCTCTTGTGGAGTTCAAACCCGGGCCTGGCTGTGCCTGAAGGCTGTTTCATCTTTCACCTCTCATTACCTTTACGTGTGCAAAAGTGGCAGTAGATCAACCTTTATGTCACAACATTCTGTATTCGTCCTGTATTCATAATTCACTATATAGATTTAGCTCCGGTTGTACAGAGCCAGATGTGGACGCTCTATTTCCGATACCAATCCCAAACATGTTCACTAGTATCGTGCGCCGTTTCGGTACGGCACCTTCGCGCTTACTAACATTTGTGTCATAATTGCAGTTGATGCAGCCAACACTTGGCGAGAGGAGTTCGGTGTTGTATGTTGTGACGTAGTACGTTACTAGTAGCCGTGCCCGATAGGCGCGGTCTTGTTTCTCGTTGAACGCCTAGGTTCTGCTTTGGAGCGTGCGTGCATTTGGTCGTGTGTGTGTGTTTTTTTCTTTTGGTTTTGTTTATGAACACACGTTCACCTTAAAACGACAAGACAAAGACAAGGACATTCCACATTGGTCGCTTCACTTGAACGTCACCTAGCGGTTGACTTCGTTTTTTTTTTGAAGGGGGGATTTCCTCGCCATTCCCGAAACTGACGGCAGGATTAGGATTTCTATTTCGTTTTCATTTAGGCCCGAAGACAGGTCAGCATTATGACGACAGCATTCCAACAGACTACCTTTAGAGTATATCACAAGTCATTGATGTGTTATTGTTATTACTTCATGAAGTTGTATTCGTTCTGTGCAAGAAATCGTTCGATTTGTCATCTGACATCAGCCGTCTCCTCCTCCTCCATATTAGTTATTAGACACTGTTGACAAATTAGTATTATATATATATATATATATATATAAGTACACACACCTACACGTTTCCTGAATTTAATAATGACCGTGCGGCGTTGCTTTGCTTCTTAATATACTGAAATCTCTTCGTTCGATGTTCTGGTCGCCACTAACTGGGTTACCTTTTGCACTTCACCAATCGCTGAACAATCTCGTCTGGTTACCTCTGTTCTGCAGATACATATCAAGGGCCCGCAATATGATCGGTTATCATTTCTGTTGACCTTGTGTGAACATCCTGAACGGTGTCGCATTAGTGATGTTCTTGTTTCGTCCAATATATATATATATATATATATATATATATATATATACACACATTAATGTTTAACTGTATTTGTTTGTGTATTGTTTGATCAACGTAAATCTAAATGGAAATTATAACAGTTGATCGTAAACGGATGTAAAAGGAAGTAGGTTCGGTTTGCGAATTATTTATTCATTAGTGCTAGAATATTGTGTGCGCGAATATTAATGGCGATGTATCGTTGCACTCGGTCTCACTTCGTTTACCCCGGCTTCCGTTTCGAGGGACCGGGTTCGTTCTCGCGAAAGCTGCGCACATCGACTGCGTACGACCAGCTGCAGCGAGGACGTACGTGTCGTGTCGGTTGATCGAATTCAAGGTGGCCGAGTTTCAAGAAATACTTGAACAATAGTGGCTGTCGTCGGAAGTCGGGCGTTGTTTACAGTACTGTCTTGTGTATTTAACTAAATATCGGAAAGGAATAAACTGATAAATAAAGTGTATTGTTCTTAACCTCCGTGCATTACTTTGTTCATTGTGTGCGTGCTTGATGACTGAATTGCCGCGTCCTAGTAGCTTCTAGGACAATATCTCCCTACGGACGTTGTGTACCTGTTGTTGTATGATAACTTTTTTAATACGTGAACACTTAGTTCGTGGTCATATTATTTCGAATTTCTGTTAATTCCGCGAAGTCGGCAATTGCAATAAAATATTTTCTGATTACGAGTGGAGATATGTTTTCAGTGTTTTGGTTGCTTTGTTCTGGCTAACGGTGGCATTATCGGTGTATATAAGACTCGCTTCTTTCTGGTCGAATTTGGCAATTAATTTATGTCGAGGCACTCTCTTTTAAATAATATGTATAATGTCCATTTCTGTTAAACATTTTACATATAACGCACAAATATTTGTGTTGTCAAATTTTATTTAACATGTAAACCACTTTTGAACATGCGATACAATATCATGGAATGAGTGTTATATAAATGTGGTATAATAACATATAGTTAAACCACAGCCAGCTATCCAACAGTCTCTGGACACCGTATCCGAACGATGGTTCAAGATGGAGTTAACATCTCCAAACAAGGAGATGAGATAAGGAAGAATCTGTGGTGGAAGGGGGGGTGGGCTTTATTTATGTCTAGCTGAAGCAAAGGCGGTACTGAGCCTAGTTTAAGGCTGATCAGGAGTCAATCTGGATCACTCCCAGTGCTGGCCATCAGATTGTCGGAGGGATTATTCCCGAACTGATGTTTTGTCTGTTTGCTCCCTTAATTGAAGCAGTCTATTGAGAATGGGTCTGTGTTGGCGTAAAATGTAGATCCAGAAATGGATAGATTGAGTTTGGTCTCAGCGCTTTTGAACAGGCTTTAAGTATGAAAAGAGCGCTTTATAAGTTTGGTATAATAATAACCGAAAGTGGTGTTGAAGTTTGTGATATTCTTTGTATACTTGCTCAGTTTATAAGGAAGTGTACGCCTAACCAGAATCTTTCTCGTGAAAAAATCGTACAGCTCGGTAGATGAGAGGTCAAAACGCGTGCGAAGTGTAAAATGGTTACATAGAATTATGCGACTCGTCACCTCCACAAATCAAGTTTATCAGAAATTTCGATATTGCTGGTAACTCTGCGGAATAACGAGCCGGCTTACAGGTTACTAAAGTGATTGCCATACTAAGGTAGATCGAATGTTTTGCTTAGCGTTTTCGTTGGGAAACATCCAACAAACCCAGGTAACGCTGAGATTCTAACTCGGGGCTGGATGTTTGCAGTGCAACTCTACACATAGCACCATCGAAGCGTTCCCTATAATACAAGACGGAGAACTGCCAAAGATCACAGTAACTGTGCTCCTGCCCTTAGGCTAATATCCATCCGGGAGACTTAATTCGTACAGTTGTACTGTGTGGTAAATGTCTTACAGTACACCCGCGAGAACGACACGTTATGGGAGATGCAATCCCTAACATCACGAGGAGCCCCTCTGCGGTTAGCCACAGAGCCCTAGCAGCAGGATTCGGATATCGGCATAGTTATGGCTGAAGGGTTTTTCACCTTACACCTTGTCTTGATACCTATAAGAATTAAGAATAATAAACGTCTATTGCGCCAATATCATCGAAAAGAATCGAGCTCAGTGGCGCACCTAGTGGAGGGGTTGGGCAAACTCATAATCAAGGTACGATGCAAAATTCGCCAACAATCGGATGCAGTTGATACTTTGGAAACCTAGGAGGGATAAGCGAGTCTGAAAAGGTAGGTTTTCAAATGGTGATGGAAAGAATCTATGCTATTTGATGACTTAACATGCTCAGAGATTGAGCTCCAAAGAGTAGGGACAGCAACTGAAAAAGCACGAGTCCCAGCAAGAGTTTTAACCCTGGGAACAGACAACAAGTGAAAACCGAATGAATGGAGCTCTCTGGGCTTGGATGCTAGAGAAAACATGGAAAATAGATATGAAGGTTCTCCAGAAGAAAGAGTTTTATAGGTAATGGTACAGAATTTGAAATAATGCGAGATTGAAGAGATTTCAGGAGTAGCACAAAATGAGGAGACCGTGTGACAACCCTAGCTAAGCAATTCTGAACACACTGAAGTTCTAGAATATCCTTAGATGCAATGTTATAAAGAAGAGAGTTGCAGTAATCAAGCCTACTAGTAACGAGTGCTGTAGCAATGGTTTTGGCGACTGAAAGAGAAATATAGCGACGAATACGGCGAAGGTCACGAATATGATAGAAGCAGCGGCGACATGTCAGAGAAATATGTTTTCTGAAATTAAAATCGCTATCAAATATAACACCAAGATTACATACAGTGTCTGATGGTGTGATGCTATGATTAAGAATTTTGTAGGGAAGAAACGAGTACGTTTGCTGCGTTGTCTGGATGTATCTATAATGATGAAATCAGTTTTTATGGCATCGAACCTAAGTTTATTGTTTGTCATCCAGCCAGAGATATCACTGAGACAGTCACCTAGCTGTTTAGGGGAAAGATCAATGTAAACAGAGTAGTGGTCCAAGAACAGAGCCTAGGGGAACACCGAAAAACAGGGCGGTTTAATTGATTGAAACCTATTTATGAAGAATGAGCAGATCCAAGTGACTGCTGTGCGAGATATGCCAAACCAATCAGAGAGGCGATCTAGAAGAACAGAATAATCAATGGTGTCAAAGGCTGCGGATCAATCTAATAGTATTAGCAAAGACGGTGCAGTTACATATCTGACAAAAAGTTTTGTATATCTGACAAAATGTAACAGCAAAGTAATAGTGGATTACTATTACTTCATCAAAAATTACAATTACTTTCAAAATGAGATTCACCATTACTATTACGATTACTGTGAAAAATGTAATCGTTACTATTACAATTACCCCAGGTCTGGTATATGGTCAAATAAACTTTAGATGTCCGGCCAGCGAATGGTGGTGCTTCATATTCTTAAAGCTGCAGTTCTGACAAAAATGGCAAATACTTAGAAATATTTGAAATTATTCACGCTCTCCTAACCTCCATGGGTCACTCTACCTTTTAGGGTCAGAACTATGCGGTGTCGGAACGCCGTGTACTGAAGGAATTCTGAAAGCGATGCCACAGAACAAAATGTAGAACCATGGCACTGTCGGTGGAATGACTTTAATCCAAAATTTCGAATATGATCAAATCAATTTCTCGTTTTGGTTTGAAATCCAACAAAATGTCTTCACATTGGTAGATATATATATATATATATATATATATATAATATGTGAGATTTATATAGCGCCCTATTCAGCTAGATAGCTGTTCTAAGGCGCTTTACAATATTATCCCTGACTCAAACCTATTCCAATCCAGCACACACCTCAACCCCCAAGGGAGCATACAACGCATGCTGCCGTTATAGGAGCAAAACATTACTCAAACATATAGCGATCACGTCCTGTCAGGTTCTCATTGTTATGGATGAGTGAACCAGTCGCCACACGACGGCATACAGCTCCGGAGCCTCGATCCACGTCAATGTTAAGTCATTTCTCCACTTTCACAACAGAGGAGGCCGGGTGAGTCTGGCGACAGAATTTGAATATGGACAGGAAAAGCTTTTTGTTATTGAGGAAGCATTCCCATAGCACAGACGGTAGGGTACTGAGTTGAAGATGTCTAAGTCCTGGTATCCGATCTTGGTATTAACTATACATTTGGGATGTTTCACATTTCATGATATTATTTATCTATTGGGCAGCCCTCCGATTCGCCCCTCAACGTATTCTTTTCATGACGAATTAAACAACGACATCGTGACACAGTTTACAATGGACAAGCATCTACGACTCGGTTTTAAATTATACGCCTGTTTCAGATGTAAATAGCTGGTCATAAAATATTGATTGTGACCGTTATATATAGCATAAAATATACAAACCTGAATATTGTGCGTAAACGTTTAAATAACAGCGAGGCAACATATGCTCACATTTCAAAATTATATGCATACTTTTTCTAATCCATCGGTGGCAATGCAATTAAATATTTGTTTTAGTCCATTTTTATCACATCACAATGCGGTGGTTAGAATACCGCACTGTAAATTTCCCATTCACGGCTCGAATCCGAATCGTAGCTGGATCTGTGTGACTTTTCTCCGGGGCACGGTCTCAGCCTTACATAAAAAGGTACCACCACCCCCCCCCCCCCTGAAATTTCGAATCTTTCATTCATATACCAATGTAGATATTTAGCTGTTTTTCGCCTGAAGTGATAGGGCGTTTGTAAGTTTAACGCAGCAGACTCCACTTTGTTATAAAAAAGGTTCGCCAAACGAGACAGGAACAGCTTCGTCTTATTAAAAGTGTTTTTTTTTCTTGAAACAAAATGAAGGTTTTCTTTTCGAGCCGTGATAGCGCAGTTAGCTAAAGCATAGGACTCGTAGCCAAACGGTCACGGGTTCGAGGCTCCGTGAGCTACAGTGCCGTCATGTGGCTACTGGTTCACTCATCTATAAAAAAACGAGTACCTGACAGGACGCGATGGCAGCATGCGTCATATGCTCCCTTGTGAGTTGAGATGTGTGCTGGGTGGAAACAGGTCTGAGTCAGGGATAATAATATTGTAGAGCGCCTTAGAGCAGCTTCTAGCTGAATAGGGCGCTATATAAATATCACATGTTAGTATTATTATTATATAAAGATTATCATCGATTGTACACGTTATTTCTATTTGGACTTTGGGTGTTTCATATTTGGGATTTCACTGTATGGTAACTTTGAATGTTCTCGACTAGAAATGATGCTCTTTTAAGAATATTATCATTATTATTATATGCTGCGAGTGCATGATGATGAGTTGGGAACAGATGTTTGGCTGACGTTGTCAGTGGTCACAGACGTCTAGAAATAAACCAACTCCCGTCAAAAACTAACCATTTCTCCACACGTGTGTGTGCGCGTGTGTGTGCCCGGAACAGGTGTGTACAGTTGCAGAATATGGTGCCCAAAGTAAACATCGTGTTAAACGCTGTCGCAAAAGCAACACTAAATGAGTCACACGGATCGTATACACCGATGAAGGGTGAACCGCTAAGCCACCAACTCACGTGTTTCCTATTTCTGTTATTTAATAGTAATTACTGGAGAACCTATTCTCTAGTTGTCACAATGCCATCATTTGGTGTCTGTGAACCTTTAAGTTTTAGTGCAGATAGTCAAACTATATGACTTGTTATTATTATTACACTAAATAATTATTGGTATATATATATTGATGATATATATATATATATATATATATATATATCTAGCAGCATGTTCAAACAGAGACTTAAAAACATATTTTCTTATTATTGTTCCAGATGTCATTTTTGATAGACACACACAAACACATGCACATAGACAGACAGACACACGTGCACACAGACGGAACGAGATGCTGACATCAACAAAAGTTGAATACACACTTTAACTTTATATAAACATAGAAATATGTAAACGTACAAAACTTCAATTCAAGTATGCATCATACTCCTAACAACAGTTTTGACCTTTTTGTGTGTGTAGTCCATGATACTAGTCTTAAATACAACATGTGTGTATCAACAAAACTGTTTACCTGTTTCGCTTTTAAATAAACCCTGTTTAAATACCCAAAGTGCACAACTAATTAATTGTATGATCAGATCTGAAGAAGCAGACTTCTAACAATTAAGTTAAAGATTTCTAAATGTAGACACTTCTCTTCAAATGGGAATACAACAAATCTACAAAATCACTTAATCTGCATAAAATGTATTACACGAATACTGACCGTTTGGTGTATTGTGGCATTTGTGCTTTATACGCTTTCTTTTTACACTTTATTCTATGAATAACATGGCATAAATTTAATATCGGAAAGATTACAATGGTGCATGATTGAGTTCCTTAGTTAGCCTCGCTGCAGGGCATATCTGCCAAGGAATAACTCCACAAGGAAACATTCCACAAACACAGCTTCTACTGGGATTTGAACCCTTACCCTGAGGTTTACACCAACATTCTAACCACTGTGCTGTGCACAAGATTACAATATGAAAATTACTATTTTGCCATCGAGTTGGATTGTACGTATCATCGTAACCATTATACACCAAAGTATGCACATTAATGTGCATATCACTGCATATCCTACCTCCTTTTTAGCATATGATAATGTATACACCTCCATCTATTACCCTGCACATCAGTGTGTATGACATAATGCACATCATGGCACATGACAGTGCTGTACTTATCTATAGACATAACACTGCACATCAA
The DNA here is from genome assembly GCA_025642065.1 of Paralvinella palmiformis. Lineage (NCBI taxonomy): Eukaryota > Metazoa > Annelida > Polychaeta > Terebellida > Alvinellidae > Paralvinella > Paralvinella palmiformis. The sequence goes on along the minus strand of JAODUP010000887.1, from coordinate 285,160 downwards.
TGAATTTCATTGTGCGTAAACTACTAATATATATCATATCAGAATTTTAACAAATGTAATTACGGTAAGATGTACAACTGCCTGTATAGGACAGGACTCACAATGCAATGGAATGATATGCATACAAGGCAATATAAAAATTGTGTACGTGTTTGCAGATACATGAAGATTGTACCAATATTACGTTAGTCCATCACAGATCAGTTTGTAGACGATGTTTTGACTGAATAACAAGCTACAACATTGGACTGTACAGTTCACCTGAAAGGCAAATCATACAAACAATGTACGATTATGTTACACTGACGACTGCAACAATGGCTGAACTGAAGTCTGCAGGGTAGACTGCAATGAAGAGTCCAACATTGGAGGCAATGAAGACCCAAGGGATGACTGCATCGATGACTGCAATGTTGGTTGAGAACTGAGTTGTGCTGAAGACTCTAACACTGAATGAGCATGGTCATAGAGGGATGGCTGTACTGGTACGATGGTGGACTGTAAAGACTGCACAGATGAGTGTAAGGAACCCTGAGGCGGCACCAAAGGCTGCAAAGTTGACTCAGCCATTGATGATGAAGCTGACTGGCCCGACTGCATCGCTAACTGCACTGACTGGGGAACAGGTTGCAAAGCCTGTGCCATATAGTTTTCATACTGTGATGGTAGAAAGTTGTGCTGAACAACCGGCTGCTCATGACTGTTGGGTGCCGCATTCTGATAGATGAGTTCGGGGAGAACGAAATATGACGTGCGCAAGATCTGTTCATTATCTAACATCTCTGGTGGCTTCGATGAAGAGCTGGCCCTAGATATATTTGCCAATTTCCTCAGTTCACTTAACTTCACCGCCTTTTCACCATCCTGAATGCGCCGAACACGTCCACACCGGTGGTTCTCCAAGTAAATTTTCTTGGCCATGCCATGACCACATTTACTGCAGCGGTATTTGTAGCGACCCTCATGCACAGCAAGGCGGTGATCACGTTCTTGATCCTTGTTCTTAAAACATTTACCACATACTGGACACTGGATGTTACGCTCCTCTGAAGCGGAAAACGTTAAAAGAGATTTTACGGAAACATTCTACAACTTGCTTTTGTGAAATAAATAACACAATTGATCCAAGAAATATTTAGCATTTATAAATTTTCAATTGTGACAGTATTACAGCATGGTACACTGTCGTGTTATATCGTAATATACCAGTCTTACTGTGAATAAGAACTTAATCAATAATATAAATTATCTTAATTTGTCTGGCATATTTCACTCGTGCAAACATTTGACAAGTATTACTTTGTACATGTTTCATTCTGCAAGGTTTTATGGTCGCAAGAGATCACTGTCGATATCAACCCTAAAAAACATAATTATTCAGCAACGGACAAACAGTCAAATGAATTGGGTTACTAGCCAACTAAAATCATTAGATAGCTCACTGACAAAGACAAACAACCAGGAAATGTCCTGATATTATTTTATTAATCAATATAGTCTAGTAGGGTGCCTCTGTGGTCTAATTGGTAGTGCATTGGACTAAAAATTCTAAATACCAGTAACAAATAGCATATCTAATATACCGTATTTACTTGATATATTCATCCACAATCCAATATTTAATTCCAGCACTGGACCAAATTGAAGAGTAAATTAACCGATTCAAAATAGTCCCATAAAATGTCAGTGTCGATTCTAGGATTGTTAAGAGTGCTGAGGCCGATCCCCCGAAGTGGCCTGAGCAAGTGCGAAAGGTGTGAAGCCATTCTGCAGCTGATGGATATTTTCTGCGGCACTTAGGGCATAGTTCTTTTATTTATTTGCATCCCTCATCTAAATTTCATGGGGATTCGGCAAAATGTATCATAGAATCAACACTAAATGTGGTCTGTTTTTGCTGTTACAAAAAGTAATTTTTCAGGGGCGTGTCACACTTTTCATATGCAAAAGTAGCTAAAGGCACCAAATGTGATGATGTATTGAAATACTTCAATAAAACATCAAATTGTTGTGTGTGTGTGTTTTATGGTACATAGTAAGAGGCAACAGGCACAGAGCATCAACATATCTAAACCTCCTTCGAAACCTACCTCCATAAATCTAAATACAACTATACATACATTAATCTAAATATTAAATGTTCAATACCTCCACATATTGATAAATGTGTGCGTATACCTAAGCATGTGTCTGGTCTACTCATCAGCCTGTGGGAACCAGCTAATTCGCTTTTCGTACGCGACAAATATGTCACGCCCACAGGAAAGCGGCTACATGCAGGCTACGTACAAAAAGCGGAAGCACGTAAAAACATACCATTTGATACCACAGCTCGCAACAAACACGTGCGTGTGGTTCAATGGTGACTTGCTACATACATATCATAAACTATTTTGGCACCACAGTTTACATTCAACAGTAATTTTCTGTGGTCCAAAAGAAACCTGTATATAAAGCATTTCGACACCTCAGATGCTGACCTCAGCTTTATTCTGGGTTCGAATAGCTGAATAAATCCTACCTATATGAACCGTGTATCAATACACGTCCGACTGGTCTGGCGTCGAAGTTCTTCTCTAACCTAAGTGAAAATTCAAGCCCTATATATATATGTGTGTGTGTGTGTGTGTGTGTGTGTGGAGAATAATATGTTGTATATGCACAGATATTTGCCAATCAATTGTAATTTATTATCCAACTGATTTCATATGTAATCAATGCTGCTTTTTTATCAAGCATATCATATGCTTAGTTTAACTTAATATTTGATATTGAATGTTGCTTGCTGCTGATATGAAGCAATACAAACTGATCAACATGCAACCAGGCAACCAAAGCACACAGGAAAGTGAAAATGTAGTGCTTATGGCCTAGTAAAAGAAACCCTACAACGTAAACATTAAGAATTAGATCAATTATCACATTTTGGTCCTGTTTTGAAACATGGAAGGCATTTTATTAAAGTTTTCTGAAAGAACAACCCACGGATAAAATACATAGGTGATAAACATATAGAGTAAATACAGTATGCCACGTATCATATTTACGTCTAACATTTAGTACATCACATACCATAGATTAAAAATCTAGACAGTTAGGTAATGATAGGCCTGCCTTACCTGTGTGAGTGGATAGGTGTCGTTCCATTTGATTCCTGAGTTTAAATTTCCGTCCACAGACGTAGCAGCTGTGTTTCGCCATCTTCTCTTTATGGGTATATTTGTGTGTATAGAGTCGTCTGCTGGACGGAAATACGGCACCACAGATCTAACGTTAAAAATAAATTTGATTTTAAACAGCTTTTATACACTTACATGGCTTTTATACACCTGATCCCTAATACATGTTATCAGATTATGGTTTTATATCAAAGTGAGAGTGGATGGAGCGACAGATTCTTATTTTCAGAACGGTATTCTATTAGTACTTTTGTTGAATTATCCGCACGCAGAAATTTTGAATGCACGAATGAATAAAGTTGAACGACATGTCCACGCAATAATATTATTGACAGCTGTCCATTACGGCAATAACCTACTAGGGAGCAGACGAGCTGGCAAATTCTAAACATGCAAACCAATTTGGGTTGGAAATAACTCTGATTTTGTTGAGATGAGAATATGAAAATGATAATATATGTATAATGATAATTATACATAGGGCTAAGACCAACAAAATCATTCCAAGGAGGTGCTGGAGACATAAAAATAAAGTTTATGTTATCTTTGTTTTTATAATTATTATTACAAAATATTATATATTATGATGAAATGATGACGGGTCTTGTTGGAGAGGTGCTTACTTCGCAGATGCATTTCTCCATTTTGGTGTGATTCTCCTTCATGTGGTCGTCAAGCCTCTCCTTTGCCATCTTTCTATCACAGATTCGACAATAGGTGAGCTGTGCCACATTTGGATTCATGCTACATTTGTACATCTCGTGATGGTATCTGGTGCCGCGACAGTTGAACTGCGCCTCGCAATGCCTGCAGGCATACTGAGTTGGAATGTCTTTGGCTCGTGGATCTAAAATATATAAAGATGATGAATATATGTCGTCATTGAGTTCGGTTATTTAGCCTCATTGCTGGTCACAGCTGGCAGAGAGGCACATAAATGCAGGAATAACCCACAAACTGCAGTTATGCAGGCCAATACTTCAACCACTATCTTACCAGGAGGCCCGCAATGAACATATGTAAAAAGTACACTACAGCAACAATCTCGAGTTCATACTGTTGGAGAAAAACTTCCAACATCAGTTGTAAACAAGAGACATTTTCACGTGGAAGGTCATAGATGACAGTTTAATTTAATTATTTCAATTCACCAACAATCAGTTTTGTTACAAGGTGAACTCGATCAAGATTTACATCCGTTGATTTAAACTGACCAAGACAAAAACCTAATCCAGAGCAATTATTTACATTTGTATCAAGCTACTAAGAATCATTAACGATGACAGGTAACAAAATATAAATCAATAATATAAATAAAATCTTTTGGACATAAATCTCACGAGACAGCAATTTGTTTTATAATAAACGAGATTACTCAGCATTAAAACTTCCAGATTTCAACTTTGATAATGATATTCAGTCATACGCACAACCATGATTGGCCACTTTGTGTGAGGTTAAAGCCTTCTCATTAGCAAACAGGCGATCACAGACTTGGCATATCTTCAAGTTCAGAGATTCCTTATCGAATTTGGCCATGTAGTCTGGATTGCGTGGACACTTCAGCTGATGGGAACACAGACGTTTTTTGGTGTCAAATGCCTTCGGACAAAAAGCACAGACCAGCGGATACCTCTTGCTGAGTGTCGGTTCCGGAGCAACAGAATCTCGACTCCATGGGTTGCGAGTGCACTTCCGCAAGAGGTGTCGCTCTAAGGATGCCTGAGGGTTTGAAACAGTACCATAATTCTTGCCACAGAAAATGCAACTAACTCCGGTCAAACAGTTCACTCTTTGGACGCTGTTAGACAGGGAATTGTCATCGCAATCAGTGATCCTACTACCTTGACTAACATCCTCATCATTATCATCCTCATCATTATTGTAATCATCATTAATTTCATTAATTGTCTGTTTCTTTGAGGTAGCATCCAGCCCCAAACTTTCAATGGCACTAAACGATGGCGATCCTTTGCACGTAGTTTGAAGCTCCTCCAACACTTTCCCTGAAACCACATTTTTATCTGGAGGATTGTTCCCCTCCTCTGGCCAAGTGAACGTTCCAACATCAAACTTGTCATTTGTCATCAACGTATCTTTCTCCATAATGTCTCTCCGAATTGCAGTCTTCCTTTCAAGACCATAGCCCTCACCATCTTCATTTATAATACCCGTTTTAAGACCATCACATACCTCCCCCATTTTACTGGATCGCCAACCACCATCATGCTCAACACAGGTTCCAGTTGGTTCTTCCTTCACACCAGAACACAGTGCAGGTTCTCTCACAGCATCACACTCTTGCGACTGTGCGGAATGATCCCGATTCCACAAATCATCCATGCCACACTCACTCTCATTGTTCAGTTTATCCACTAATGGCAACTCGTCAACCTCTGCATCATCAAATTGCACTTCCTCGTTTACCCGAACGTCTGCGAGCTTTCTGCGTTTTGTACATCTAGCCGACTTCAACCTGGCTCTGTCCCATATCTGATGTTGCTTTTCCACTCTGCAGTTCAACAACTGACAGATCCAATGTTTGGTCATCTTCTTCTTGAACACTGAACCCATGGAGGCAGCTGAGAAATAAATTTATATATATATATATATATATATATATATATATATATATGATACAAGCGATCATCAAATAAAAGAAATTGAGTCCAAACATGTTCAGTAGTTCAATCTAAAATTTAACTTTTTCTGGATAACACCTCTAGCTAACTAACTAACTCATCTGCTTAACATGTAAGAAAGATTTTGGAGAAAGCAGACCCGTTTTTTCAAATTTGTCAAAATTGTTTTTGAAAATGAATAAAAAAGACAGACTAATCATAATTCAGGTCAAGTCACACACAGGTCATTCTGTTGTTAATACTATTTGCTTACCACATAAAATCAAGCACACAGATTCTTTTCTTCTCTGGACTTCAATGCTGATATCTTCACTGAGCTGTGAATCTGTTGATAAAACATCAATAGTGAATATTAATCCTGACGAGGGAGGAACGAGGCCGTAAATCCTCCGTTCCAAACAATTACACTCTAAGTCTTCATCGACTTTAGTGCACAGATGGCATAGCAGAGGGATTAATCTTGCGGTGATTTCAACGACGCCATCCAATACTCTTTAGTTTAAAGCGCTTCCCTCGAATAGTCATTTATTATCTTTATTTATAGGTTCATGGTTCAAACCAGCCATCCAGTCCTAAGAACTGTTATTGGGACTATAGACTCGCTGCAGCTAAAGAGTGACTGAGTGAAGGTTTGCTTACCCTTGGTGGTGGTCATACCTGTGATGGAGGGGGGGGGACCTATAGCCAGGGAGTGACTTCCTAGGGAAATATCCTACAAACACAGGCATGAGTCGGATTCAAACCAAGAACTTGGAGGTTTGCAACACTCTGAAACAGCAGTGGTTAGAGCACTATGCTGCAAATCTGCAGGTTGTGGGTTCAAATCCATCCCAGATCCATGTTTGTGAGAATTGTTTCCCTAGACAGATACCTCTCTGTTGTAACTCCCAGATGGGATCAGTGCCAAGGGAAAATAACTCAACTCATATATTGATGACTAAAGATAGAAGCCAGACAACTCACTAGTTTGTGGAAAACTATTTACGAACATGAAAATTTCTGATGTTGTGGTATGCGGCAATGATCAACTATGAAAATGCATCATGAAATTCAATGTTTGGAAACAGTGGATAGTTCACATAAATTGATGAAGGCCTTCATTCAACACTGCTGTGCATTCTTCTTTATCTAAAACATTTCATATGCAAGTACTCAAAATAGCCATAAATGCCAGATATTAGTACCCAGATACAATAACATTATTGGTCGGATGCAACAAGAAAGTGTACATAAAGCTGTTGGAAATATTAAGGAGACCAACATCGTTTTAAATTAATATTCTACTTTTACTAACTAGAGACCTATTGCAGTGCTAAGGAAAAATCGTTGAAACTGTCTGACATTATGTCCCATGTTAATGTTGTTAAAATAGAACAAAACGCAGGACAAATGTAGAGGTAGGGCAGCTACCAAGCCGAGCACAACATGTGAATGACCAACTCCAGTGAGTATATGACATAATGCGTCAAATTCAGATCCGTAATTAAACAAAATTCACCAAAATATAAGGAAACAAAAATCTCTTAAAATGTCAACAAATAGCCACTTTCAATATTCTACATTGAACGATGCCTTCCTTCCCCCACCATTTGAAACCAAAACCCAAACTCTTTCTTTTCATGGCATCTTGAAGCTCATAACCTAAACAATCTGTTCATCTTGAAAGATTTGTTTTAAATAGTAGAATGTAAAAGCGAAGTTTTCTTACCACAACTGCCAACTTTAGATTTCCCATCTAAAACAATCACATGTCCAGGTTCAATATCAAAGAATGTCTTAAACGTTGTTGATGGCAGTTCAATCTCCAGACAGCCTTCTGAAGGATACTGAAAAAAATACATATATATATATATATATATATATATATATATATATATAAAATAAAACATTAATACAAGATACCATTTCTAAACGAATCAAATATTCAAAGAAAGATTTATAAAACTTTTAAAAGCAACCATCTTTCTGATAAATGATGTCTTTTTGACTAGACAGGGCAAATAAATAATTAAGTTTGCGTTAATGGCATAGCTTAGTATCAAGTATTGTATAATTTCAAACAGTATTTAACAGCTTTTAATGGTGACAAAATAAACATGTACTGCGCTGTAATTTTTCATATATTTTGATATTCTAGACTCCCAATTATTATACTTCATCTGTAAATATAATCAACCAATCCCACACATAGGCTAGCATGTACCAAATAATTCTCAACATTTAACATCAGATACTTAGAACAAATTATGGCAGGCAGGTTAATCATATTTTGTACTTCTACACTAATAACTGGGGGATATTTCGTGCATATAGCATACACCCATTTCACAACCCTTCCCTTTTTTAAACGGGACCTTGTAAGATGGGTGTCCCAATTCAGCAACCATTTGATTCAGCACAGCATGATCAGATAATGATAAATTTTATTGTCCACCATTTTGTAAAATATGGATTTATTATTTTTGCATGTGTTTGTATGCATTTATATATGAATATATAATGTCCTTAAAATAATATCTGAAAACTGTATATTTTTTAAGTTGTTGAATCCGCTTATCCTTTCAAAACGCGAAGGGCCGGTTCAAAACAGGAAGAGGACCATTTCAACAACTTCAAATAATTTAGTATTTTCAGAATTTATTTGTTCATATACCTATATATAGAGGTCTATATAATTTATATTCAATTGAATTTTTACAATAACATATCATTTTACTAGATAACTGGCCAATAAGAAAGAAAATTTTGAAATAACAGCATGACATTCCATTGCCACAATGTTGCTAAACTGGCAGGACTTCTTAAAATATACTGGTTGCAAAACAGGACGGTCCTGTTTCAAAGTGGCCCCAGTTATCTTACTTGCCTAGATGCCGCATAACAGCAGTAAGCTGAAATTCACAAAAGAAAAGCTATTTTGCCAGAAATATTTCCTATGAATATGGCTTCTAAGTTCTATCTTATGTGGTGCTAACTGAGGGACACACACAGAGAGAGAGAGAGAATTTACTTAGTAATATGTACCTCACTGTTGAAAAGGTAACACCTCTGACAGCATCTTAATTTTCTTTACAACACACATAATTTACTGAGTAATACATACTTCTCTCTTTTTCAAACGTGGCATTATTACACAGTTACAGCTACCGAACTATAGCCCAGAGTGATGGTCCATGTTTATAGACCACATAGACATAGTTGTGGCTCAGTGGAAATATGAAGCCTGTAAGTGTAAATGGTTTTTTATAAGACATGTCATGAGTGTGTCACTGTGTTGGTCAGTCATTCAGTCATAAGAATAATCACAAATTAATTTAATACTTATTACAAATGAAATTATTACTATCTAGTTTCGACCAATATAAGTTATAACTGTCTTAGACTTAGACAAGTTATTATATACCATATAATAGATATTTTATATACATATATTATATAGATCTAATATCTATATTTTACAGAGAGTAGATATACAGGATGAGTATTAGACATATATCTACTAATCTATATATAGTAAATCTGTACACGTGAAATGAGCGTGTACTGATAGACTCTAGATCTATTTCCCAACGTCAACGATGACTGAAACATTATTATTATATATCTATACTACATTATCGCCCAATTTAACCCTTATATAACAGTGTAGTAATTCGTAAAAGAAACGAAGTGAACCTTAACATCTTGTGAAAACATTAGTGCGACACTAATTAAACGGCATATGTAAAAACATCCGCGTATTGAAACAGAAGTTATTTAGTGTAGTTAGAAACAACACATTAATCAGTTGATGACAGGTCGCAACGGCCAAACATTAAAACCAGCCACAAATAAACCGCCACAAAAATAAACGCCCCCTATATTTACTTACATCTATAAGTGCGTAGTTTTAACCGTGTTTAATGGTTCACTGACTCTACTGTACGCATAAAAGTGACCATAAACATCAATAATTGTAATACATAAATATCAATTGAGTTGACAGACCATAATCCCCACTATGACAGCCCAATACACAGTCTAGTTGGCCCTCACTGAGTTGCCAACAATAACATGCTCCATCCTTTGTACAAATGTGTAACTCCTACTGCAAAGCTTCACTGATAAACTAGCATGCACAAGCATCGCCTTTTCCGTCTCCATTTTTACCAATTAATTCATGGTTCCCAAAGCCAAGGAAATATTATTTTCCAGTACGTTTCCAGGACAAAATTACCATTTTCCAGGATGATGATTGATGATTGATTCGTAAGGCCATGTTTGTGCACATAGTAGGCTAAATAGGCCGAGCGACCTCCGAAGGTAATGAAGCGAAGTCAAAGATGAAACAACCTTCAGATATGCACACACCGAGATTCGAACACGGGTGGTAGTGATCTATGATCGAACACGTTATCGCTAGACCACAGATTGTGGTAAGTTCCATATGACTTCAGACGAAATTCAAGATATCTATATTGGTATATGAATGGAAGATTCGAAATTTCGGGGGAGGGGTATTTTATGGGTGAGATGTTTGTTTAACATCAACTCTGGATGGATGTATCTGAGACCTAAAGCTGAGGCCGTGCCCCGGAGAAAAGTGACACAGACACAGCTACGATTCGGATTCGAACCATGAATGGGAAATTTCTAGTGCAGTATTCTAACCACCGCACTATGATATGATAAAAATGGACTAAAACAAATATTTGTTTGCATTGCCACTGATGGATTAGAAAAAGCATGCATATAATTTTGAAATGTGAATACTGTAGATCGGCAAATGTTGAGGATTGTATTAAGTTGGCGAATGACAAAAAACGCCAATTTAAACGACCCCAACATTTCCCGTTTTACAGTATAACACACAATCATAAATCTCGTCGAACCAAGAATTTGTCAAATTAAAACGCCGCCATCTTGTCCAATTTATGAAATTCGCCAACTTAATATGTCACCATCATTTGCCAATTTACAGTATATTAATAATAATAATAATAATAATAATAATAATAATAATAATAATTACAAACTTCTATAGCACCAATATCCTCAACATTCATTCAGCTCAGTGGCGCACCAAGTACAGGGGTTGAGCAAACTCATAGTCTAAGTGCAATGCAAAATTCATCAACAAATGATCGGATGCAGTGGAAACTTAGGAAGGATAAGCGAGTCTGTAAAGGTGAGTTTTCAAATGGTGACAGAAAGATGTGATATTTGATGACTTAACTTGTTCAGGGCATGAATTTCAAAGACTAAGGACAATAACTGAAAAAGCACGAGTCCCAGCATGAATTTTTACCCTGGGAACAGACGACAAGTGAAAACCAGATGAACGGAGCTCTGTGGGCTTGGGTGATAAAGAAAGCATGGGAGATAGATATGCAAGTGGGACAGAATTGGGAAAACCTAGGAGACCATGTGACAACCCTAGGTAAGTAGTTCTGAACACAATGAAGGTTTAAAATATCCTCAGATGCGATATTATAAAGAATAGAGTTGCAGTAATCAAGCCTACTAGTAACGAGTGCTGTAGCAAAGGTTTTGGCGACTGAAAGAGAAATATAGCGACGAATACGGCGAAGGTCACCAATATGATAGAAGCAGCGGCGACATGTCAGAGAAATATGTTTTCTGAAATTAAGATCACTATCAAATGTAACACCAAGATTACATACAGTGTCTGATGGTGTGATGCTATGATTAAGAATTTTGTAGGGAAGAAACGAGTACGTTTGCTGCGTTGTCTGGATGTACCTATAATGATGAAATTTGTTTTGTTGGCATTGGGCCTAAGTTTATTGTTTGTCCTCCAGCCAGAGATTTCACTCAGACAGTCACCAAGTTGTTTAAGGAAGAGATAAATGTCTGCTGTAGATAAAGATAAATATATATACTTGGCAGGGCCGTCTTAACGCATTGGCACGGTGGGCCCTACGAGCATAGGGGCCCCGTGCTAATCTATGCATGTTGCGACTTGCTGTCAATAAATAACTACTATGCTATACTAAACTATAACTATTTGTTACTATATTACAAATGGACATTGGTATTCGCATCCGATGTAATATCACGGTCACCTCTGCAATGTCACGTGCATGTATGTGTACATATTAAGTTTCAGAAATGCCAAAACAGTAGATTTATCCATAAATCGAAGGATCTCAGAAAATCGGGGCTTTTATAAGTTAATCGAAATATTATAATAATTACTATGGTAACAAAAAATGAATGAATGAATTTGAATGAATAAATGAATGAATTTATTTAGGATTACAATATAATACAATACGTTTTGATTACGCATAAGCCATGAAATTATCATTTGTAGCCCCAGGCCATGTAACTGTATCTGAAGACTGTAAATTCACGAAGAGGGGGTTTCATGGCATGTGCTCACAACAAATATATAATACTAACTACTACTACTACTACTACTACTACTACTACTACTACACACACACACACACACACACACACAAACGTGTGAATGCACATACACACTTATAAACACATTTACAGTGTACATACATACACATGCACACATACATATATTCAACAGGTACAGTACAGGTGTGTGTTCGGTGTGCCATGGAACACTGTGATATATCCATATTTGCATAAACGTAACCTCCTATTTAATACATATACATGCATATATATATATATATATATATATATATATATATATGCATACACATAGATATCCTCACCATGATATGGCATTTCCAACGTACATTTCTTAAACATTTCACTTTTTATAACTATTTTTAATTTTTAATACATAAACATCTTTGGATCTTTCACGAGTTTGTCTACTTAAATAAAGATAAACCAGTCTTTCACATTAGTAATAATTTGTTTTTCCTCTATGTCATATTATATACACCAATCAAATAATGTTTATATCGTGTCACAAAACATTTAGTGATGACTATTCGTTTGTTTTCCCTTTTAAGATATAACTCTAGTTTAATCGAGTTCCATATTTTTCGACCCATATTTGCTATGCTCCTAGTAGCCACAATTGTTCTGGTTTTTGGTAGTCGCCGCTAACGTACCTTACTTTGACGTGTATTACTCTCACCATAATGTAGATATGAAAATATATCCAATAGTCACAACGGTAAACGATCGGTTACTTAAGAATGAACACATTTAGCAATTCGCGGTTTATAAATATCGTTGATTTTAAGTAACAGGAGAGATTTAAATAAGGGTTCACTATGAGCACTGAATGAAGAACCAGTAAGTACACGTACAATCTTCTTTTGTAGAACAATTAATTTATTAAAATAAATATTGCATGTGTTTCCCCACAGCACTATTCCAAACAGTAAACGTGGATAAACAAGGGAATAATATAATTGCTTTAAATATTTTCTATTTAGTGAGTGTTTGGCTCGATTGATGACATAAAAAGCGCTAGTAATGCGTTTTGATGTTACTTCAATGTGGTTGTCCCAATTCGGTTTTTTTCATCATCTATAATTACACCCAGAAATGTACCTTCGGATGCGTGCGTGATTACATTTTGCTCAATTTTTATATCGGGTCGTTGTTTCGGGACAGTTTGAAAGTTTGAAAATAGCATGTAGTAGGTTTTTGTCAAATTGAGAGTCCATCAGACTTTGTAATTCAATTGTTATTGTATTAAATAGGTGATTAATGTTCGTGTTATGACCATATATGGTAGTACCTAGTACAGATCCATGTGGAATACCTATATAATCAATGGTGTCAAAAGCTGCAGATAAATCTAAAAGTGTTAGTACTGTGACCTTTCCTGTGTCCATATTTAGTGCTATCTCGTTATGAACTTTCAGTAGAGCAGTTTCTGTAGAGTGAAATTGTTTGTAAACAGATTGAAAAACATTAGATAGGTTATTACAGTTTAAGTGAACGTTCTAACGACAAGATACGGCTTTTTTTTCTAATACTTTAGATATGAATGATCTAGATTAGAAATAGGTCTATAACTGTTTAGGTCATTGGCTGGTAAAGATGATTTCTTAAGAAGAGGGTTTATATGGGCATGTTTAAAATGAGAAGGGAACATTCCGGAGCTGAGTGATAAATTTAATACCTTAGTAATTGGAACAAACAGCGTATGAAGACAGGATTTTAGTGGAAATGTAGGGATAGGATCTAGTTCACAGGACTTATTAGGAGACGATAAAATCAGTTTAGAAACTTCAGTAAGTGAGACTGGTTTAAACACTGTGCAGGGGTGATGTACAACTGGAAAATAAACATTACAACTTGAAGCAGAACCTGGGAAAGAAGCATGAAATCTGTGATACTACCAGAATTTTTTTATCTATTTAATATATAGGCGCTGTGTGTGTAAAATTAAATGATCTAAAATTGTAATACAATAGAATATTTCCGCGACGCATGCGCAGTCAACATCTACTATGGTTTGCGGGTCAGTGAAGCTGTGTACATGGTGAAGTAGCAAGGAACAAGAAGTGTAATTGTTTATAAATTTATGTTTAGGGGGATTCACAAAACTAAATCGATCTACAAGTTCTTGTAGCAGTTTCATTTTTTATTAAATATAACGTAGAATATATGTTTTGATAATAGATAAGAGTATTTGTATGGGGAAAGTCAACTTCCATCATTCAAGAGGGTTGTGGCTGGGAAGTAATGGCTGCCGGATAGCAAGTCAGATCTTATGGCAATAAACAAAAAAAATCTGCTAGAGAACAATATAATGTCAAACATTAGGAAAATATGATTATATCTTAAATATTTAAGTCTCTTGTTCTAACAAAATAACCAAACTGTCGTTGTTTAAAACGGTTTTATTCAGACCTTCCAATATGGCTAATGAGCATTCATTTTTTCAGTGGATGTCTGAGTTCAACTTTTCACTCATGCACTGTATGGTGCTAAATATTACGTATTAAAATTAAGGGGTGGTTAATTTGAAAGTAAAGTTATGTATGCAATCAAATATAAAGTTGACACTTGACAGAAAATTGTCTATTATATTACAATAATATTTCAGTGTCTAACATTTAAGAGCGTTGTCAAAAATCAGGGTTTCGATCCCATAAAGGGGTTAAAACTTTCCTAGCGACTGATTTATCAGTTTTGTGACCTCCATTGGTTAACTAGTAGCGCGGTTGGCCACACAGTTATCCAATCCGAGTTTTAACCCCAGCCTGGCTATGCATCGAGAGTGTTTCATCTTTCACGTCGCTAGAATCCCCTAAGAGGTTCGTGCTGGTACTGAGTGGACATAAAATGTGGCCGTAAAATAGCAACATTCTACATTTTATGGCTCAATACATCGTGGGTGGCTAAACAGATTAAAAAGCGTTCCCATCTCACGGGATTGCAACAGTGAGCTCCGGTGGCCTAGCGGTTAAGCACCCGGCACTTGGTGGACGTTAACAAAACCCTGAGGACGTAAAAACGCTCTGGCACTGTCAGGGTATTTCGGCTCCATCTTTCCGTACTGTTCCCTTGTGAGTGGTGGGGGAGGAGATTTCTCAACCACTCCAACATAGAGGCTGTGCTGAATAAGCGACAGCCTGGGGATTCTCCCCGAACAACAAAACAAACGGGATTGCAAAGTGAGATTGCAACGGATGCCCACCTTCAAGTATGTAATGAACACTGGCAGTAATTACTGTCCAGTTATTTCAGCGCCACCTTTCCGTACTGCTCCCCAGGCTTGTTGTATGTGATACTTTTCGTTGTCACACACACATACATACATACACGCAAGCACGGCTCCGCTATTTAAATGTCTCAACAAACAGCCACAAAGAAAACTGAGAATCTTCGCATTAAGGTAGGATCCAGTTATATAAATTATTCCATGTCTGTAAGAAATCTAGGGCTCACATTAGGAATGGAGAAGCAGGTGAATTCTATATGTAAGTCCTGCTATTATTAAATAAGAGATATAGGACTTATTCGTAAGTACATAAATGATGAGACATACGTGATGAGACGTCCAGGCCCTTATTATTTCCCAACTGGACTATGACAATGCATTGTTAAAAAATATCCCCCTCTCTCTGACAAACCGCCTACAGCGAGTGCGTAACTGCTGCACTGGCTTCCTGTACGTTTCAGATCACCGTACAAGATCCTGTTTCATACATTCAAACTACTGACTGGAACAGCACCAGTGTATCTAAGCGATCTGATCGAAAATATATACCAATGAGAATGCTCCGATCTCAATCCTATTCACTTTTGAGGGTACCAAACATCCATGCAGCAATGTACGGAGAAATCCTTCCGAGCTCCCAGGCTGTGGAACAAGTTGCCAAACCACATTAAACTCGCAGCAAGTAAAGACATATTTTGTAAGGTTCTCAAAACCCATTTATTTCAATTGGCGAACAGGAATTTATAATTTTAAACCAGTTTATTATGTATGAATACTTGACAGCTGTGTGTAAGAATTTATTTTAACTGTACAGCCATATTTTCTTCGCTAGTAATTATAAGTAGGCTTTATTAAATACTTATTTTATTATTATGATGAATATATGAATTTGTATAAAAATATATATGTATTTCAATGGTGTCTTCGTTTTTAGTGCTCTCCAATCAGCATTACCACTACTTTTACTGTTACTAATGGTGTCTAGCAAGGTGGTATACTGTCACAACATCTCTTCAATATATACATTGATGATTTGAGTTTGACTTGATCAAAAAGTAACATATTTGTTGCCGTTTAGGTGGAAGACTTATTAGGTAGACCTGTGGAATACCAAAATTACTTAACATTTGTGAAAAATATGAGTCTGATCGTGATATTATGTACAATAGTAAGAAACAATTGACCATATTATTCAAACCTAAGACACTTAAAGATCTTAAATCTCCACCATTGTACTTGTGTAATAATCAGTTAGACTTTGTTGATAATTGTAGATATTTAGGTTTAATAATAGAAACCTACTCATATAAATCTGATATAAAAAGACATCTTTGTAAATTCGATGCCAATGGAAATAGGCCGATTAGAAAATTTAGTTTTTCTTCTGATGATGTCACACTTCTGAAACATTGTGGTGCATGTGGAATGTTTGTTCACTGCGGCATACCTGCCTTTGGTGAATTACAAAGGAAACATATTACCAATTTTATCTACAGGCTTCAGTCCAGTTCAAATAGTATTATTATGAGTGTTGCTTTATCTTCTGTTTCGTTGTCTTCTCTTATCTAGGACTACTGGTTTAATACTTTACACACTACTAAATGATATTGTATGATTTTTAAATGTGATGTTATGTAAAATGACCTCTGCCTGACCTCTACATAATCTCTCTTTTTTCTGTGATAATTAGTTACTCATATTGTATTACTATGGAATGAGAGTCTGAAATAAAGATTTATTATTATATTATTATTATTATTATATTATAAAAACACTTGGTAGATAAAGCTGTGGCTTATCATTTAGCTCATCACGTGACAATTAAAGATGCCTTCCTGTTGTAATTGGTCAATTAGCATAAGACAAATTGCATATCACAATTAGCATTAATTAAGTGATTCTCTAAGTATGTGCACTTTCAGAGATAGCTGGAAGGCTTCGAGATAATTCATATGGGAACAGGTTTAATTATGATGTCATCTATAATTCACTGGTCAGAAAAGTACAGCATATATAATACACCTATATACGTTGATAAGATACCACATATATATGTGTGTGTGTGTGTGTGTGATGATTGTTGTTTTACGGCCACTTTTGTGCACATGGTAGGCTAAATGGGCCGAGCGACCTCCAAAGGTAATGAAGCGAAGTCAAGGATGAAACAACCTTCAGATATGCCCACGCGCCAGGATTCGAACACGGTGGTAGTGATCTGTGGTCCAACACGCTACCACTAGACCACGGAGGCGCCCCCATGTGTGTGTGTGTGTGTGTGTTATCTTATCAATATATACAGGTGTATATGTATATATATATATATATATATATATATATAAGTAAGTATTTTATTAATCCATTGCTGGAACAAAATTACAAATATAGGAATTTGTGTGGATACACATGGAGAGAGAGAAAGTTAAGCTAAATATTACTGAAGAATAACAAGTACTGAATCAAGAATAAAACTCTTCCTGAAACAATAAATTTAACCTTTTAGTTTATCCAAAATCATATAAAAATAACAAGGACATGGTGCATGGTCTTTATCATGCAAGATGTGTTAGCAACCTTTAAGAAATCCCTTTACCGTAGAAATAATTGAGATTAGCCACAGATATTGACACATTTTGCCATTTCTCATGACTAGAAATAATTGAGATTAGCCGCGGATATTGACATATTTTGGCACTTCCCAACTGATTCTGTTTTGACAAGAGAATATGTTGCACTAAGCAATAATTTTTTATATAATTACATGTGCTGTTAACATGGAAATATTTACGTTACCCTGCTAAGAATATTTTTAATCAGTGACAACGACAACAATACTAATTTAAGATATTTGAAACGACAATATATTACTACGTTCCGCATCCTTGTATATTAAGTACACTGTGTATGTTTATTATTTTATGGCATTTTATAGTACTCATAGCGAAGGGTCACGGGTTCGAGGCTTTGGAGCAGCAATGCTGTCATTTGGTGACTGGTTCACTCAGCCAGAAATGAGAACTTGACAGGACGTGATGGCTATGTGTCTATGTGATGTGTTGCACCTATAAATAATGTCAGCATGCATTGTATACTCCTTTGGGAGTTGAGGTGGGTGCTGGATTGAGACGGGTCTGATTCAGGGATAGTAATACTGTAAAGTGCCTGAGAGCAGCTATCTAGCTTGATAGGGTGCTAAATAACTGTCACATATTTTTATTATTATTATTAAGTCACAGTTGAATTCCTCAGTTTCGTTGTACATAAAATACAATTGTTCATAATAAAAAATAAACTAATTATAAATACCTGCTGAATATTACTTCCAATTATCACTGCATAATATGCAATTTAAAAAAATTCATTTGTATATACTATAAGACCCAAACTGAAAGAACACATCCTTGGTAATAACCTTTAATGACAGTATCGAGCTCGAGGTTACCAGAGAGAAACTTGCTTATTCCGAAGAAAATAATTGTTAGTGAGAAAGTCATGAATGATAGAGCAGTGTGATGGTGATATACAATCAATGTATTGATTTCATGATATTGACTGTTAAGCTGAAATGTAGAAATCGTGTTCTCACATATGATAGCAGAGTCGGAAATTTCAGCTTGTGATGTGCAAATTGATAAGGGTCAAAATTTGGCTTTGTGATGTGCAGACTGACAAGGGTCAAAATTTCACTTTGTGATGTGCAAATTGATAAGGGTCCAACTTTCGTTTTGTGATGTGCAACTTGATAAGGATCAAAATTTCAAAGGCAATGAGAAGTGAAAGATGAAACACCCTTCTGACATAGACCGGACAGGGTTTGAACCCAGATGCTATAGATATGTGGCCGACTGCACTACCATTTATGCCAAGGAGGTTTCTGGTTCATGAAGCTGCCGTTTGTGTATTTATACCCAACGTCTCAACATTTTAAAATAATGTCAGATTTTGTGTATTATTCCTAATAATTTTAATGAGTTTTGTAGAGGTGTGCCATATTCCCATCAACAAATCCAGGCCATAATCCCCTCGGACAAAACCCCCTCAGGACATTCCCCTCACATGAAGAATATACAAATTTTTAGATTTTATTAACCAATTTTTTTTAAATTTATCATTTTCCTCCCAATTAATAAATTAAGTATTTTAATTATTAAAATACTTATTATTATCTAAATACATTTTCATTGAAATGAATTTATTACTGTCCGTTTATGTACAATAAATAGAATAAGATTATTGATGAATGACAATTTAGTTTAATTGCAATTCACAGTCATGTGTTAATTTGCCTGGTATCATTGGAAGTCACATACTTGTCACTTTCCAGCCATCAGATGGGAATGTTCCAACTGTGTTGCGTTATCGTGCAAAGATGCCATTACCACTGACCTTGAGATGAAGAATGTGCCCAGTCCTACCCCCCTCACACATGATCCACATTGTATTCTGCTATCTCAGTTGTCAAGCTACATAATACCATAAGGTAACGTGCTGGTAGTTTCGGTGGAACCCCCACACAGCCTCTCACTGACATAACCTCTGATGTGCTGAACCCAGCAAACCCTCATATGAGGGGATTAGGTCCTGAGGGGATATTGTCTTGACGGCATTATGAGGGAATATTGTCCGAGGGGATTATGTCCGTTTACCTCCATCAACATAGTGAAGTGAAGTTTATTTTCAATTTCCAACAAATAATTGTACAATAATAATATTAATATATAAAATATATGAAAAGCTTTCATAAGGTCAACCAAAAAAGGAAATTGAAGGACCAATGTAGCCTGAGCTGTTTTCCCATTGGCCCCCTAAAAAGGAAATAATAAAACATATGTAGGTGTCACATCACTCACGAGAATATAATTTGCTAGTCTTGCGTCATCATGTCATAAATATTTCGCTAACTATCATTAAGAACCAAGCACTACAACAATGATGTACCGCTACGTAAACGTTATGATATAGATAATCGTGATCTTTCAACGGTCAACAACCGTTTTGTGCATGTCTCAGACTTCTAGAATTTAACCCAATTTCATTGCGTCTAACATAATGAATTGAGAAGCATTATTTTGTGTCCAAAACTATGAATTTTTCTCCATGTGCAATAGCTCACAAGGGTGACAAGGCGACAGGACTCAGTCTCGCGGATCAGCTCAACAATCCTGAAATACTGAATGACACAACAGCTGAACAGGAAACATGTATGCTTCACGTAAAGCATAAATTGGAAATTAACTTCAAAAGTAACAACATCGTACACCAAAGAGCGTTCTAATTAGAAAATAACAACATATAATCATATTTTGGTTAAACGTAAGATATTTAAAGTTAGCGCTCTTGGCGCATGCGCATGGCTGCTGTCAAGCCCAGGTAAAGGGAAGGTTTCAATGAAAAATGGCGGACGAAATAGAGGAAAAAGAGCCACTTTTAAAGGGCTCGGTGTATCCAGTTACGATAGAAGATGTCCTACCAGACATTCTCGTCGTGTGCTTGAAACATGGCACCAACACTTACCGAGGTATTTTATTGGATTCGGTCAAAAGGTAAGCAGTATTTCAGTGTAAAACTAAGCGAATATTTCTGCGTTTTTAGTGATTTCCAGATGCGAAAACGCTCCCCGGCTGTAAAGAATGGCGTAAAATAAGTGCAACAAATAATTTATGGCGTCAATTTAAAATAGTTTTTAATCCAGAGTTTAATACTATACTAAATCATTACTTATCTTGGTTAACATGCACGAGGAAATCAGTATATGTAAATTTGCCACATGTTGAATTTACATTTTTTGTGACAAATTATATTTCTTGTCAAGTCATAGACTGATAGAGTTTAATCTATTTTTGGTTTATTCTTTTTTTAATACAACGAGGTAGGTTTGTACAGAGTGCATAGAAATCATATTGATGTTACATTTACAGTTGTGTAATAAAAGAGAAAAGGTTTGTAGTGTGTGTGTTTGAATGTGTCAGATTATTGCTAAATGTAGTTTCACTATTCAATTATTAATTGCAGGGAACTTCCATGTGGTGTTAACTTTTCACTGAATACCCTGAAGAAGGATTACAAGTCAGCAATGAAGGAGACATCAGTGGTTTGTGGTGATTCTGAAGCAGCAGTCATCCCATCAAATCTTCCAGAGATGTCGGCTGTCATAAACAGGCACACCTACACACTTAACTGCAAATCTGGCAGTGTTCATGTGCCAAAGGAACCAAAGCAGGACTTTGCACGACCACTGCGAGACAAGAACATCCGTAACATGAGGCTGCGCCCCCGTCAGGTTCTTTGCTACCGATGTAAACAAGGTATCCACGACACACCGATGCCTGGAAATGGTGGTGCTCATAAACTGACATCGGAAGCAAAGCCACCAGACCCGGCATCGCACCAACAAACGCGTTACGAAACGCGTAAACATAAATTGGAGACGACTACCCATGCACCACCACAGAAAGTAAGGCGCCTCGAGAAAACAATTATTTCTAAGTCTAGTCCAGTGATAAAAATCTCATTTGCTGGTCCACGGGGGCAGGGTACAGTTGTCGAAATTCCAAGTCGGCCAAACATTCCTTCTGACTATGAAGATGGTAAAAATCAGTTTTCTGGTGATGAAGAGGGTGAGGCTGGATCAAGTGAGTTACGCCATGAAGAGCACAGGAAAATGCGGAAAGCGCACCGAAAGGCTGAAAAGCGAATTAAGAGCGGCTCTGCAGATCTGAATTCTAAGCACACTGATGCAGAAAATGTGGCAGATAGTTTGAGCAGTGGTGTAAAGCACAAAAAGTCGAAGCATGCAAAACACAAACTGAAACACAAGCACAAACATCGCACATCCAAAGAGCACAACACTGGACACAGCGAGAGTAACGAAAGTTTTAAAGAGAACTCGTCAGAAACCACAACCAGGAAGACTGCATCCGAAGTAGATGGCAGCGGCAATGCCGTTGATGGCATGATGATGCAAACGAGTGAGGTTGATGAGAACGAGGTGAGGTGTCGTGAACAGAGCAACGTGATTGTATTAAGTCCTCGACACAACCTCATGTTGGACTGTGATAATGTGAAGGTTGGTACGCCAACAAAGCAATATGACTCAAACACAGAGACCAGTCAGGAACTGGACTTTGACTTTAGCAATATCAATGAGGACTTCTTCGGCAGTGGCAAGTCCACCCCAAATGGCAGCGACACAGAGAATAATCTATCAGATGCAGCACCATTTGATGTTGGCGGCATTTCACAGGAGAGCTTAGAGGCTGGATTCCATGGTGAGTTCGCAGAGAATGGTAGTCATAGTCCGCACAATTTCGGTCCACTCATGATGAAAATCCAGAGTCGTCACATCAACAAAGTTATGCTAGATGATGACAGAATAATACGGAGTGGTGATGTCATCTGGGGAAAGATTCACGGTTTTCCCTGGTGGCCAGGAAAGGTGATATCGATCACAGAGAGTCTAAAGGACAGTGGGGTGATCATCAACCAGATGGCGCAGATTTCATGGTTTGCCTCTTCAACCATGTCGCACATGCCATGTACGGAGTTGTATCCGTTCCTTCAGGATTTCAAGCTGCGCTACAACAAAAAGAAGAAGGGTGCATACAAGCTTGCCGTGAAACAGGCTACGATTGCGGCACACAGTGCTGCTTTGGATCTTCAGAAGAAGACCCCAGAGTTAAGCGAGCCCATTGATGTTGATGTTTTGGACTCGTAGAGCCACTACAGAGAGTCTGTTAAATGGTGAGCTGTATACAAGGGCAGTGTGTGTGTATTCAAGCTATCAATCTATAATTACGATAATACAAATTATGCTAAACCATAGTTTTGTGTAACTTGTATAGTTTGGATATTACTTTTATATTAGAAACTGCAGTAAGTGGGTGGTATTCTTCTCGAAAGATTGTGGTATTTCTTCCATACCAAACAATTTTCTCTTCACAAAATGTGGCAGAAAATAGGGAGATGTGGGGAACTGCATTGTATTTGTAAAGGATATAATTATAAATAAACTTTGGGAAGTATATTTTTAGTTTATAGGATTAGGTATACAGACCTTCACACACATAGATGGTGCATGAAAGGATGGTTGATATATATATCACAAAACAACAGCTTAATATTGGAAAATATATATATATATATACCTAGGATTAAATATATGTGTTAGAGCTATCTGATGACAGGTGTTATTGCTTTATTACAGTTGCTGAAATTTATGACAGTGCAGCATTGTGGTTACCATGGAAATCGGAATTGCCAGCAAGATGCCTAAAACTCAGAGAGAGCATTATTAATGGGGCTAAGTGACCAGTAAAAGAATATGAGTAATTTTTGAGGCACAGGATGCCTTGAAAAACCAGGAGTTTAATCAGTATGCTATATATATATATATATATATATAACCTTAAATGCCTGCAGAAATGGTTAATAAGTAGTCACTTTATATCACAGTTTTAGCTTAAATTCTTTGTATTTTTGCCATTTCTCTCACACATGAACACCTGTATACGAGTTGCAAAAATTTATCTTTATTGTATTATCAAGGTAGGCAAGATTTGTGTATATTTTTTTACTTTCCGTGTAATATACATAATGATGATTTATCTTGTGGAATGTTTTAGCGACCTGTACATTCAGATAAGTTGCCAATTGTAATTGTACCATGTACAGTATTGGGGGCGGGGGGCATTTGTTTAGCACATTCTGTTAGTTTAAAACCATGTACATAAATTCACCCACAATTCTGTTGATATGTCAGCAGCTGTGCTGATTTAGCCAATAATTCAATGTGTAATTAATTGCTTTTTTTAATTGGCTGCCTTATATATTGTTCAAGATGGTGGTATGATTGCGATGTATGCCTTATAGATGTTATTTTATGGTGATGTGCACATATTTTCAAGTGGTAGGCAACAGATTGACAAGTTTCGTTTTACAACTGGCGAGGTTTACCTCGTTGCAGTCTTAGTCACAGCAAGTCATATTTGTCCCTTTTTTGGCTTCTGGGTACATTTCAGCTGTGCCTCTAAGAATTGAATCATAAAACTGAGTCGAGAGTGAACTCCACTGGTTCGGGAGGAGTTTGCAGCGTAGGGAAATTTATTGGCTCATCGGCCTGGCTGTAGTTGTGCTTTATTTTTCTTGTTTAGCTTTTTGTTTGTATCCAGGATGTTGTTTCACCATGCCGATGTCACATGTGGCTGTAGAGAATGCTGTTCTATCATAGGTCTGTGATTGGAACATCAGCTGGTTGTATCGGTTAGTGTTAAGTGTTAGGGTTTGCGAGTGGCTTTGTTTTGTTTCTGTGGCAAATATTGTTGATGTTGTCCGTAGTGCTCTACACGCGTGTGTTCGAGTCGGTGGACGTTCCAGGACCCGTCCGGTAGTTCGGCGTGTTCTCGTAGTTTTCGGCTAGCCGTCGTGTATTTATGCATACTTGGGGTGCATGTTTTTGATTGTGTTTTCATTGTGCCATGATAGTATAAAATGTGGTCACGTTTTGTGATGTGCATCTCTGTCAAGATCCTGGTTTTGTCCTCGGTGGTTTTAAGTGCATTTTATCTAATCACGTAAATGTATAATTGCTCCACTCTGGTCTGTGTGCATTGTGTAACTGTAAATTTATTATGCACATATACACCCTACAAAATATGTGAACAAATTTTACGTGAAAAACAAATCAATGTGCATGTCTTTTCTTCTGTAGAAAGGCAACAGTTGAGGATGCAAACATTAATCTCATCATACGCCTACCTTCAGTCTGTCTGTGTGTGTGTGTGCGCGCGAAATTTTGAAAAAATAGTTTTGTTAACCAGGTTTATACCTGAACTTGACATGTTAGTTCGGTGTACATAAAACTGAGCTTGATTTCCATACCAGACAACAACACCAGGCTGGAGAAACGCAATACAAGAAGCCGCACATGCAGTCCTATTGGTGCTGCAGCATGGTGATACAATCGGCCGTCGTCGTCGTGGTTATCTTGGAAACAGTATTGTGTACAAGCAATGTTCTTGCTCAAATAAACGTTTCATTGAGTGTTGAAAGCAGAAGTTTTCTTGGAAGAATGAGGATATGTTAGATTCCTGATTATTATTATATATATATATATATATATATATATATATTGTTGTGATGTAACATCAACTTTTCACATTAGCTTGAACACCTGATAAATCCTCCAATAATCATTCTCCCATATTGCTGCACTTGATTTGAAGGATACAGTGATTCTGTGCATTTGTATGCTTAAAAGTATTTATATTACAGGTGTTTGCATGTGCATGTGATAAAACCTGGTATGTAATAGGATGGGATATTAGCTTCTAGTGTAATTTCTATAAATATGCATAATTTAGACATCCCTCATGATGTTTGTGTACCCTTGAAAACCACATAACTACAATTACTCCAGGAAATAAAATTTGCCTCTTAACTTGAAATATTATATTTAACCACTAAAATTAGTATTCTATCACAAACCTGAAAGTTGGCTATCTATATTTTCACTTCTAGCTGCACCCGTATCACCTGAACCTTGAAATAACATTCTGCTCTCTTAATGCACGTATCCCAGCATAGTTCTTCACGTTCAACTGGCTACTCATTTTATAGGGGAAGCCAACAAGTAAGGACATTGTGTTCATCAGGGATTTCACAGATTTTTTATGGTACAGTAATACACATTTATAGGATGAACATCACAGCTTTCCATATTAAAAAGAGCATGGTGTAGAGCATTTATATAATATGTACATCAAGTCATTACAAAATATTTTGCTATAGCTCAACAACATTCTATGGAACGAGTGAGTGCTTTTTATAGACTCAGTGCTGAATTTCAAGAGGAACATCTCGCAAACACTTCTGCAAATGAATAATATTTTGCTGACCACAGGAGTCACTCAAAATTATTATAATGCATGCCGTCAGATGTTTAACGGTGGTGTGGATAAACAGGGTTTACTTATGATGGGGCTACTTGTGATATATCGTTTCTTTAAAAGTAAGCTGGCACTCAGCTATTGATGTCCCTGAAACAGTCTCATCTATAATAATACTAATGCAGGTTTTCTAAGTGCCCCTCCCGATTTTAATACTGTTCTGTAATTAGGTTAACGAAGTCACTGGATCTGGTACTGAATACCGCGGAGCCCCAACCAACACAAGAGCCAGGGATACCCCTCCCCCCAGTTTCCCATACCCAAAGGCTGTATGTAGTGTGAATAAACATGAAAACTAGTCTGTAATTAACCAAAAATGAAACGACGACCAATTGTATTTATTAACTATTCTAGAACCCATTCCAATGAAAAAGACTAAAACATACAACTGAACCCATTTATGAATGCTTTTCTTAAATACATGGATTATGAAAGCATATATTCTGCTTAATTATTAGTCACAGATTTGTTTCCATGTCAACTGGTAGTTCATTTGGCAGACATCGTCATCTGTCGGAAACGCGATTCCAAATTGGCATTCATAATTATGATCAGCTCATAATGAAACAGAAACATAATGGTACAGGAGGAACCCCGATAATCTACAACCACAGAACCCGCTGGTTTAATACATTCCATTATTCGGCATGAAATGAAACAGATAATCTTTAACTGCCATTTCCCATAACACCAACAATGCATATCGGGGAAAGATTACCATCACAGCCAATGTTTGTCCTTCAAATTCAATGTGGCATTGCAAAGATCCAGTTGAGAGGTAAGGAAAGTGGTGATTATACTGTTAATTTTGGTGGCGGGGAATTTTCAGTGCCAGTCCCACTAATGATAATGTTGGATTGCCGAGTCTGACATTCCAATTAATCGAGACGGTGATCTAATTCGTCACAGCAGAATTGACCACAGTTTAGCTGACAGCCTTTTGAAGAATGACGAAGCACTGCATAAAATAACTAACCATAAAACACGAACAGCGATGACTAGAACACATTAATTTCTACCTATGATCTGGATCTAGCACAGCTGACACATGGATTCGAACTTTAGCTCGTGGTAATAACAATGTTCTCTTCCTCAGTTTGCACACCTGTATAAACTAGCCCCTTCTTGAAATCCTCGTAGAGCACAATTGTTTTCAGTTTCTCCTATAATCCAAATTTTCGAAGTAGGTTCTTGATTACAGTAAGCCGGCCAAAGGACAAATGATGGTTCGTGATGAACTTAATGGCTTCAAACTGAAGGTCTACCATATTCTTGTCCATCACGATGCAGCAGAGCTCTTGCGCATCAGATGTTAAATAAAGGGCGGCATCCACAAATTGGTAGCCGCAAGAAATTGATCAAATCAATGGCACCATGAAAAGCTAAATGTATCATCAGGGCAAAAACGCAATGACAACAGCTACTGTACGAGCACCATATCAAACACACAGAGATCAATGAAAGTGCACACATGTGTATACATATTTATAGCTGGATGAGATGATGAAATATGTTTAATTATCACACAGAACTGATGAAGAATATCATAAGGAGAGGTGGACCTCCTCATTCGTGATGCTATTTCCCATTGCTTGGTTCGGGAGCTGCCCCCTGCTGGAATTGCATGGAATATCCACCTGTGTTCGGGTCTTGTTGCAGCTTGAAGTTGTTCGTTGAGAGGCCAAATGGCCGGAGGATCAAATTACCGAGGTCCTTCAGTTTTCCTGAGTAATGAAAAAATAGCCAGGTACAGTCAAATTATCCCGAATGACCAATCCATGCAGTCCTGTTATGATCACCCTTGAACAGGTGCCAGCCCTTTCTCGGACAGGAAGGGATAATATTTAGCCATAAAAATAATTTCATATCTACATTTCGGATGAGTCTTTCAAGTGCATTAATGGTGTTTTATTGCATCTATAAAATGTAACGCATTCACAATCAGCACCATGAAGTTCAGGTTATAATTTTTAACAGACAAATGCATGTCAAATAAAACTAAACCAGAAGCGAGGAAATCTGGATCACGAAAATCGAGTGCAGGATTGATATCCTAATTATCCGAAGACTGGAAAACCAATGAGGCTGTTATGAATGTATGCATACCCGAAAGCG
Source organism: Paralvinella palmiformis (assembly GCA_025642065.1). Lineage (NCBI taxonomy): Eukaryota > Metazoa > Annelida > Polychaeta > Terebellida > Alvinellidae > Paralvinella > Paralvinella palmiformis. The sequence continues at coordinate 256,665 of JAODUP010000887.1, read as the reverse complement.
GCGCATGTGTTGGTTACATGTTGTGTATTGTATTATAAGTATTACAAACACATTCTTACCGAGCATTTCTTCTTTAAGTTTCTCATTTCTTTCCTTTATCTGGTCTGGGAGAGTCTGCAGTGGATAGAAATATATGATCTAGAACACGTCGTAAATAATTAAGTCACTTAATGCCAGAAAATGATCACTCCATGATGCAAATAAATAGGAGTACACCGCATATTCAATACCCACATAACTAATGTGAATAAGTACACTTAGAGATGGCCCCCAACATGGAGTATACGTGATACAGTAACTTGGACACCAATGCCATCTGTTAAAACAAAGTAGTACCACAGTTTATCTTTAAATAACCAGCAAACAAAACTCTCTCATTTCGAGAAAGCTAAAGAAATCTGCATCAAGGTGCATGGCACAGCTAGCAACGGAAGGATAAAGTGCTATCATCCATGGGAGATGAAGCGGTGTTTAACAACACGTGGAGCCGAAAAGGATAATTTTGTGTCATCTTCCTCCACTTTTCTTTGGCAATAACGACGATTATAAAATCAGGTAAACAAATGTAATTTTTTATCTGTTATTTCTCTGCAAATACCTGACACGCTATCCTAGCCTTAATCAACGTCCTGTCCATTTCAAGAGCCTTGGTATAATCAGCCAATGCCTCGTCCAGTTTGTCCGTCTTCTCGTAGAGTTCCGCACGTCGTAGCAAAGCCTTCAGATAGACGGGATTAAGCTCTAAGGCTTTTGTACAGTCTTCTATAGCAGTTTCGTGTCTCTCCTGGAATATAATGGAAAAAAACCCTGAATCGTTGACATTGACAATGTGTTGCTCTGTTGGTAAAGTAGGTAGAAGAAAAAGATTTGTACATTTATTAATTTGAAATGTTCTACTTTTGTCGTGTACATGCATAGGTCACAGATCAAGTTGCCACACGTTGAAACAATGTAGTGACTTTCTGTAATATAGAAATTACAGTTCAAGCCACCAAATTAACATAAAATATCTTTCGGTTAAAACATTTCGTGTTCGATGGAGTATATATTTGATCAGTCTGAGTCTGTATCTTCTGTCGGCTTTATTGTCATCAAAGATTCATGGATTCTGTACACGAGCCATTTTTGTGCAAAGTGATGACTGCACACTGTCGGGTATTATCACAACCATACTCTACGTGCTGTCATATGCAATGGTTCATTTTTAAATGTGCACTTTACGTTCACAAGAATCAGTGCTTTATAAATACTTTATTAACATTATTATTATTATTATTGTTTTAGGTCTTTCAACTACCTGTATAATGTCACATGCACAGAGATGATATTTCAGTTTGAATGAAGCATAAAATAGTTTTGTTATTCATTTCTACATAGATCTACTAGTACATCTAGATACTCCCCGAGTCAAATTAAATAATAGATATTCCTATTTTCAAACGGATAAATAACTTAAATAACCTTCCCAGTTTCTAAACATGATGTGTATAAGAACCAGCTATTTTATATTTAAAGAGATGATTCCAAATGACATATTTTTTGGTTGAGATTAAAACTTCGGTACTAGTAGCCATAAAATAAACTACATCCTGAAAATCCACTTGCTCATAATGTCACAAGTGAGTATGACATAAAATGTTCAGTTTGCACCATTAGTATATCTAGCAACAATAAATCAGTATATTTAAGGAAAATACTTCACAACGAATAACATACAAGCTGCATATTACAGCCGGAACTGTAGATGTGCAAAAATATAGGCATAATTCAGAGAAGGAATAAGATGCAGTAAATAAAAATATATAAATCCTAGATTTTTCTCCACAAAAACTGTTTTTTACAGCATGATATATCTCCCTACCAGAACAGTTCAATCTGAGATGATTTGACTTAAATGTGTAACGCCGATAAAAGTAACCCAAAATCTAGAAATAATAATCACGAACTCTATCAGATATCACAGATATAAGTGAATAATTCTAATTACTGCCATTATGGCTTCCTCAAATGCCAGGTTGTTTGGTGGGAAAGAGAAAAGCTAGGTGTTCTGACATCAGGTGGCGCAAGGATGATGTAGCCATCTCGATCCTAATCAAGTCAGGTCACAGATGCTCTGGCTTAGCCATCCATTAGTACTGAACCCAGACCAGAGAATGTATAATGCTGAAAAACTCATGAAGCAGTTGTGGGAGGGTTTTAAGGGGGGGGGGGGTGCACCCCCCTTTGCAGCCAGATTTTTAGATAATTTTCATTTAGGAAAACTTTGAAACCCATGGATAATTCTCAGTGAACCTACAAACTACTACTAACTGAAGCCATCAATGGTTCATTTACAAAAATCTGAGTAAATGCTTCTTGTTACAAAAATATAAAACAGTCTTCAGGAATTTCACTTATAGTTTTCTTGAGCCAGTTTAGTAAAATATGAGGCTGTTTTGGACAAACTATGATATTCATAATTATAAATTTTTGGCTGACCTTTTGTTATATACCTGAATAATACAAAAAGCTTGTTTTAAGTGAGGTCAAATTTGAGCAGCATCGGGTCTATGTCTGGCTTGAAAATGGCGGCACTCACAGACCAATTATAGTCGATTAACAAGCAATTTGAACTTGATATTTTCATATGTGGTTGATTGCATTCACATTTTTTGGACATCATTCATAATTTGTGTAATTATATTTCTATTAGTCTTGAAAATTTGAAATGAAGGTGAACTGTCCCTTTAAATCTAGAATGATCAGACTATGCTTGCTTGCCATCTAAAATCTATAAACACATTCATAGATCTATAGACCTAACCATAAAACGGCATCAGCCTGTAACCAACATACATCATTTAGATTTAGAATAAATCATAAAAGCTCGCGTATTTACCAATTTGTATTTGGTTGCTGCTCTGTTTGAGAACATGATAGACCTATCCTTCGTATAATCCAGTGGACACAACATGAGCGCATCTGTGTACGATTCCAGTGCTCCCTGGTAATTGGCAGCCTTAAATCGTTCATTACCTTCCACTTTCTGTACTTGTGCCTCTTCCCTTTTAGCCTTAAACGGAATCATAATACAGTAAAGAAATCTATTCGGCCAATGAGGTCACCGTTGATTTCTGACTGGTAACGAGAACCAACTGATGAAAAGCCAAAAGGATTTTTTAGTATCAATGAGTTCGGTTTAACCTCAGTGATGATTATGGAATATATGGCTAAGAAAAAGGATGTTTAAAAAAATATATTAATTAACAAGACTGACCAACTAAAAGCAAAAACATCATGAATTTTTAAATGGAATAATGCTTAACCAGAGCCATACTATAAAAACTGCACAGCTTTACTAGCTACTATTAAGACACCACTAAATTGATTAGTCACAGCGATGTACACCAATTTTACATTAGACTGTGCTAAAATGAAGATTTAGTAATTCCACATTTTAAACTATTACTTTGTTGAGGGACACCATTTGTAACAGTAAAATAATAAAACATACTGAGTAATCATTATGCACAACACTGTATTTCTTTTTTTAATGATTCTGATGAATCAGACACAAACCATGGAAATCATGCTCATTCTGTTTTCCCCAAAAACATGAATATTGGTCTTTTCAGTGATTTATTACGGTATCAATTTCAAAGAAAATCTTGTTAAAATATTATTTTTACTATTATAATAAATAAAACACCTCTTTCTCTTCCTCCGACATTGCCGCTTCGGCTTCTTTCCTTGCCACCTCATCCACCTCATCTTCATCCTTGCAGCATTCACCAGTTGTCTCTGAATTCCCAGTGATATCAGACTGCTCAGTAGTTTCTGATGCAGTAGCTTCTTTGATGAGGTCATCAATGGTCCGTTCTTTCTCTTCTTCGTCCGAATTCGAACACGAGTCACTTCCGCTGCTAGAATCTGTTTTCATATCACAGTTGGTCTTGGATGCTGCATCGTTTGGTGTGTCCCCCACACCCGGTGACTCATCCTGGGATGGAGAATGTTCCGAACTGACCTGGTTTTGGTCGGACAATGTACTAGTCCCGGCGAACTGCACTGGTTTTTCGTCTTTCACATCCAAAGCCTCTAAGGCGTCAACAAAGGACTCTGTATCGCTTTCATCATCCAAATTGACATCTCCCTCTTCGCCTGGTGAAGCCATGGTCCAGCGTATATATGACTAACTGCTGAAATAGAAAATTATAATTCTGTTTAGATCGATAATATTTGAAGACGAGTAAAAATTAACAAAAGCCACACTTTCCAATTAAGTGTGAAATTATTTTATGTGCTGCGTGATGCTTATTACAATATATGAAGTGGCTATAGCTCTGTGAGCCATAAGTACATTTTGTGTTATCAGGTGGCGAGTGGCTGCATGCACATTCACTCAAGACCACATTGATGTTGATAAGCACAATTAGAGTGTAATTAATTACATGAATATAGATATACAAACCCTGTGTGATACAAAAAATACCCAACCCTCATAAAATAAATCAGACAAATATAATTCTCCGCAAATAGGTCACTGATACTGATGAGAATAAATTGTTCACATTTACAATGAGAAGATGATGACAGACGACATGATTACCATAACTCATGGTGAGACAACAATGACTCACAGCAAGATGGGGATGAATCAATGTCTAGATGATAGTTCTACCAAGGCAGACCACGATGATGGGGACAACAATGACATGGTTTACAGCTGGGATCGAGGTCTACGTCCAAGTATACTTTGGTGACAAGCAACGAATTCGCAATAAATTCAGCTACAGAATTCAATCAATAATAAGTCATAGTCTGGATATAATAGACCTTGCCAACTAATTTTTACTGGCTTTTACACTTCGGGTCACCACTGCCCAGAACAGTTAGAAGCCGGAGCTTCATGGTTTTCAATCTAGGCTGGATTCTTGTTCTGAACGTCTCGATTTGAACAACGATTTGCGTAATGCAATTGGAATTCAGATAGGAAAATATCTCTGGTGATAGATTAGTTTCTTGTTCTTCAGCATATTCCATTATTAAATGTTGTTATTGTGAAAAAATGAGAGTAAATACTTCTTTAGCGAAGTCCGCTAGTATCGGTTATCGCTTGAAAATTGAAATTGAGATTACATTTTAAAATCATGAGAAATAATACCCAAATGCAATATATCAAAGCCAGATTATTTCTCTATCAATCAATATATTTGATGAGTATTTTAAATCCAAATAGCACACCTGTTTATTAGAATTATGCCATCTATGCCGGCATATTATCACTGACGTGCGCATGCGCCATGAGTCTACTGCTAGATGATGCTACACGGAAAATGACCACAAATAAAACAAACCGTTGAAGATATCTCTGAATTGTCCTGGTAAAATTATAGTATTACAACTGCCTTGTCCATTTTCGATATTATTATAATACAGGAAAGCCACTGTCTATACATAAACTTTCGCTATGAATACGGCAATCTGCTTGTACATGGGAAATGTTCTGCAAACTACCACATAGAACTTCCATTTAATCTATTTTGTTTACTAAATCAGTCTTCTTTGAATAGAAATATACTAAATATCACCTTATCTTTCATCTTCCTTTACTGACTGTTGGAATTGTGGAGTATTACTATTATCACCAGCAATGATCGTTAAAATATATCCCATACACACTGAAAAGGAACGGGAATCCAGACTCTGCGATTAACACGACCCGATTGTATTAGTTCTAAATCCTGCCACCAGATGTCACCAGCTTAATTGGCAAGGTCTATTAAACATACATTTCAGCGTAAACTTGATAAAACTACATGTCTGATGATCTGGTCAAAATTGTGTCACTCTCTAACCAACGCACCCAACCAGCCACCCCCACAACACCTACGTGATCAGTGATCCACGACTTTAGTAGAGTACACGCTGGTTAACCTGGTACAGTGGAACAATATAAATGTGATAAATGACCACCAACTAGATAGGACATTTCCAGACATCTATTAATACTAATAGTACTGACTTTGTAATGTTCAGTAAGTCACCGTAGTAAGTGTGAGCTTATATACCAAGGCTATATAAACAGCGCCGGGTAGCAGTCATCCATCAATCCACTGACAGTCACAAACAATCCCACATCATGTCAAATGTATTAGAGACAAATTCACCATTGATATCAATTTAGCAATATTTACATAATTCATACAAATGGGAAAACAATGTGTAACTGATTTGACATAACATACAATCATTGAATACTAAATGTTGTATAAAATAAATTAAGATAACTCAGCACTCTATTCTTCAGCATTGTATACTGTTTGCCTCTGTGGTCTAGCTGGTAGTGCGTTGGACCACAGATCACTCCACCAGAGTTAAAATATCAGTGTAGGCATATCTGGAAGGTGTTTAGCGTACATGGTGTATTTTTTGGGGCCAAGAACCGAGCCTTGTGGTACACCATATTTCAGGAGTACTGGCTTAGAGTGCCAGCTATCTATGACCACTACCTGGGAGTGGTCAGTAAGGTATGATGCTATCCATTTGAGAGCTGCTCCAGAGATTCCAAATACATTCTCAAAGCGACTCAACAACTGAACAAGATTCCATTATCGAGAGTATCAAACATAGCTGACAGATCGAGCATGACCAACACTGTGACACAACCTTGAATAAAGCGATTTAACATATCTCAATATCATCATCATCCTGACACATCCCAGTACCATAAGTGTGACTGTGAGTCCCATTAGCCTATTCAAACCCACAACCTCAACCTGGAGTTTTGCAGCTCAGCTCTCTTAGTCTCTAACCACTGCCTCATCGAAGCGGCCCCTAACAAATTATAAGTATACTAGGGTATAATAAATAAAAGTGTGACTAAAGAAGGAAAAATTATCAATATGAATATCCAAACAAGTACAAGAGTATAATTTAGATCTAATCATGGATGAAATATCCCACCATTAGATTACCAAATTATCTGCTCAGTCGGTTGCCGTCTGTTCTGATATCTTCAACACTCAAAATGACAGAAATGAACCCTTCGACAAAGGTATCATGACAATGAATGATGACATCTGACGCGGTCTGGCGATGCGATATTCTATGTGGACGATAATAGGAGATTGTGACGATAATAATACTTTATGCTTTTATATTTCTCACCTTTATATTAGGAAATTAATTTGTCTGTCAGATACGCTAACGTGCGTCACAGATGGCGGCATATGGAAGACCCATTTACGATTAGAATACCCGTAATCTGCCTCGCATATAACTTGTCAACATAAAAGATTAAATGTCAAATATAATTCTTGAGTTGGATCATATGTTCGAGTCAAGCCTTTAAACATCTCGATTTATGAGTTTTATAAATAATTTGCTTAAAGCTACTCCAACTACTACTATTACTACCACCACTACTAACACCACAACACTAAATACTACTGATTATGATAATGATGATGACGACGACACGCAGAATAACAACAAGATAATAATAACATGCACCAAATTGATGATCTATCGATCAAAAAAATACTGCACTGTTAATTAATTGTTATTTATGCTAATTCGAATCTTTGTTACATTAAATTGACAAAGTTTACTATGATATGCATATTGATTATTTAACCTTGGTGTTAGTCACATATATGAACATATCCCACAACTACGGGTACGATCCGGATTTGAACCCACAACTTAAGTACTGCGCTATCGGAACGGTGCACGAAAAAAAAAGATCCGCGAATTTCAAACAATAATTAGCGAAAAATAAGCAGAATATCAGACTGTATTCTTCATTGAACAAAAAGCTAAAAGAGAAAAATAGCAATCAACTCTTTGCACCTGGAAAGGCAGACGATAACATCTTTATAGGCGATGTAAAGCTATTGATATCAATATATATAAGGTCTTTGTTTTATATGAACAATACACTATAATAATACATCGGATTTTATAACTTTCTTATTTCTTTCAAGCATAAAACACCAACTAAATATGAACAAAATTGGGGCTTCATTCACAGACAAGATATATATATATATATATATATATATTATACATCACACCATGAGCGAGTTGCTTATATATATATATATATATATATATATCCTTATATAATTAACTCATCCCTCCCCCTCTCTGACAAATCACCTACTGCGAGTGTAGATCTGTGCTGCACGTCTGGTGACACGTACTCGCAAGAGGCAATATATAGCGCCAGTTTTGTTCTAGCTACACTGGCTTCTTGTGTGTTTCAGAATTCTATGGAATATCGTGTTTCACACATTCAAAATACGAAGTGGAACAGTGGATTAGTACCGACCCTGCCCTGGCCCTTTTAAAATGGGACCTTCATAGCTGTTCTTAATCAAGCTGACCAGCTTGGTCGGTATAGTGTATCCCTATTTATGCTTTCAAACGCCTTTTCGTTGTCAACAAAGTTGATGTAAAGTGGGGAGTTCCATTCCAAGGACTGCTTTACTATGATGTGTAGTGTTGCAATCTGATCAACGCATGATCTGTTTTGGGCGGAATCCAGTGTTTCAATATGTTCTATTCAGTAGAACAATTAATAAGTGATAACGCCAGTTGAGAACGCATGGCTTTATTAGGCTAACAATAGACAACAAATCGGTAGGTGGCACCACATACGGTTATATCATTGTATACAAAGGAGTAGTAGTAGCTGTGCCACAATATAAGACTATACTGATATAATTAAAACTAGTGGATACTACAGCATCCTTCTTTTTCCATTGTTTTTGAAGATACCAAACAATGTATGATATATGTAAATCAAAATAATTAAATCAGTGGTGATATGAATAAACACTTGAATATTGTTCATAGGTTTAATTTTGCTGGTGCTATTCCCTTGGTTGATCTTTGTGATACACAAGTCGGTTTCGGCATTGGAGCAGATGTGGTGTTCTGCTGGGTAGGCGTTGGCATTGGAGCAGGTGTGTTGTTCTGCTGGGTAGACGTTGGCATTGGAGCAGGTGTGTTGTTCTGCTGGGTAGACGTTGGTGTGTCATTATAGACATCTTCGCTTACAAGTGTAGCTGTAGAGTAATCACTCATTGCTGGGTGGTCAGCTACATAACGCTTCACTTTGGCATTGGTGGTTGATGAATAGGCATCATTTAGAGTGTCTGATTCATTGGTCTTGCGCAAGTGAGATCGGTTGCAGCGGTAAGTTCCAGAATCTGTATCCACTTGATATGATCTTTCATCTAGACGTTTGGTTATAACACCCTTTTCCATGTAACATTTGGAGAATATGGCTTCATCCTTACTACATTGCCTTCTTCTAGAACAACTAAGTCTTTGACATTTCGGTTATAATATGCTGCATGTTGGTATTTAGCATATTGTAACTTTGACTTTGTGTCTGTGCGTAAAGCGTTTCAGTTCTGATGACATACCTGGCCAGAAGAGACATTCTCTGGTTGTTCTTAAACAACCTTCAATCCCGATATGCGATGAATGAACTGCTTTCTTCATGTCAGCTCGAAGACCAATGGGTATGACGATCTGTTCACCTTTGAAAACAAGACCATTCTGTGTGGTTAATTCATCACACATACCATAGTATGGTATCAAATTAAGTGGTACATCGGATTTCTGGTCTGGCCATCCATGCATGATGATTTGTTTTAGAGCTTGAAGGTTATCATCTCTTTCAATCTCAAGCTGTATCTGTTTCAAACGTTCCTGATGGATTGGAAGATGTTGAACAGCATTTATATGTTCTAAGTCAGATTGTTCAGTACTAGGGTAGTTCACATATGCACGTGATAGTATGTCAGCAATGAATATGTTGGTTCCCTTGTATATATGATTTCTGTATCATATTTCATAAGATGCATCATCATGCCTTGTAGTCTGTGCGGGGCTTTGGAGAATGGCTTACACATCAAGGATTCTAGTGGTTTATGGTCACTCTGTACTACTATGTGCTTTCCAAATGTGTACTGGTGAAAATGCTCCAGACACCAGACAATAGCAAGCATTTCCTTTTCTATCTGAGCATACTTTGTTTCAGTATCTCGTAGTGCTCAGCTGGCATACACAACAGGTCAACCATCTTGGAGTAGTACTGCACCCATTCCTTTTTCACTTGAATCGTACTGAATAGTCATCGGTTTGTTGACATCAAAATACGTCAGAACTGGTGCTTGGGTTACCAGCTTCTACACATCAGAGAATGCCTTCGCTTGTTCTCGCCCCTAAATCCATGGTTGCTCCTTCCTGGTTAGTTTCATCTGAATCCTGCGCCAGGTTTCTGCTGTGATCCAATCTTTCTGTTGCATCTTCTTCGGGCCAACGACTTCTTGGCAATTTGATGTCAGTATCTCTTTGATGTTCTACCACAGGTTATTCAGGTCTGGTTTTTCTTCTTCATACTGCTGGTTTGGTTTGGTTTTGTTGTTCGGGGAGAATCCCCAGGCTGTCGCTTAATCAGCACAGCCTCTATGTTGGAGTGGTTGAGGAACCTCCTCCCCCACCACTCACAGGGGAGCAGTACGGAAAGATGGAGCCGAAATACACTGAGGGTGTCACTGCCAGAGTGTTTTACGTCCTCAGGGGGTTTTTAACGTCCCCTTTATTTTAAATAATTCAGTGGAGACGGCAGCGCCATTTAACGTGGTCAGCCACCCACGATGTAGTGAGCCGAGAAATTAATCCCTGGAAAAGTTTCGACCTCTTACGGGGTTCGAACCTGTGACCGTTGACACCAAGTGCCGGGTGCTTAACCGCTAGGCCACCGGAGCTCACTTCATACTGCTTTTGTAACACTTAAAATTGATTAGAAAGGTTCAGCTTGTATTCCGCTCTTATCTGTGGATCTTTCAGAAGGACGACATTGTACTTTCTTCGTCTGTTAGTTGCTGTCCCCATCCAGTGTGGCAATCAGCAAGCGGTGCTCAGATGCCACGTCTACTCCTCTCTTCACTCTCACATCTTCAACTGACCTCCTAATCTCTTTCCTATGCAAATGTGGTCTATCTGGTTTTCTGTCAAATGTATATATATATATATATATTATATATATATATATATATATATATATATATATATATATATATATCAGTGAAATACACGTTAGCATTACTTGATCTATTGAAAATCCATAATGTATATGATATTAATCTTGATATGTGTATTATTATATTAAAATATGATGATTCGTCGCAAATGGTATATATATATATATATATATATATATATATATATATATATATATATATATATATATATATATATATATATATATATATTATCGATTTTAACGAATGATTCATCCATTGTACCTGGACTATGAGTTTGCCCAACCCCTAGGTGCGCCAATGAGGTCGATTGTTTTCAATGATATTGGCTCAATTGAAGTTTTGTAATTATATATAATAATAATAATAATAATGTATATTTAATAAAGCGCCCTTACTAGTAGGAGCCATTCAAAGGCGCTGTACAGATAATATGTAATATAATAATACCCCAAATAATGTCTGCAAAAACCCTGTAATGATTTAAAAGATAATAATTATTTATCTGTGAAAGCGACCTTAAATATGTGTGTTTTTAGAAGAGACTTAAAATTTCCAAGAGACGACGCATTTCTAATATTTGCCGGCAACCTATTCCACAAAGTGGGGGCTGCAACACTAAACGCACAATCACCATATGACTTGAGCCGAGACACTGGCACCTGCAATAGTATCTGACTAGATGACCTGAGTTTTCGGGATGACTTTCTAATGGACACCAGTTCACGCAGCTATTCTGGCGCCATATCATTAATAGATTTATAAGTTATTAACAGAATCTTGAAATGGATACGCTGTCTAACAGGTAGCCAATGTAGTTTTTGAAGAATTGGGGTGATATGATCATATTTTCTAGTATTTGTTACAATGCGAGCTGCACTATTCTGAATTCGCTGAAGGCGATTAATGTTATAATCAGATATGCCATATAACAGGGAGTTACAATAGTCTATACGAGATGTAACAAAGGCATGAACTACAGTTACAAGTGATTCTTGTGTCAAGAATGTTTTTAAACAGTGGATGTTCTTAAGATGGTAGTAAGCAGCTCGGCATACTGATGTGACATGTTCATGCATGTTAATACATTGGTCAAAAATAACCCTTAGATTTTTTACTGACCTATTAGGGGTAATCGATCTGTAATACTGGTGTCTTTAGGGATTTAACACAATGTGGTGATGCCAAATATAAAATATTTGTTTTATTATCATTTAGTTTTAGAAGATTTTGAGTCATCCATAGCCGAATATCGGCAATACAATGTTCTAAATTCTTCAAGGAAGAGGAGAAATTTAACTCATTGTCAGGATCCAGTGATATATACAGCTGTGTGTCATCAGCATACAAGTTATATTTAACCCCATATCGCTGCGCAATGATCCCAAGAGGACGAGTATACATTGTGAAAACCAGAGGACCAAGAACTGAACCCTGTGGTACACCAGATAACAATATGTGTGTGTGTGTGTGTGTGTGTGTGTGTGTGTGTGTGTGTGTGTGTGTGTGTGTGTGTGTGTGTGTGTGTGTGTGTGTGTGTGTGTGTGTAGTGAGAATCCGTTAATCCGGACATCGCTTATCCAGCAAATGCACCTTCCGACACATTATTGTCCATTATAAATGACTCTTTAATCCACCAAACTCGCGTTCCGCGTTAGACTCTGACACTTCATTTCGGCAACAGAATGTGACATATCAACGGTAAAATGAACTCTATAATCGGACAACACGAACATATTGCCGAATATTTCTGCTAGTTCAGTCATGCAAGACACAGCGACATGTTGTCGATCAGTAATGGTTAATTAATCCGCCCACCCGCAGGAATTGCTATATTGTAACTAACTTCCTTGACCATACACACCGACACACGATGCTTCCATTGCCTGTGGCTATCTCATAGCCAATCATAATCATTCATGGCTAATTACAAACTCAAATGTGTGATATTTCCAATGAGCAGATCATGAGTTAATCTCAAGGACTAAGTGACACGAGTATTTCTTCATAATGTCTGTAATTAACAAACATTAAAACGATCAATAGCTTCAATGCTACTCTGTATCATTGCGCATAATTACTGATTGGTCAGTTATAAATAAATACAACACGAGATTATAATTAAGCACCGGGCACTTTTCCAGGGATTAATTTCTCGGCTCACAACATGTGGGTGGTTGACCACGTTAAATGGCGCTGCCGTCTCACCTGAATTATTAAAAATAAAGGGGGACGTTAAAGACCTCCTGAAGACGTAAAACACTATGGCAGTGACCACCCTCGGGGTATTTCGGCTCCATCTTTCCGTACTGCTCGCCTGTGAGTGGTCGGGGATGAGATTTCTCAACCCCTCTAACATAGAGGCGGTGCTGAATAAGCGACAGCCTGGGGATTCTCCCGAAAAACAAATCAATCAATTAATTAAATGTCATATTGCGGTTCCAATGGATGTTGCGTATTATTTTTGTTATATCGGATTAACGGATTCTCACTATATATGTATATATATATATATATATATATATATATATATATATATATATATATATATATATATATATATATATATTATATATATATATTATATATATCAGATATATTAAGAATATATCACAGATAATAGAACTCCATTGTACTAACATTGGGTCAACGTTGCCTGAAAATTGACACGCTGAGATACTGAAATAGGCAATTTATACACAGTTCGAAAACTCGGTTGGACCAACGTCATTTTGTCCGGTGAGCTAATGCTTGCCAACATACAAACATTGTGTTAACCATTTATCAAACATGTACCAACTGGTTGTCAACCATTTGCCAACAAAATTTATTTGTTATCACAACATCAGAATTAATTTATAAGATGGTTTTGTATTGTTATTTTAATTTATTTCACACTGTACATTATTATTATGAATAAGAATCATCAGGTTTGTCAATGGAGTTCTGCTGTTCGGCACATTGTCATTATTTGTTACGAGGAATTGTTACCACAATCGTGATTTCGTGTTTTACGAAATCATGCGGCTACCATGTTGGTGGGATCACCAGTTAAAATCTGCTGCTTCAGTGAAAGAAAAAGATCAAATATGGTTTTATCGCCTTTAGACATGGTTCATCAGTTTAAGCACCTTCAAAATGATATAGTGGACTCGCACATGTGTCTGGCTGGCTAACTCACACCTATCGGCTTCCACACCTTAACACCAAGCTCAATAGGTGAATTAATTAAAAATAATTATGTTTATTATAAGTAAATTAGAGAACCCACACATGCATCTAGAATACAATCCTGACCCCGAATTTTTTTTTTATCGATCGGGGGAACCTCTCCCCATGTGAGATTATAGAGCAATAAAAATAATCATGATTTGAAGGCTATTTGGACCAACTTTTTGTATTAATCCCCCTCCTCTCAAGCTGCAAGACTTACTTCTAACTATCGGTTCGGTTCTTTTATTTGTTTATAATATGGTTATTTCACTTTCTCTGCGTATCAACTTTCATGCGCATTGTATTTTATATCGTAACAGCTGATTTAACTGCTGTGCACCAACTGGGATACTCAAACCAACGTTTCGATCTTTTGCTGTACAAGAGTTGGTGCAGTAATCTCGCTAATGCCAAAACTCCATATATGCACCAGTTAGAGTAACAAGCACACCTTGCGCTTTAGCAATCCCCATTGAAGCAATTGAAGTAAAGAATTTCATCGCCATTTCCTGCTTTTGTCTGAAATAATTATTTCAACTGTGAATAGATTTCAGTTGTTAGACTATCGATTTAACGGCAGAATTTCATCAACGTGGTTTATATCATCTTTGAATATATAGCAAGTTTGAAGAGACAATAAGTCAAATCAAATAATGTTTCGTTTTCTCTCGATGGTTTTCAGTTTTGTCACTGCTTCAGATTAAGAACTTTGATCTCAGACACTTGTACTTAGGTATATGTTTACCATTGGGTTTTTAAAAATAAATTTCTGCTGTGATTTTTTCTTGGGCAGATTGGGTTACTGAACCCTAATCTTTATGCCATGTGTGTGCTGTAGATATCTCAGAAAGGCATTCGACCAAGTTGACAAGTTGGAACCCACAATTCTCGTGGTCGTATTTGCATAATTTTGTTTGATATTATTCTTAGTAATTAACAATAATACTCACGATATCATTTTGCAGAAAGCCGATTATCAAGTGCCAGTATGATGTCTGTACAATTAAATTATTTCGATACAAAGTATATTACATGCAGTGATATATAATATATATATATATATGTGTGTGTGTGTGTGTGTGTGTGTGTGTGTGTGTGTGTGTGTGTGTGTGTGTGTGTGTGTGTGTGTGTGTGTGTGTGTGTGTGTGTGTGTGAAACTAACTTATAGCCTTACTAGACCTGCAGGTCTAATAAGATATTTTAACTCTAGACCGGCTGTGCTGATAGTGACACTAGACCGAGTGAGCGCAAAAGTTACATATTTCAGACCTCCATGAAAATTTTACATTACGAGTTGATCACGGAGTTAATTGCGCGGGGCTCTTTGCAATGCGCCAATACACTTTGAGGACCACAATGGACTTTTTGTGTTATCCTCGGAATTTCTTATGTACCTAACGTTACAATATCGTATTCTACGTATTGTAATTTTATGTACATGAATTCTGAATAAACCCAAATCATCTTTTTCAGATTTATCCCATAGTTTCAACATATTGTTTTTTTGTATGAATTACATTGATTTAAAAATGTAAAAACCTTTTAAATATCATAATTGTAACTGACAATGATTCAATAAAACGGTGCGTATACGTTCGTACGTACTCAGAGTTCGTATCCTGGCAGCATTCAATAAGCTTATATGGAATCGTCATGAATATCCGGTACTATCCTTTGTCTCTTAGTAAACTCGGACGTACCTTTGCCCTGTGAAATACTGTCATTCACAGGTTGTTTGTGACGTCATCAGTCTCCGTTTGCAATCACTGAGCATCCATGTATATACTACCGCATAATTTATTAATGGGGAATTTTCGTCTGTCAGGAAAGTTAATTTTTGTTTTCTTTTCTAGACCATTCGGGGAAAACCATATTTCAAAGCACACCGTCATTCACCAGCCATATCCAAATCTGAAGCAGACTAGATCATTGGCCATTATGTAACGAGTAATTACATTCTAAGTATAGCTGAACTAGTAACTGACAAACCATGGCCATGATTGAATGATAACAAAGGTAACTGATATGCAAGCTAAAGACATATTGCAATTAATACGATGAGAAGGTTACATCAAACTATATATAAGGAGGCGTAAAATATAATGTTTTTATATATATATTTTTTTAATTCTCAGCAAACGAATATAAACCATAACAAATCTCGCACGTAAAGTCAGTGCTTGGTATAGTGATCAAGTCAGTGGCTCCTTGACATCCAGTCGCAAAATTGCAGACACTCAACTCAGCCTCAAGATCACTAGACTCAAACCTCTACACGCAAGCTGGTTGTTTCATGCATTTGATTTTGCTACTCGACAAACTGGTGTTCTTAAATATGGCTGGTGAAAAAGCAGGACTATTGATCGCTATTATGAGTGATTGTTTTATTATAAATTGCAATGTGAACCGATTGTTGAATAAATGAGAATGTTACACATGTTCGGTGTGTTATCAAAGTGGTGCTTTCAGAGTATAATAAGTTCTGTACAACATAATATTTTGGCGACAGGAAATAGTGTCACTCGCCACTTTTTATATTCGCCAAATTAAACAGATCTACAGTATTCAGTTAAATTCCAGAACACTAATTACAATGGTCATTTAGGAAGCTGCGAGTGTTGATTGTGACGTTAACATATTACGCCAATTGTATTCATAGCCGGAAGGCACGTCTCCAAGATTTGACGGGATATCGCAAGTGAAGTTATTTGTGTGTTTGTTCTTCGATATGTCACAAGTTAATAAACAGATTGTGCGCTTGGTTATTTGATGGGTAACTGTTAGTATTAGCCTAGTGAGCTCCGGTGGCCTAGCGGTTAAGTACCCGGCACTTGGTGCCAACGGTCGCAGGTTCGAACCCCGTAAGAGGTCGGAACTTTTCCAGGGATTAATTTCTCGGCTCACTACATCGTGGGTGGCTGACCACGTTAAATGGCCCTGCCGTCTCCACTGAATTATTTAAAATAAAGGGGGACGTTAAAAACCCCCTGAGGACGTAAAACACTCTGGCAGTGACCACCCTCAGGATATTTCGGCTCCATCTTTCCGTAATGCTCCCCTGTGAGTGGTGGGGGAGGAGGATCCTCAACCACTCCAACATAGAGGTTGTGCTGATTAAACAACAGCCTGGGGATTCTCCCCGAACAACAAAAGTATTAGCCTGTAGCTCTGTACTAGTTGTTTCCATTAAAATCCACACTGATATGCGACTGATATTAGACCGGACCTTGAAACACTGGTCCCGGTCTAGCATTAATGTCGCACACTGTATATATATATATATATATATATATATATGCTAAACTGCCAATCGACAATAGGCTCAGGGAATTTGGTATTCGCTGGCGAATACGTCCCGGAGCGAAGAGTCATAGGTGGCGAATGTCCCCGGAGCTTAACCGGAAACGTACCATCAAGACCTTCATGATTAGATCTTATTGTAGACATAATGGCAGATCATGGGTCCCGTGGTCTACAGTCGGTATGTAGACCCCCTTCAGTAGCGTTGCGCTTTTGAGAGAGACTTAACTACTGCCTTCACTTCTTCTCGAGAATGGGTCGATCATCATCATTGCTGGAAAATAAACCACACGCACGTAGGGTTCCCAGTCGTTGATTGGTTGTAAAACCCGCCAGACCTTGTCCAACGTTTCAGAATTCGTTTATCTTCTGTCAGTTAGTTCCTATATTTGTTTGAGATGTTTGTGATAGTTTCTGGGAAATCGTCTTGCTCCCGGTTTCCTTCAGGTTGCCATCAACGTCAACATATTGGCATTTTATTCAGCCGTCTTTGGCTTTCTTCGTGCTCTCTGTGACAATTTTCCTTTATTTTCTTCTTCAGTGTCACTTTGTTATTCTTCAATTCTCCTTTCTTGTCACACAGGTTAAGAATCACGTGGTTGGTTAGGGACCACTTGTTTGATATTTGCGCCGAATTTCAGCAGCCACGCCAGAAATAGAATTTAAAAAAAAGATAACGCAAAAAACATGTGTAGAGATCATTTTTAAATGAAAGAATGAGGAGCGAAAAGAGATCGTGGTTAATATACAACCTTTCAAAAAATCCATGTTCATTGTCCATTACGAAACCAAAACCAAAAACACAACCGGAGAAAATACCAAAATTAAGATTTGCAGAAGTTTTCTGTTCTATCTTGCAACAGATAATCTTTAAATTTTCACCTTTTTTTGTGAAATGTCCCAACCTCCTGAAGAAAAGGCCCGAGTTATGTTTCCGCTAAGCTGTGATTTCTTTTGGCTGTGGCTTCTCACGAATTAACCAACAAACAACGGCAAAGAGATCGAGAAAGGAGGGAATTAGCTGAGGCTGTCCAATGGAAGCTGATCCATAAGGCTATGTTGAAATGTCTTGATATGGTTACATCGGTGGCTGAAACATCCCGCCCCAAACAAACTGCACATTGTTAACATATTGCGGTAGTTCCCTATAATATAGCGTTGTAGTCAGTATCCACATCCACACACATTCGCAGACAACGTACGGTAAGTGTTTTATTCTAAAAGGGGCACAATAGGAGGAACAACGACGAAAACGGACAACAGATTTCTCATCAGAAACGGTAAACAATAAACCGGAAGCTCTATATCGGATATCTGGCACACGATAAACTGTCGCTCTAAAAGAAACACACTCGATGACCCTGCAGAGCAGAGCTCGAATAAAACGTTTCAAAAAGAAACCCCAAAAATCGGCGGAATGAAGCCAGCGCGTACCATTAAACCTGATAGAGTATTTCATGTGCAATCTAGAATTTGAGCAAATATACCTGATAAAACAACATTGTGTTTTTTTTGCATTTGAGACCAACACAACGTCTGAGGTACTGTTTCCTTGAAGTAATTAGTTCGAACGAACTGCGATCACCTGCATGGGCTAGCGGTTGACGTCGAAGCAATGTTTCTTCTTTGCATAACTTCGGATCTTCTTTGCATAACGTTGGATCTTCTTTGCATAATTTCGGATCTTCTTTGCACAACTTTGGATCTTTTTTACACAACTTCGGATTTTCTTTGCATACGCAATATATATTTACATATATTTAATCCTTGCTAAGCCTATACGGCCTAGTCAAGACAGCTTGGGTCTTGTGCGTGCTAATACTGACGTGGTGGTAATAGATCGCGTTAACGCGGTCTCTTTGTTACGGTAGTCAATCCAGATGACGTGAACACCGTTAATGGTGACTAGTCAAAGAAGGGTTGTATTAGCACCAACGTGGTGATTATATTACATATATGATCATACACTGAAGTTGTCATGTGCGGTGACAATAAATACAATTCGTGATTCTAATTCCGTAGATTCGTCAACAATTACCGCAATAAACGTTGCTATGGCAACTACAGTGGAACGAGCGAAGCCAGTCCAATACGGTGACCATATCACAAGTAAACATTCGCCAATTATATCCCGTAAATGCCCGATGTTGCTTTGATTGCCACAATCGGCGTTGTCAAGGCTACCAGCATACACATCGGGCTTACATTTCTTATTGCACTGACAAATTTCAGATGATGCTGTTGCGGCGTACATCAAACCGAACACGCCATGTTAGCGTTGTCAAGGAGACCAATTAAATTAAACTGTATTGTAAACATCTCTAGTTTTTCGTACGCATACAAGTAAATAACAATTGGATTAAACATATTTCCAGGCGGAGACTCGATTTACGAGAAGTAACCGTTGGACAACAAAGCAAAAAAAAACAAAAAAACAATGAGGCATTATTTAGGCACAGATTGGTGACGAACATCAACAAAGTTATTAATAAAATAGATTTCTACTCTATTAGCCTATAAAGAAGCTGGATGGAAGACCACCTGCGAATAAGAATGTAAACATAAAATATATTTTAAAATTCACACCAGACAGATAGTGTTATCACACATAAAACATCTGAAAGACGGGGAAGATTTCGAAGTTTCTCAGGATATATATATATATATATATATATATATATACGCACACAAAATGTGTAGTGCCGCGCTTGCCACGTCTGATTTTCGACATTTCAGGTGTTTTCAAAATGACAGGAAATTAAATATTTTCGTTTCATGGCCACTTTTGTACACACACGGCAGACGAATTAGGTCAAGTGATCTCCGAAGGAAGCGAACTGAAATGGCGATTGAAACACCCCTCAGACGCGGCCAAGACGGGATTTGAACCTTTCATCGCGTCGGATGTCTTTCTCCGACCGACAGCGTGGTTAGCGAATATTTCTAGCATCGGGGTTCAAATCTCGACCCGGCCAGCTCCTCAGAGCGAAGCGGCCCGGATAAGTTGGTCGGGTATAGAGGACAGCGTACTAGAAGGTTTGGCGAAGAAATTCAGTGAGAGCAACTTTTCAAGTTTCAAGACGGGATGGCACGTTTCGCATCCGAATTAGCACTCGTTCGCTGTTCTGTCGTTCTCTGACGGCTTCTTGTCTCTGAGTTCGAGCACCTCGGGGTTCAGTTCCTGGTCACAGGCCCAGCTTTGGATGGTACCCGAGGCGAATATCACGTAAATGATAGCCCCGAACGTGTAGATAGCTGACGAGATGTAGAAAACCATCTGCCACTCGACACGAGTTTGCTGAAAGGTAAATATTTATCATATTGTATATTAAATAAAGCATCCTAGTAGTTCATTTCTAAATAATGATACAAATCACAGTAAAAACTAGACCCCCCACACACACACTTATATGTATCCCTAAAGATTATATATATATATATATATATATATATATATATATATATATATATTCACTTTTGAATACAACTGCTGTCAATTATTATATAATGCAAAAATATCTGGTATTGTTTGTATAAATATGACTGACAGAGACACTGCATTTAATTAATCTTGCGGTTGGTTTCAAACACAAACGTGTGGTGTTGATAATTTCTAATCCTCTATTGTTCGAAAATTACAAGAAAAAACACAGCGCGTGTGTCTCTGTGTGTGTGTATTCGTATGTGTATGTACGTGAGTGGGTATGTGATCTGAAAAAGCAACTGAATCACATTGTAGTTAGTCAAGACTGGGATATATGGCCGAAGGACTACTCACAAGGAAAATGTTTTAAAAAATTAATTGATGAAACATCCCACAGGCTGAAAAAACCGCACTAACATTTAATCAAACCTCTAGGTTGTGGTTTCGAACCAAACCCACAGCTGTATCTGTCGGATGTTTCCGCAGGAAACTGTCCTTTGGCCGTATGCACCTCATGACTCGATATGCCAGATCTGACCAGTGCTCTTGCTAAGCAATGCACCCGTTGGCTTAACACCAAAAAAGAACAAAACAAATACGTGAACATAAATAAGTCAAGTTCAGAACTCACCCCTGTGGTTATTGCGGCAGCGACGCTGGGTGCGACGAATCCCGATATGGCACCGATCCCGTTGGAGATGCCGAGCAGCGTCCCGGCATATCTCGGCGCAATGTCCATATGGTTGACCAAGAAGCCCGTATAGGCGCAGCCACTCAAGGTCACGCATACGGTGAGCAAGGCCACGCCGAGGATGGCCTGCTCACACTCGACGAAGCCGAGGCCGATGAGGAAGACAGCCGGAGCCAGCATTCCTGTAGAGAATGGAGAGGGGGCGGTGTGTTTAGTAGGCCATTGGTTATGTGTTTTGTATGTACACCAAGATGGTGGTATGCGTAGAAGTGGTTCATCCGAGAGACAGTGTGCTGCTGTGTGCGTCCGCGTGTGTGAGAGGATGAGACATACAGAAATACTGAACGTGTATGTGTGTGTATGTGTCTTCTAACAGTGTGGGATAAAGCACTGGCACAGAGAAATCGTGAATCATAAATACAATCAGGGGACTTCATCCAGAGAAGCAGTGTGTGTGTGTGTGTGGGGGGGGGGGCGTTCGTGCGAGTCACGACCGACTAGAAATGGCACCGACACAGATAATCTAAAATACTAATCACATAATCCGGACGATTAATCAGGGGTCTAAACCAAACAATATCACGATTTCGTATCAAGACGGATTTGGCACTAATTACGCTGTATTCATTATTGAACTAAATTTGTCTGTTCCACTGCCGTTTCTATCGACTGCACCCGGCACGCACAAATTTCTGACAGAGAGCGTACTATACGTACCGATAGAGTTGAAGATCTTGCGGGTGGCCGTCGTAGACAATATTCGAGCAGAGCGAAGCTTGTCGGCGATCACGGGAGATAGATTCATGTTGATCCACAAACCGACAAACGGTAGAGCTGACAAGACGCCATTCTGAAGTTAGAACAACGAAATTCTATGCAACTATTTTCTTATTTTGTTCCGCCATGTGATGGAGAGACAGTAAAGCAAGTCACCCACTCACTCACTGGCTGGTTTTCCGACCGCTCACTCACTAAATGATTCATTCTCTCACTCACCCACTCATTCAGTAACTCACTCGGTCACTTACTATATTACTCATAAACTGACTCGGTCACTCACTATCACCCACTAACTCATTCACTGTCAAAAGTAATCGCCCATCCCCTGACACACTCACCATTGTAATTACTTTATGGCAGTATACCTTATACTAGTTATACACCGCTGTGTACCTATAATTATTGCTCTATATTCAGTGTTAAGATACCTTTCAGTACTTACGGATTGTATGTTAAACTGTAGCACCTCGCTAAGGAATGTTGGGATATTGGTCAACAGAGTATAAAGACCCCAGTCAGAGCAGAAGTTCGATACAATAATGGCCCATACTGGTCTTGAACTTAAAACAGCCTTCCATGGTAAGCCAAACTATGTAAACAAAAAATATATATATAATTATATATATATAATTATATATATATATATATATATATATATATAAACATGTCTAATCACACACACACACATCTCTCTCTCTCTCTCTCTGCATATGTGTCTGAGTGAGTGTGTGCGTGTACGCGCACGTGTATTCGTATTTTCACTTACTGCTAGCACATATTTAGGTGTAATAATATATTTCCCGCTTGTTTACGTTAATGTAAATAATCTATACCCATCAGATAATATGTATATTACCAAATGAACAAGGTCATACAGTGCATTTATAATCGTGTAACCAATATACTCCAGGAAGTCCCAATTATCAGCCAATCGTGATCAAAGTTGTAGCGAATTAATTTAATGCAAATAAACGCCCCCCAAATGTTGTAGTGTTACGGCTATTTTGGGGGGATATATGGTCCAGGCGATTTCCAGACGTAAACATATGAATTGCAAGATGAAACATCCTTCAGTTCAGTTATAGCTAGGCCGATATTTGAACCGCGGTACTAGATGATGATGATGATGATTGGTGTTTTACGGCTACTTCTGTGCACATGGTAGGCTTAATGGGCCGAACGACCTCCAAAGGCAATGAGGCGAAGTCGAAGATGAAACAACCTTTACAGATATGCTTCACATCTTGGACGTATGGCTCACAGGCGACTCCTTAGAGAAACATCCCACAACCAAGCACTTGAGTCCGATTCAAACCCACAACTTGGATGTTAACAGCGCAATACCATAACCACTGCTCTATTGGCGCGGTCGCCACAAACCTTCTAAAACTATACTTTCCGACAAAAGGATGTCCAATTAAAGTAACCCTGCGTTATAAGGCCAGGCATGTAACTTGTCCTTTGAGACCGTATTAGGCAAGTTACATGCTTCGGGGGGGGAGGGGAGGTTAGTGTACACCTAAATGTACACCCAAATCCGATCGTCAAATATCAGACATTTTAAACTAATATAAACCTCGATTCACAGACAGATACCATCCAATCAACTACAGTGAGAATCCGTTAATCCGGACATCGTTTATCCAGCAAATGCACCTTCCGACACATTATTGTCTCTGGCGGATTTAGCTCCGTTATAAATGACTCTTTACTCCGGCAAACTCGCGTTCCGACTCCGACACTTCTGTATATTTCTGTTGGTTCAGTCATGCAAGACACCCACATGTTGTCAGTAATGGTTAATTAACCCGCCCACGGGTCATAACTGCTATATCGTAACCAATTACAATCGTCTTTGACCATACACACCGACACACGATGCTTCCATTGCCTGTGGCTATCTCATAGCCAATCATAATCATTCATTGCTAATTACAAACACAAATGTCTGATCTTTCCAATGAGCAGATCATGAGTTAATCTGATGGACAAAGTGACATGAGTATTTCTTTATAATGTCTGTAATTAACGAACATCAAAACGATCAATAGTTTCAATGCCATTCCGTATCATTGCGCACGGTTATTCAACACAATGGGGGATGGGATGGGGTTGGGATCTTTGCGATCTAAAAATGTATGGCACAGACTATGCCACGGACTCGACATTCATTTTTATCCGACATATGATCATGTGACAAGCCCTGTCGGAATAACGGATCTCCGTATACAGCCAGAAACCAACGCATTCGTTAACTTTATTCGAAATATAGTGCGAGATGACCCAGATAGGTCAATTTCGGATCGCGTATTCATGCGTACCTCGGTCCGTTCTTCAGACACTTGACCCTTCAAGCTGCTCAATATGTAACGCTTCTCGTGATTGGAGACTCTGGTGCTTTCTGCCGGCGAGTTACTGGCAAAGATAACCCACAGGATTATGACGACAGCCGAGGAGGAGCCTACATCGTACGGAAAACGAGAATTATACCTGGACAGGCAACAGGATAGAAAATAAACATAATATCTTTACAACAAACGACCACCGAATAAATCCAACATCCTGGTTCAGTAGAGTGTTCGCCCGTTTGGCGGAAAGATATTGAGGGGGGGGGATGACGTATTATGATTTACTGTGTCCTTTGCTGTGTGGAAAAATTAATACGCTTAATAAGTTGTATTAATTTTTAAACACTCAAATGGATGTAAACATAATCTGTGTTGTTGTGTTTCGTTATGTGTAACATCAATAGCATGTGATACCATATATCTGCAAGAATCTACGCATTTTCCCATCAAATTCGTTACTAAAACAAACAAATAGGTTTGTTTTTCAATGTCTATTTATGATTTTTATGGTGACTTTCAAGTAGGTATTTTTGGTTTGATCTTTTACGAGGTTCAACGTAAATCTCTACGATTTGACGTTATTTCAAAATCCACGAGCATAATGATCACAAAAGTTTTCCCACTGAAGTTGAAAAAGTCAAGATATTTTACCAGAAAGAAGAAAAAACAAACAAGTGCCACCAATTTCGACAATTGGCGGCAACTTTGATGGGTGTAACGGTAACAATTCCTACCAAATAGAACTCTGTATGCTATTCATGAATCAGATATTGCCATATATAGTGACAAGGTATCGGATGATGATGATGATTGATGTTGTTGTTAAAATTTAGCCACCACAGAAGCCATATGGGAACATTTCAGAATGTTTTTCTACCATTTGAGCAGAGTTTATTCCACCATTTGAAGCTCGGTGTCGCTGTGTAATTAATGCGGGATCAATAAAATGAATATTCCAGTGCGCGGCATTCGTCTCAAAATGGCGTCCAGGTAAAAATAGTTGGCAAATTTTGTCGAGAAAAAGTCGGAAAAGAGCTGAATTAAATTAAATTAAGGGGTGTGATTTTCCGTACCAAATATTAGCACTTGTCCGCGTGGCCAATGCGGATCCTTTGATACTCGCCGGGCGAAAGATGCGCTGGCCATGGCGAGTGGTCAATTTCGAACCCTGTATATATATATATATATATATATATATAAAGTCGATATATACATGCGCATATTAACGAACGACAACATTAATATTAATGTTAACCACGTTAGCTTGCCATACCGATGACGTAGAAGATGGAATCCCAGCCCTCGCTGAATCCATATTTACACAGGACACCAGACAATGGTAGACCAACCATGGCTGCTGCCATACAACCTGAAACATATTCATCAAAAATTATTATCCGTCTGTTAAGTTTGATAAGGTACCAGCTGCATACCTCCTCCCGCCCGCGTTCAATATTCAACATGAGACAATCAGCTACTTATTTTTCTTAGTTAAGATCCTAGCTGAATAGGACTTTTATGGGGTACCTCGGTGTAAACAATTCGCTAGATGTCGCCACTAGGCGGCTTGGCTACCAGTCGGCTTCTCTCAAGCTGTGTATGTAATATGGTTTGTTTTTCAATCGAGTAAACACTCGGATAATAACAGATGGACGACGAACAATTCACCAGGCATATTCTGGCTACTTAATTTTCAAGAATATGACGCTAACATGATGATTAAATGACTAATTGATTTTGTTGGTTGATTGATTGACTTGTTAATTTGCTTTGCTTTGCCTCGGCTATAGGCTCACCTGGAATATATGATCGGGGGGTGACCCTTCAGGGAATCACCCAACAATACATATGTAGGTGCCAGATTCGAACCAACAACGTCCCGTTTTGCAGCCCTATTCTCCAATCACTGTGCCAACAACAGAGGACTCTAGATAATATTATTAGGGGGTTACATTTGGAATAAATTAAATTTACTTTTGCTAGCATTATTTTTTCATTATTTTAGATTCAACAAAAACGGGTTATCTTCAAAAGAAAGGTCACTTTAAATGTAGGAAATTTAATTTCCTCACTCTTCTCTCTAATTCGCTACAAAAGCGAGCGTTCGGTTTTATATAGACCAACGTCGGTAAACGTGAAAAGCCAGTTAAAATGAAGAATTGTCATAAGTGTGTCCATATTTATTTCTATATTAAATTCCAGAACGTGTTTCGGCAGGTCGTAAAGTATTTCCTTAAAGATGATGACTGATATTTTACGGCCACTTTTGTGCACATGGATGAAACACCCTTCAGATACGTTTATGCCCAGATTCGAACTCGGGTGGTAGTGATCTGTGATCCTACGCACTACCAGTTAGATCACGGAGGCGCCCCTTAAAGGATATTACACTATAATTGTTGTCTATAGTACAATTTAGTTCGTGTATTCTGAATGCTATAGGGTATGTAATAGGGATGAACATACAAACCAGTATAAAATGGCTTCCATTATATGCTATAGGTTAAACATACAGGATCTGTACTGTCATTGAACGAGGTATATAAGATAAAACTGGCTAGCATTTCCTGGGAAATTCGTAAAACATCTGACCTCATTTAACATCTGGATCACTTTCGAAAATAAGTAACGGCTTTCTGCATACGACATTGGGCAGGCAACTATGGTTGGCCATATCAGTCATAATTCAATATTTTGATACGCCTAACTTGTATCCCATAAATTAAATACACAATACATTATTAGTCAAACACAGTGTAAAACAATGTTACCAATAAACAAATGCCATTATTAATCTAAGCTTAAAGAATTAAATCACGTATTATGTTCGTATTATGTTTACAGTGGTGTCCTACAGTAACATTGTTAGCGATTAATTAAAAATATATAAATGTAAATACTAAATTATAACATACGTGTCGAAGCAATTATGCAAGTTCATGTAAACACGTATTTCTATTGGCCATTGTTTGCTACGCATGTTTAAATAGCTGCATACACGTCCCATATTGCGCACGCGCATCTAAACACTGATTTATCACCCAAATGGCCGACCATAGACAACTTGCTGACGGGCGCCATGACTTGTGCGTAGTTAGTGATGTACTCGGCTGAGGAGTAAGTGGCCCATGGATCACTTAATAAGGTCAAGTAATTTCGGCGAATCCGAAGAATCCTGTTATTACCAGTGATTGGTATACAAGGCTTCTCGGGATCGAAGGTCATGGTTATTTTAACGATTAAGTCCTAGCCATACCAATATTTTAAAATTATTAAGGACGGATTACCTTATAGGAAGGAATACAATGAACAGTAATATACCGTATCCAGAGTATCATATAATATCTAATGGAGACGTATTATTTAACAGAAACACTCACCCTTTTCACCATAAATGTAAATAATACGAGAAGTACCTGCGTAATTGACGCCGGCCAGCTTCGATCTCTCCATGGGCGGGGCCCAGTGACTCCACATGGTGTGCATACAGGGAAACAGGGCGCCCTGAAATTTAAAAATAAAAATCACAAAAGCGTTGTGTAGGTCTTCTACGGGTGATTTGTTCATAGTCAAATCGTTACATTGCATTTAATATTGATGTACATTGGTTTTAACAAACGTAATTATATATGGTGCTTATCTATGCATTATAGGAGCACGAGTGTGTGTATGTATGTATGTGTGTGTTCGTCGGTATGTATATATTTGCATGTACCTACTGGGTGCCTCATAGCAATATCAGTGTTGTTTCGTCACACACACACACACACACACACAGAGAGAGAGAGAGAGAGAAAGCAGTAACTTACTGATCCAATACCGATCAGGATCCTGAGGGCAATCAATAGATAGGGACTGATTCGAGCAGCTAACGGGGTCAGTAGTGTGGAGACAGTCCCCATACTGTAGGCTATGAAGAGTGGCCATTTCGGTCCAAACTTCTCAGCCAGGAGACCAAACGGGAAACTGGCAATGAAGTAGCCATAGAAATACGAGCCGAGAACGTGCCCTTGGGTTGGTCTGTCCCAAATGAATGGTCCATCCTTTGGAAAAAAAGGTAAGATAAATGAAGATAATAAGAATAAATATGTAGCAGGTTGTTGTAAAAGATAAAAAACAACATTATACGAGTGTTAAATCTTGTTTTAAAACTGACATGTCCAAGATACCCCTCCCCAAATAACATAGTCTAATATATTTCAATACATTTAAAATGTCTAAAATACTGTTCTATGACTAGTATTAATAGTAGAATTATTATTATTATCATCGTCGCGACCGCCATTATCATTAAAGATGATCATTTGTTCAATGAGGACAATTTAACTTATTTAATTATGTTTATTCATTTGTTTCACCTACAAACCTCAACCACTTCCGATGATTGGTCCCGATTTCCTGAGCACGTGGATTCAATGACGTCATTGCTGCTCGTGTTGTGGAAGAGGTCCGTGGTGGCGTTGGAATATCGCAGAGCATCAGTGAGGTTTGATCCCATTGGCTGCTGATCGTTGAGCATGCGCATCGCCGTCTGATTGACCATGCACAAGATGGCGACGGACATGCTAACCCTCTGCATGTGGTTGTGCAGAAAGATAAAGAACCCCAGGATGGCCAACCCAAAGCGGAAGGAACACACGAACGACTGCCGGTCGTTGCCATCCTCTGTGGAGAACATGTGACCAAATAATGATTTATTCGCGAAAAAAGCAACAAAAACAACAAGGAAATGAAACAACCATCTAAGACTATTTGATCAATACAATAAAAGATGAATATTTTGTTTGATCGCTTTCTAATGCTAATAGCAGAGCACCTAAGATTTTTCGTAAACATTTGTCAGTTCATCTTGGATTAGACAACATATAAAACTTATTTACTTACTAAATTAACACACACACACACAGAGAGAGAGAGGGGGGGGAGATAGAAAGATAAAACTTCAAAGAATTGGATCACATCTCAACAGATTTCTTACGAGAGATCATGAAAGATTAAAGATAAATCTGAGCAGATGTTTACTTTCAACAAGAAGACATACACTCACAAAAATCCCACAATTTATAGATTTCAAACATCTGAGACAAAAAAAGAGTTGAAAAGACTTGTTCAGGGATCCTATACAAATATTAATATTTACCTACAACTGATGCAAAGCAGTCCGAAAGATTTCGTTCAAAAGATGATGCATCCTAACAATTGTCTTTAGTAAAAGCCAAAATAATAGACAGATCCAGGCGAAATGCGTTGCACCGGTTACCAACTGCGGTCTCGGATTAGAAACAGCTATGGCATCCACTGTTAACATGGGATGGAAACTTTTCACTAACGATAAATACTGGAAATCTTTAAGCAAATTATTTTATATTATACGGAGACTGAGACTAGTATTTCAGCTGAACGATTGCGTCTTTCCAAAGGATTTAACACAATACTTATCAAGATATAACCCAGTGATTGAGCTGACCAATTTTTTCCAGATGAATGACACAGCTACGCCTTAGTTATTCATGTTGACTTGATGGGCATTTTTAGCATGGGTTTCAATGGATTAAATAAATGATTTTAAAATTAAACTTCTAGTTTAATGTAAATTGATTTTAATGAAGATTTTAAAATATTTAATGTAGATGTAAAGGGCAATTTGCAAGTTTTGGAAATATAATTTTTACTTGTACCTGGGAACCAATCATATTTGTATCACTTGTATATTATTAAATAAAAAACTGTTATTACATTAGAGTATTAAGACCCTTGACATTTACATACAGTAGACGTTGCACGGATAGCTGATCCAAAATATAAAACAGTTCACTTTCAATACAAAATATCATGCATAAATACTTATTCTAAATAAATTCAGAAATTAGAATATATGGCATGTTCGGTGGAGAAAACCTTGCCAGTTGCCTGGCTGGATGAAAAACTCCTCCTACCATAGGGCCACGGTCGAGCCGCGAACCTGCGACCTCCCGCACAGAATGACCATAGCCATAGGTAAATAGTCTCACGCTCTCTCTACCCATGTGGCCAAATATAACTGGTAAATAGCCTAAATAGAGCTTTTCACGGAGACATTTATCGGCCACTACACCCGTAAACAGTAAGGGGTGGACCTCGATCGTAGGGTGCCCGAGAAACAATGGGCGCCCTTCATTTGAAGGACGCCCGCCCTCAGAACGAAGGTTCGTCATTGTTGGGGACATTCATGCGCTCTGCATTAAAAAAGAGACTCCTATATCATATTTGCAACAGGTTCTATGATTTGTCAAGACAGAGGAGTTACTGCGTGATGTCATAGAGTCAAAACGAGAACAATGTCCAGTGAACGAATAAGAAACATGGTATTTCCCGGCCACGAAATGTGCGCTCTGTGATGACCGAATGCGTTGCATTATTGATTTGAAGTCTCTGCGCTGTGGTATATATGATCTGGCGATTTTATACATTGTATAACATTAATATGTCTAACATTCTTTTGTTAATACTATTTCCGATATTTTGATCCTATGTAAGCAAAATTAATAGTTTAAGTTAGAACGAGACCACCCCGTTGGCGCCCTTAAAACGAAGTGCCGAAACTGGGCATGTCGACTGCTGAAGTAAATTTTTTTTAATAACAAAACAATATGTTGCCACACTTATCACTTACGTTGGAAAGGATATATAAATTTCCAAACTCGTGTTCTGTTAATCAATTATACAAAATAAATACTGATCAATAGTAGGATTACAATTTTGGTCAAGTTGTCACGGTTTTGTTGTGGCTCAGTTGACGCACTCGGTTGATAAATACAGCGATGACGATTTGCATTTCTGCCTTGCATTTATTGACCAATATTACCTGGGTTTCCATTCATTTAATATTAGAAAATGTGAAGTAAAAAAGTTGGAGGTGGCAGTCGTTCAATGAGACAGGTGAGGATAATCTTAATTACCAAACAGACAATCTTAATCGGGATTAATAACCAAACGGACAACGAACAATAACTTTCTTAGTTATGGTTACATTCACATTTGGGGGGGGGGGGGTACTGATTGTGGCTTTGGCATCTCGGCTGTTCTAGAGTATCACATTAAAATACTATGGATGCTAACATTATACAAAACAAATATTATATCTATATATATATGTATATATATATATATATATATATATATATAATATATATATATACCTCCCCATGTTGGGGGAGATGAAGGAATCACCACCCCTGGCATATGTCCGAGATGACATAACAAGGGCATAATATGGCTTGCTTCCAATCTGTCCTCGCAAATCAGAAACAATTTGCAACGATTGGAGTAATATCAGAGTCGATATCTCTTAGAAATACAAATTGGGAACAATTATCCAAACTCGCCAGCTGAACCCAGGCATGATAATCCAACAACATATTTCACGGATATTGACATCGTAGTGATTTGTCGCAATAACTAGGTGAAGTAAGTCTTCAAAACCTGAAAATTATTCATTTTATCAGTTATTTTCAATAATACTAAAAACCTCCTTAAAACGTCCATATTCTGTTGGTGTTTATGACAGATAGTAATCCGTCGTGCTAGCCAACTAGCGACCGATACATCACACTTCAAACGAAGGGCACCCTTTGTTTCTATGGCACCCTACGATCGAGGTCCGTCCCTTACTGGTAATTCGCCATGTAACACGGTGATTTTTAGGCTTCTAACCAGAGACCGCAGTGTGAAATTCAGCCGCATGGTGGCGCCAGGGGTAATTGAATCCGTCTATAGTAAATACCATCCTTTATTTACAGTTGAATATTCAGAAGCATGCGCAGTGAGCAGCAGGACTAGGTCGTCGGTTCTTGTAGCATATAGACGGGCGAGCTAAATACCCATTTCTAATTAGCCTGATTCATGATGACGTCATAAACCAAAACAAACCAGCCGCGCTTTGCATTGTGGGATTTATAGGGGGTTCCGCTGAGCGATAAAACCGTGATAATCGCGCCATTTTAACCTTAAACGTCAATGTTCCGGATCTGTTATAATCATGCCAAAATCTAACTTCTGCGTACTGTTCAACTCTGCTTCGACACCGAAAAAGCCGGCACTGTTGAAAAATTGTATTCCAAAACTGAAAATCAGATTATAACTATATGTTAATCGTCCGTCATTGCTACTTTATAAAATGATAGTAAAGTGTAGTATTCAACATTGTAAACCATAGTACAATAATATTCACTGCACATAACAAAGAAAACAAATAGAGTCCAGTATAATGGTAAATTTAATTTATTATTTATGGGTATAATAATATGGTAAATTACACTTTATTTACCAATATTATTATCTATGATCTGATAGATAATAATATTGGCAAATTACACTTTATTTGCGCGTTTCACTGTTTCAGTCAATCCTTACACTGACACTGTAATTATAAAAATTTGATGCCAAATATAAATTAGTGTTGTATTACATATAACTGGCCATTAAAATTACGGTTATGTTATTTATACAGAATCTTTCTAATCTCAGATCATGTAAAATATAATATTTTGTCATCATGATCAATGATCAGATTAACCCCCACCCATTATCTGTGTAGCACAACCTTTTCGGTGTCAAATCAAAGTTGTACCAGTGATCGTTCTGAATGCTGAACAATCATCTGTCACCATCTTGTTATACTCTGTTATCAGACCCGTCCATTTTGGTGTCCAAGATAATATTGTTGGGGTATTTTCGTCGTATGTTCTTCGACCTCCTCATACTCAGTTAAAAATAAATAAGAAGGAAAATCTGTTTGTCCTAGAAAGTGAAGTCCACATACCGCCGTTCAGTTGAAAGTGACTCGCAGATTGTCATTTCGAATTAAAACTACCCAACACTTTCTCAGCGTTTCATCCCGCGGCAAACACATGCCAAGTTAAATGCTTATATCGCTTACTTGTGGCATGACAATACGGAACGCAGGAATTTGTTTTCGGCATGATTATAACAGATCCGGAACTTTGAGGTTTAAGGTTAAAATGGCGGGATTATCACGGTATTATCGCTCAGCGGACCCCTATAAATCCCACAATGCAAACCGCGCCTGGTTTGTTTTGGTTTTTGACGTCATCATGCAATGGGTCTATTTGGACCGTTTTCTCGCTTTTAAACACAGTTAGGTACTTGACAATTATAAAAGCAGAATATTCACAGTGGATAATATTTAATGAGGGAAATGTGTTTATTTTGTAAATTTTAACCTTAAGGAAAACATTTATTATCACTTTATCGACTACGATGTTTCCTATATGGTTTGCTGCGATCAAATGTGTGGGGTTTCCGTTTAAAATGTGTCTTCTTTGTGCTACATTATTCATCCTTATGGTGTATTTATTTAGTAGCAGACAATTAAAACGTTAGATTTTACTGTGATGCGCTTTTTAAATTTAGATAAATTATGAAAACGCGAATTTTAATTAGAACATTAATATTCCAGAACATAAAATTTAAAAGAAAAAAAAAACCAGAAGTTTCAGTGGTTTCCATCAAAAAAGGCATATATCTAGTGAAATTTCTCAGTAGATGCAGCGTTTTTATTGCCGGAGAGCGTATGGAGATTGGTTACAGTTCAGTACGTCTCTAGGGACCCACATACTTAGTTTGCCAGGCTGTCGTTAGATGTCATAGAGGTTGCTATATTGTTAATTAAGGCAGATACTGATAAAGACCCCCCCTTCTAAATAATGTTTATGTCCAGTTGGTCTCAAACTTGGCAAATAAAAAGAAGGAGAGTGAATAAGGTATTCCAGACATTTTGCCTACGGCCATCGGATTAGCCTTTTGTCACCTCCTGGCTACTGTTATCAATATTGTAACACTCTGACATCAAACGAACGGTACTGCTAAATCATGTTTTACTGGACGCGCAAATCTAAAGTAAACAATCCAACTTAGCCGTTGCAACGCATTAATTCCTATTTCGAACTCGAGTTAGAATGTGCTCCAATCACAGGATTGTCTGGCTACAACCCAGCCTAGCCGTTGAGTGGCACGGGTTGAGGTTTTAAAAAGAGCCGAATTCTGGATCTCACCCGAACGCATCCAGCTTCACTGGCAGCACAACGACAACAACAACAACAACGGCAATCAGTCACTCAAGTTCAATGTAACGACTCGGGGCGCCTCCGTGGTCTAGCGGTAGCGTGTTGGACCACAGATCGCTACCACCCATGTTCGAATCTCGGCGTGGGCATATCTGAAGTTTGTTTCATCTCTGACTTCGCTTCATTACCATCGGAGGTCGCTCGGCCGATTTAGCCTACCGTGTGCACAAAAGTGGCCGTAAAACACCAATCATCATAATCATCATCATCAATGTAACGACTCGTTTAAACTAAATACAACAAAGATGCCCCGAATGTAGAACACGTCTCACCTGACTTAATTATTTAAAAAAAAACGCTTTATAAAAGCGATTCGGAAGAACATGGCATAAAAATGAAATACCAGTTTTATATGTACCGACCATTAATTGGCCAGTAGCCAGCAAATAACCAATTATTTACGTCGGTTCTAGCCTCAACTGGCCGTAGTGAGCTCCGGTGGCCTAGCGGTTAAGCACCCAGCACTTGGTGCCAACGGTCGCAGGTTCGAACCCCGTAAGAGGTCGAAACTTTTCCAGGGATTAATTTCTCGGCTCACTACATCGTGGGTGGCTGACCACGTTAAATGGCGCTGCCGTCTCCACTGAATTATTTAAAATAAAGGGGGACGTTAAAAAAACCCTGAGGAAGTAAAACACTCTGGCAGTGAACACCCTCAGGATATTTCGGCTCCATCTTTCCGTACTGCTCCCCTGTGAGTGGTGGGGGAGGAGATTCCTCAACCACTCCAACATAGAGGCTGTACTGATTAAGCGACAGCCTGGGGATTCTCCCCGAACAACAAAACCATCAACTGGCCGTCGATGACGTAGGGCGCTCAGAGACAAGTACGCTTAGATCATGATATTTAAGCAGCCGATGCATAAAAAGCCGTTGATTTGCCTTTTAAAGGAAACCCGGGGATTGAGCGGACTGCCGAATCTAGGCCAATAGCCGATCGGATTACTCGAAGTGGCCATGGGGAGAGCGAGAGCCCAGCCTAGGGTTGCCAAATGGGCGGGGTTGGGGGTGTTAAGAGTTTGCTAAAACGAGGCTTACAAGTTTGTTAGAATTTTAGTCGGTGATAGACACACCAGAGTACGTTGTGTCTTACAATATCGTACGGGGACGGCTTAACTGAAAGTGATACCATCTTCAGCGCATCCTCGGAAACGCAAGACACAGTCAGACTGACCGTGTTCGCTTGACGATCTGCCCCACAACATGTAAGACGTGATCTTTGGTGCAAAAAGTATGCACAGCACGTAATTTACAACAGCCGCACATTACCAATCTTTCTATAGCAAAATCTAAACGCTCTTGCCGAGCAACACTCAAAGGTGAAATAAAAGACGAAACACCCTTCTGACATAATCCGTCAGGAGTTTGAACCCAGGTGCTATAGATCTATGGCCAACCGCACTACCAGTTATACCACGGAGGCGCCACCCACTGTTCAATAGTATAAATATTGTAACTTCAATATCCCGCGAAATCTCTAGGGATGCCCTGGCCTCTCCTGAACAAATAGCAAACATGGCTAGTATACTACTAGTAGTAGTAGTATACTACATCTTCTACTACCACTAATGGGGGGGGGGGGCTCATGGCCTAACTGGTAGCGCGGTTGGCCACAGATCTACAGCACCTGGGTTCAAACTCCAGCCGGGCTATGTCAGAACAGTGTTTTATCTTCCAGTCCGCTCCATTACATTTGGAGGTCGCTCGGCCCATTTAGCCAACCTTGTGCACAAAAGTGGCCGTAAGACAGCAACATTTTTACCACAACTACTGTGATGTCTCCATGGTCCAACTGGTAGCGCAGATGGCCACAGATCTCAGCCACCCGAGTCCAAGTCTCGGCGTGGGTATATCAGAACGGTGTTTCATCGTTCATTTCGCTTCATTACGTTTGGAGGTCCTATTAGGGTTCGGTGACCTTAAGCGACCTAGCCATAATCACCGCGACCTGAATGTCGATCCACAAAGCTGTTAGCGATATGGGATAGTCTACGGGGTCAAAAGCCGCCACAGCTTCGTGTTTAGTTCGATGTCAACCTACACCCCCCCCAATAAGTAATCCGTAAACCCACCCGTTGTGAAAAACAGATGGAGAGATGAGACGAGTTAAAAAAATAAACAAATACAACATGTACTTACCACAATAATACTCCACGTGTTCTCGTAACTTGTGTTTCGTCATCTTTTCGTGTCGTACTCGTCCAATAGCGGGCCAAGAGCTGCAGAAATATAACAAACGTTAACCACTCGGCAAACGACCACTACAAAGACGCATTGATTGTCGTTTTGTGCGTGTGCATGTGTGTCTGTGTGTGTGGGTGGGGGCATTCTGTTTGCTAACAGCTGTGGGTCGAGAAAGACGACGTTAAATCTATACGCGTATGGCGCTGAAGACCTTCCTCCGGATTAAGTTTCGAATCCCAATCGTACCTGTGTTTGTGGGATGTTATCCCTCGGCCATTATGTCCCCGGTGTGGCCAGCGCCTAGGCAAAAAAACACTGATTGACCGACTCACTCACTCACCTATATGTGTATCACTCATACTATTACTACTTCTACAACAAGAAATACTATAATAATAATAATAAATACTAACAAAGTACTACTTCTAACAGCAGCAGCTGTGGTAGTCATAATAGTAGTAGAAGCAGTAGCTTTACTATTTCTATTAGTATATGTACTATTTGTGACAATGATTGTTGATGTTTTACGGCCACTTTTGTGCACATGGTAGGCCAAAGTCAAAGATGAAACACCCTTCAGATATGCCCATGCCGAGATTCGAACTCAGGTGGCAGTGATCTGTGGTCCAACTCGCTACCAACTAGACCACGGAGGCGCTCATATGTACTATTTGTACTA
This sequence comes from Paralvinella palmiformis, assembly GCA_025642065.1. Lineage (NCBI taxonomy): Eukaryota > Metazoa > Annelida > Polychaeta > Terebellida > Alvinellidae > Paralvinella > Paralvinella palmiformis. Next base: position 218,880 of record JAODUP010000887.1, on the reverse strand, counting down.
CTTTAAGCATAGTAGTTGTATGAGTTAACATTAGTAGTGGCTGTAGTAGTCTACAGCACCAGATAAAAAGACACAACCATACACGAGTCTTCGTGCACTATCTTTATAATATTAACAAACAATAAAATTATTTTACCTGACAGACGACAGAACCTTACAACTTCTCCATAAGGACTTCCGCTCGTTGGTCTGTTCCCCCGAGGTTTACAGATGAACAAGATAGGACCGATGTATTTTTTCAGCATAACACAAACGAGCTCGATATCACCACAAGATAGCCTACCATATATATATATATATATATATATATACAATGTCTATATTTATATTGTTATGACTGTAAAACGGGTGTAGGCCAAGTGAACTTACTGTAAGCTGCCATATGTTGGCGCGTGAAAAACACATTGCGGGCATTAAGTTCGGCTGCACCGAATGGACTTGAGTGATTAAAGTACGGATTGGTCAACTGAATGATGGGGCGAGTGAGTGAGTGAGTGAGCAAGTGTAATGCAATACATTACAAACTTACCAAACACGCACTTTACGGAGGGACGGACGGATTGAGTGAGTGTTGAACACACGCTTAAAATACGGACTCTTCTAATACCATTTTCATTGTTTACCAACACCGCTTCGGTTGTTTTCATCTCTAGATATAAATTATAATACATTAATTACGGCCCAAACGTGTGGAAATAAATTACACATTAAAACAGCCGCCGTTTCGACACATCGTCATTTTTGTGCCATTAACAGAGAAGGCGACCAACTTGCCCGGAATAGGCACAGGACCGTATAGACATTTCTTTTTGCTAATTTCTTCATCCAAATTTCACTCCGAGCTGGGGTTTTAAAGTATCGCTGTGAATGCTTAAAGTGCTACAAGCACGCACCTACCTACGTTCAGGCACGGCTACGCGCACGCACGCACGCACGTTAAATACTGATATAAGTAGGTATGACCATGCGCGTATGTAAATATGATGAATTTTAAATGAGATAGTGAAAATATGAGTAATACTACCTACAATAAAATAAAATAATACTCTCATTTTCATATTCATTTTTATGAAAGGCAACACTCACCAATAAATGGCTCACTGGGTCGGATGGGGTGGGGGAGGCGGAAGGAAGAACAACCAACAAGTTTTTTTTAAACAGTTACGAGTTTTGCTATCACGTGAAGGTAGTATTAAATTTGTTATTAATTAAGTACGGGATGTTCAATCTAAAGAAGTGTCTGTTGTTGACGGTCGTCACCGAACCCGCGCATATCGTGTAATGCTGTTCGGCTTACAGCAGACTGGACGAAAACGAACCCGATTTATAGATGTTTGACCTTGGTTATTTGGCATGCGCACCTACCTACATTAGCCTTATATAGGTCAATGTGAAATGAGAGTTGTTCTGTGTATTGTTATGTAATTGATATAATACGGTCACTGATATGCGCTAATTCATGATCATGTTCCCATTATTATAATATATAGATAGATAGATATATTTTATTTCAGGTAAAACTCCCATAGTGCGTACATTCGTACAAACTTAACGTAAAAAACTAGATTACAATAGAAAGTAGCATACTAGATTACAGTAGCACAAAATTTGTCAATATAATATGAAAAATTCAATAGTTATGACAAATATATAAAGAATTATCCCACTTCGGCCATATGTAGTTATGTCGCAACCATGTGTTGGAATTAATACAAGTAACAATATTATTTATAGACGACAACAACCTTTGGCGAAATGTGAAATATCCCTTACGTATCCGTGCTTCATATGTATCAATCGCGTTGATTGCAAACATCGAACTGGCGCTATCGCGACTACCGTAGTCTAATAAATTACGAAACACATTGTTATACGCTACTCTCAGTTTGGATATACTCGACATGGAGTAGTCACACCATAGTTCAGAACAATAAAAATTAAACCATACCTTTTGAGTACAATATGCAAATTTACGTAGAAGAGTATTTGAGCTTGTATATAGGCATCTCAACTGGCGACTGATATCTCCGTCGTCATTAATATATTATATATATATATATATATATATATATATATATATATATCCTTTTCTGTGACCAGAATCACTGTGCCCATACGCGCTTATGTATGAGTAAGTGCATGCGCTCGTGTTGTACATTAATAATCCAAATTTGCATTGCATGGAAAGTAGCATTTAAGGAGGCATACAACAACACAAATTTTGTTGTTGTTGTTGTTTTTATGTATGTGTGCGCTTTCAAGAATAAAATTCACCATCGAATAATCTAACTAAATTTATTTATTGTAACGTTATAGTATCTTGTTTATGTTTATATGCAAATCAGGGCTGAGGGATAATCTCCCATACATGATGGCACCCTCGGAAATAAAAAAGTGCAGAATCCAAACACGCGCAGCCGACAACATGTTAAATATTAAATCAGATGAAAACGTTGTATGTGATACTGGGGTGACGCGGAAAACCGCAAAAGCATAATTTGAGGGAAATACTCAAATTGTGATAAGGCTCCTCAACGGGTAACGTCAGGTCAGGCTCATGAATATGCAAATCGATTCAGTCTTTGTGCTTAACGGCAGAAACTAGAAAATGGTTTGGATGACTTAGTGGTGAATGCGAGTTATAGAAAATATACCCGTATATATATATATATATATATATATATATATATATATATTAGAAACAATAAACAAATTGTATAAGTAAATCACAGAAGTCAGCATATGGGCGTTTCAGACAAATGGTCTATCAATCCGATTTATCGCAGGGACGGCGCACGCACGCGCGCGCGCACGCAGTATTTTCATTGTCCTCTGATCAGATCGAATTACTGACTTTACTGTGCTCTAGATTCCTGGGTTTCGTACAGCTTCTGGTTGCACTGGGACAGCGATGACAGCAACAAACACCACAACAAGACCAATGGCAAACCTGATCAAAGGTAGCCCAGACAACGCTTCAATTGATTGTTTATTAATGTTTAACCTATCTTCTCCACCGTTGTTAATTAATGTCACAACTGAAGAAGATACATTTCTAACCGGTAGCGCGGTTGGCCACAGATCTCTTAATTATACCTAGACCCAAAGCACGACTGGGCTATGTCTGGAGGGTGTTTCATCGTTCACTCTGCTTCATTTGCACTTATCTCATGATGTCTACAAAAGTAGCCGTAAAACAACAATATTACTCTTCTAAGGCTTAGATTCCATATACGCGGTATGCGGCATGCGATTTGTGTGATTCCATATGAACGTGCGTTCCCATGCGTTTTCAGTCCCTTATGCTAAAAATATGGTAATACAACAGAAATACAGATAGCAAAGAAAAAAACAGGTGTGTGTTTGTGTAGGGGGGGGGGGTCAGGTACTCCCCCAAACCAGATTTTAGACATTATGGATCTAAATTCCAAAAATTACTTATAACATTATTATTAAAACAATATCCTGTTGTTACAGCCTTAGAATGCTTATTCAGCAATATGCCGAAGATTTGAACTACAATCTGATGTGGAGAAATTCGAACAATACTTCAGGTTGACCAGATAATCTCAAATTCCACCAAATTGTTCGGGAAACACCTCCCCCTGACGTCATATTCTGGATTCCCCCGTCCGTTGTGGGTTTTTTTGCGGTTCGAATCGCTACATGATAGGCAGCTGCAGGACAGATCGGATGTCGCATATCTGGAATCTCGGCCAGTCATCGGTAGCGAAAGTCGAATGAAATACAGTCAAACCTCGTTAGTGACAGTCGCCTAAAAACGGTCACTGTAACGAGGTGATCACTTTGGTGAGGGACAACCCAACAGACCATGGCCACCACCAATCGGAGTCACACTGAGCTTACATAAAGGTACATGCATATTTACTATCATATGTACACATTATACATATAGTCCCTGTCCGTATGTATACGCTTGTAATAACTAGTAATGAGAAAATAGCAATGAAGCCACAGTTGTAATAAGTGCCGAATAGAAATTGCGTCACGCACACACATACACAGTATTACAAGGTACATGTATATGCGTACATCAAGACATTACGTACACATGGTAATAATCGAAGCTATCACACTCGATTGATTTCTAACAAGAACTGGTATTATCCAACTTTCTACATTCCCGATAAATGACGTCGCACAAAAAAATATTACGAACAGATGTCTTAAAACCACTTTTGTGCACAAGGTAGGCTAAATGGACCGAGCGACCTCCAGAGGTAATGAGGCGAAATGAAAGACGAAACACCCCTCTGCCATAGCCCGGCCGGGGTTTTAACCCAGGTGCTATAGATATGTGGCCAACCGCGCTACCAGTTAGGCCGTGGAGCCCCCCCCCCCCCGCAAGCAGTTACAAGTAAGCCAAATGAACAAATGAAAATAAATTAGGCAATTACTTCGGAATTAAAACAATAATGCCAAAACTCTTACAAACATTGGACACTTGACTAGACCTTTAGCAGTTATGTTAATACAGTTTTAAGTCAATGATTGCATGGTCGCTGTACGGGTGGGGGGGGGGTATTTTGTGTTTCGAGCTGCATGGACGGTAACAAACTCCAAAGGGACTGTAATTTAGCGGTGACTTTAGCGATATGTTACTCTAGAGAGGTGGTCACTGAGCGGGGTTTCAATGTACTTCTAATACATATTTTTAAAGCTTCCATTCTCCGGTGGGTGTTCCCTTCCAATACAAAATTGATATATGCATAACCACAGTTATCAGTGTTAGTTCGTAGTAAACAAATAAACAGTTATGCGGAATATTAATTAAACGTACGTGGGTGCGTGGATTTGGATAAACTGTTTTGAACCAATGATGTTGCTATTAGAGTCAATGTTTACGGCAACCATATATCAACACATTGAATTATTTGTTTGGTTGAGTTTATGGGTGCGACTGAGGTGCATTCAAGCTATCATCTCACGAGGTAAGTAAGTGCACCCGATAGTCAATGTAATAGTGACCCAGATTGTATTTGTCAGTGCGCCATTTCAACTCTAAAGAATGGCTCTAAGCGAAACTCGAAAAGCTCGAACTCGTACAATATAATGTGTCAACTTACGTTGTTGTTTGTTTGTGTGTTGTGTATGAGACAGATTAGATACAGCTCTTCGTGTATCAGAACCTAGTCCATGAAAGTAATTGAGATATTTCATTATTATTATTATTATTCTATGCACACAATGGATATACTTTAGCTGATAATATCAGTTATACACGCGAAGACAGTCGCCTGTTAAACTCGTGTCTCCATGATTAATTGTAAATGAATGGTTGCTGCAGAACTTTGAAGATTCACCCTGCATGTTACCTGTATCGGTGTTCAGATTGATACGAATGAAACAATCTAAGTATTTGTATTCATACTCATAATACTTAGTATGGATAAGATGGAACAGTCCAGTTGCCACCGTCGTGTGACCATGTTACATGTATGATCGTTTGCACGCATATAAACTTCATAAACGTGAAGCTATTTTGACTATTACAAGACATAAATCAGAATTTTTTAATTTCCCCAAAAGTCTAGATCTAGTACTATTTTACTAGATTTATTTCGATCTGAACATTATGCACAAACGGTCAAGTAATTACATAAAATATAAAAGAAATAATTATTATAGAGCGCTTAGCAAAGCTCGAAAAGCTATCTCAACTCAAAGATCTACCAGTCCACGACGAACTGTTCTACGATGGATATAATTACCACAACGAAACGTCTCTTCGTATTACCGGCTACGTCAAAAACAATGCTACTCAAGATATGAAGTCTAGATATCAGTGTCGCTACTAACCTTTACTCCATTTTGATAACCAGGTTATATAGTGAGGCGACGAAACGGATGAACGTCGTTAATGAGTAGAACACAGTCGTGACTGGATAAGACCAGTTAGACATCTACTGATCTAGTCTACCGTAGATTTCATCAGAAATGTGATTGGTAAGCCCTCAGCTCGGGGGGGGTCGTAATGACCATTTCGTTCTTAACTTCGCCGCTAAGTGTTACGATTCACTTTATAGTGCTGAATGCAGTGATTCTATAGCATAGATTCGTTGTAGGGAAGGCGGTAATTTTTTTCAGAATGGGCATTATGGGCTATATTTTATCATTATTGAGTAATCGGCTAAAATATGCCCCAAATATCGCCACTTATTTGACAGGTCACAAAAGTCTAATTCCAGAAATTTACGATTGCCAGAGGTGAAGGTATATCAACGACATAACTCACCAAATAATTGTATCACTGACCTGTTTTCATCATTTGTGTGATGTAATATTTATGTATAACACATTAAAATAAATAAATGTGTATCAAGTTATCATATATTTCAGAAATAAGGCTGCGAAATTGGCCCAAACACCAATCAGCAAATTTAGACTGTTTATTTCAGCGCGGTCCAAAGTGAGAAATGGTGAAATTTTCAAATTAGTCGTAGAACATCCATTTATGTTTCATTAGATAGGTCTTGAAGAGGATAATAAGTAAATATGTAACTTGACATGGTTTCCTTACATAATTTTGGAAATATATACCTCGATAGGGTAGAAAATGACCACTGTAAGGTCCAATGCATATATTTTTAATCCACAGACATAAAAAACAATTAAAATCGACATACAGTGAAAAAGAAGTTCAGGTGTTGTGCTGTTATATATTTTATAAAGAAATTAACCACAATACACTATATTTTATGATTAGAATGTAGTTATATATACATATTATATGCATGTAAATCATATTACGGTGACAAATGTGATGAACTATTTTTCAAGTGAGACAGACAAATCCAATGGAAAAGACATTGAATTGATGCATTTTAATGTTGGACATAATCCATGGTCTCATTAAATCATGCATCAATTGTTTTATGTACATCTAAGAAATTGAAATGCAAATAATCACGAACACAATGCAACTTTATCCCCAAAAATTGCCTTTCGGTGTTTATCTTAGGCCGGCAAACTTGAACCAAGCAACTTTTTTAAAACTGATGTTTAATTCTCTATTACATCTTAAATATTCACAATGTGCACAAATATAGTCAAATATAATATCTATGTATATTATTATGCATATATCATACATAAAATAGGATGGATGGGCTAAATTAGGCATAGATTTGATCAGATTGTATAACAACCTAAACATGTTGAACTGAAGCTGGGGGAATTTACTAGATTTGGCACTGGAGGACCTCTGGATATTTCCGATTGCGCAGCACGGATAGTTTCGCATCAAAAACAAAAATTATACCATTAAATAGAAAACATTCTCAGCTTTATCACAGAGCTTTATCACAGTAGCTCAATTATTAATAAATGTATTATTGTGGTTTAGATTTAAAAGTGATCGCAGACAAAGTTAGTTTTGTATTTTCATAGGGAAACTAGCATATTTAGAAAGAGTGGAATATTGGCAATAACATGGCTAGCTTCGTTTGTTAATAGATATTGCCAAGGCTGTGCACAAAGAGGGTAAACAGACCCCCTGTTGTGGACCATTTTGTCAAAAATTCGTTTGCGCTTCGTTTCTGGCCCGTTTTTGACGTAACATCATTTAACGATTATATCCCCGATTTCAAAACAAATTAGATTATCATGTTACATTATATCAAACACCATCATTTGACTGGAAATTGGCAAATTGATTCATGTAAACTACCAAACAGTCCTGATGATGAAAATATATAAATATCAATCAATAAATTTTTTATGTTGTAATATTGATGATGATTGGTGTTTTACTGCCACTTTTTGTGCACATGGTAGCCTAAATGGGCCGAGTGACCTCCAAAGGTAATGAAGCGAAGTCAAAAATGAAATAACCTTCAAATGTGCCCCCACCAAGATTGGAACATGGGTGGTAGTGATCTGTGGTCGAACACCCTACCGCTAGACCACGGAGGCACTCCTGTGTTATAATATTGTGACTTGGTGTAAACATTTTAAGTTAGTGCTGCCACTTAAGCATGCCATTCTTTTAATTGGCATGTTGACAGGGTTTCCACCCATCCTCAATTTTTTAGATTTATTTAAAAACAACATTTAAACATGTCCTAACACAGAATTAGTATGACTTGTTAGAATAACAATAAATACAATAATCATATAAAATCAAATGAAATTTAATAAATATCAAAATGCATGATTATTTTGCAGTGATTTAAATCACGATTTTTTTAATTAAAAAAGACAACAACATTCAAACATTTCCTAACACATTGATAACACATTATGACTTGTTAGAATAACAATAAATACAATAACCATAAAATTAAATGAAACAAAATAAAAATGTATGATTTAAAAAATAATTTGCAGTGATTTAAAAACCAAATGATTTAAATCAAACAACTCTGTCTTGAAGTTTACAAAAATCTGGAAATGTCCTGGAAAATAAATTGCGTGTGAAAAAAATCCAATAAATAAATATTACGACTAGATGAAAACTTGGATTGTAGAATAAAAGGGTGATTCAGACAGCTACAAGGGGTGAGGAGGTGGCATACCATAAAATGTCAATAATTGATCATATATTCAATAAATATGATATGCTTTTTTGCACATATCTTGATATATTGCCTTTAAATTTTATACACTTTGTTCTTGAAAATGGTAATTTTGTCCTGGAAAATAATATTTCCTTGGCTGTGGGAACTTGTTATGTGTGACCTAGTGTAAACTTTTCACATTAGTGCTGCCACTTACTGTAAGTGTATCATTCTTTTGATAGACTGTGTGTGTGTGTGTGTGTTCAGCTAGATTAATACCATAGTAGTCATATATCTTATTATCCCATTTAAAAAATAAACAGGCTGGTCATTTATGAGTCTGTGCTCACAAGGCAACAGAATTATGATATTGGGAACATATTTATCTTCATTTTCAAATTTCGGGCTTCAACTTTTCAAGTACACCATATTACTATGTAGACATTGTTTTATTAGCTGGAGATAATCCACTAAATCTACTTAATCTACTAGTTTGTCCATTGTATTCTGGCAAATGTGAGCAGAAATTTGCTTCATTAGCTTTCCACCAAACAGTCCATGTTACATTGAAATGAGGGATTTCAGTAATTCCAAGAAGTGTTCGTGTTTAAATTTTGATATGATCAGCTTAGTAAGGCCAGTGTATCTTGTTGTCAATCGTGAAAAAGCTTTATATTAACTGTATACTTTATTATACACAATTCTATACACTATCTGTAGATGTTGCTTTGATACTAAGGACCAACATTTTGTTTTTACATTCAAAATATGAAACAACCCCTAATATCTGTATACTTCACTGATGGTGTGGAGATTAGCAGTAAAATCTTGAGGTATATATATATATATATATATATATATATGGGTCATATTGGCTGAGTGGTTGGAGTGGTAGATTATAAACGGGAAGGTTCTCAGTTTCAATCCACCTACAACTGCTCTGTTGTGTGCTAAATATTTGGTGATAGGTTATTGTGTGGATTATGCCATGATAAGTGGCAGGTTAGATATGGCTTTCTCATTCAGGGGTTGAGAAAGGTGCTGAATTGTTGTACTAGGAGGAATGGTGTAACACATACACACACTGTCAAATGGAGTCGAGCTACCTGTGTTTCTGGGCTAAACAAAGCACTCACTTGTGGCCAGAGATTAAATGTGATCCAAACAGTTTCGTGTTATTTGCAGATTTGTATCCATTATTCGTTGAAATTTAAAGTCAGTTTTATAGGAGAGGTATCACTGCGTATATGACTGGTCAGCTAATCCAGAGCAAGTACGGAAGAAATGTTCAATAATATCAGAAGGCCAAAAAACAAACAAGTACAATGAATGGCCAAACAAGTTTATCAATAATGATTAAGTTTTGCTGAACAACAATTTGATGATAAAAGACTCTGAAGCAAAATTAACATAAAAACACTCACCAACAACACAGCAGCAGGACTTTTCCCCATCCACAGTATGTCGTTGGAGTGGGAGCGGAGGAGGGGCACCGTAGAACAATACTATGTATGGTAAAAAGCTCAATTTATAAATAGAATTGCTGAAAGAACAACAGCCTTGAGAAGAAAAACCAGTATTGATGTCAATGAACTTGGGCAGAAAATTGTAGCTTGTGTTGTTTTCCACCAGTGAGAAAATGGCTCACTAATAAGCATATGGCGAGTTAGAATTGCTGAACTACGATCTTGTGCTAATGTGCTGTTCTCCAACTCACTACAGGCGCTTCTATGGTGCTGTTGATACACAGACAGTGGTTGATCTATTCCAGGAACAAGGTGTTATTAGCGCTGAGGCCTAACAAAACACTCACTCAATCGGTCACATTTCACTCATCTCGCCTCGTGCACAGAATTTCTTCACTGGCTCCCTATTCAATCTCGCATCATTTTCAAACTCTGCACTATTGCCTATCAAACTCTTTCTTCTGGAGAACCTTCATATCTATTTTCCATGCTTTCTTTAGCACCCAAGCCCAGAGAACTCTGTTCATTCGGTTTTCACTTGTTGTTTGTTCTCAGGGTTAAAACTCACACTGGGACTTCACTTTGGAATTCACTTTTCAGACTTGCTTATCCTTCCTAAGTTTCCATTTGATCATTGTTGATGAACTTTGCATCGTACCAGGACTATGAGTTTGCCCAACCCCTGCACTAGGTGTGCCACTGAGCTCGATTCTTTTTGAGGATATTGGTGCTATAGAAGGTTTGTCATTATTATAAAACAGCAGGATTTACATTTAACTTGCAGTGCAGAAATCGGTAAGAGTTCACTTAACAAATGCTGAGATTGCTCTGCACAATTTGTATACAATATTCTAATAGTACAGTCATAGAAACAGTCTTAAAAACTAAGTTCCACGTTTTTGTGCTACTGTATAAAACATCCAGAACACAAACCAACATCACAAGTACAATAATTACTATTTCCCAGTGTTGGGTTTCCTCATAGTTAGGCTGTTTTAGTTATAGTTTATAATATTATTGTTTGTTTTTCTCTCTATTTTTATACGTTGCACATAACAACATGGTTCCCACATGTCCTTGAAAACCTGGAAAATAATTTTTTTTTACAAAATCAGGAAATGTCCTGGGAATAATATTCCCTGTGAAAAAAATCCACTTAGAACGAAAAAGCCCCCGAATAAATATTATGCCTGTAGAAGAAAAATTAGATTATAGAAAAAGGGTACTGGTACATAGTCTTGATATTCCATGTTATGTAAAATTTAGCTAGAAGGGGTGAGGACGAGGCTGTACCATAAAAATGTCAATAATTTATCATATATTGAATAAATAAATGTTTTTTTCTGATGTATCTTGATTTGCTACCTTTAAATCTTGTATACTTTGTCCTGGAAAATGTTAAGTTTGTCCTGGAAAATAATATTTCCTTGGCTGTGGGAACCATAAACAAAGGACCTTGGAATTTTCAAAATCTGTGGCAAGTCTTGGCAGTCCTTTCCACTTCGATGATATACTGTCCTTTACGATGATATACTGTCCTTTATGTATAGATCAAGAAATACTTTGGGAGAGGTGAAAACATTTTCTAGTCAAAATGGTGGCTGTTATTCAGGATCTTCTAGGATCTCCAAATTCGAAAAACCAAGTGATACAGCACATCCTCCTCTATAAGTCTCTCCTTAGGATCATCTGTTCCCTTGAATAAATGTGGATATATATCCACTGTCACTTTCAGCCCATCATTTTTTATATTGAACCTAGCAAATGATACTTGTTTGTCATATATTGATGGATGTACGGGGTCTTTCTCAAGATGACCAATTAGAAGCTGAATCTTACAGAGTTTGTTGTTAAGATCATTCCTATCTGGCAAGTAATTATTCCCTGCAAAGTGAGGAAATTTCAAGAATTGGAAATAATTACCACCTTGGGTAGTGCGAGTCCCAGTAAATGTTCAAATTTGGCTTCTTATCAAGTCCCATGTTGACGTCTACTCCAGTGAAAGATAGAAGCTCCTGAACAGTTGTACCGCTCTGTTTGATCCAAGTGTGGACACTTGATATTTATATTGTTGCTGAACATAATCCTTGTGAGGGATGGACACCCGCTGGGTTATATAATAATTGGTTTTGGTTACAACCAAAATGCTAAATCATCAGGCAGAATAATATGATAATTATACTCCTCTGGTTTGTGATCTGCTGAAAACATGTGCTTCGGCCGTGAACTGAAGCAGATCTGGCACATCTTATCACCCATGATTGGCAGCTATGGAGAGTGAACAGCACCATCACTATCACTGGGGTCAGTGGAGACTTTTGTGTCGGGATCAGAACCCGAACATATTGGCAAACAAAATATCTGTTAACAATTATATCCATTATCAATCAATTTCATTTAAAATTATTAATTTTAAGTGTAAACTAACTTCCAGCAATGAAACACTGATTGGTCGAATCAGTCTTTCCAATTATAATAATTGTAGGTGTGTGACAGAAAATTCAAACTTGAAAATTATTACGATTAACTTGAGAAGGGCCTGGAACAAATATGAAAATGCTGCAGAGAGCAATTAAGTTCTGGGAAATATTACTCAAAGGAGTTGCTCCACTTGTAAAATCTGGGATTAAACACCAAACAGTTTATCTAGCAGATAGAACTGAAATTTTCAAAGATCACTGACAGTTCTTAATTAATTTTATTATACCACATTTACATAGCACTCTTTCCATAATATTATATCACATGTTCAAGGGCACTTTATATGTAAAATAAAATTTGACAATAAAAATATTAAAATGTTATGTATAGAAAATGTTTAACAGAAATGGACATTATGCACAATATTTAAATCATTATAATAATCTAATACTTCATGCAATTTGTCATTTAATTATTTATTGATCCAGAATCCTAATGAAGTAACATCTTATGACAACGCGCTTAAACTAGAGGTGCCAGTCTTAGTTTCTTCCCCCTGTTCATCTTTATCAGTTTGTGCGAGTTGTGAGCCAAAAATTGTCTCGGCTTTCTGGGTGTGTCGCCATCTAGCGAATGCGTTGATCGTCATCACTATCGGCATTGGGCCGTCAGCGTTGGAAAGCGAATTGTTATCAATGAGTCTGGTCTGTTATTATGTAAGTGTTGTTGTTGATTTGTTTAATACTTGTTTTGTACGGTGTCCTTATCTGTTTTTGTGGCTCAGAAGACATCGTTTCGTATACATGTCGCATGACTCAATGACAATGAATCGAATGACTGATTTTGATCCACTGCCTCCACGGCTACAGACACAGTGACAGTCTAAATCGAAGTCGATATATTCAAGTCTCGGAGTTGGAGTAATTTTTTTTTGTTTTGCCGATGCCCATATAACTATTATAACCATTTTGTACAAATTACATGTTGTTAAATCATAAGTGGTAGATATAGGGCCGTGATGAGTGGGCGATTATTCAATCAATTTCATCTAAACTAGATTGAACTGCCAACAATGAAACGTTAATTGGGGGAATCAATCCTGTTTCAATTATACTAACCAAATGAATGGCGGATGTGTGACAAAAATTTAAACTTTTGAAATTATTGCGATTAACCTAATTGGAAAAGGGCCCAGAACAAATAAGAAAATGCCACAGAGAGCAAGGTTCTAGAATCTAGTAAATATTAATGAAAGAAGTTGCAGAGCTGCCTACCACTAAGTACCAGTATCATGAGTATGATTTCTGCAGAGAAGAAATGGGTTTTACAGACAAGAAAACCTTTCTTCCGGGAAGAAAATGGAAGAAACTCCCAGGCCAAGGGATACAGTAGCCTAACAGTGCAAGCTGATATGATATTTTCCACTCTACAATTTTTTTAATGTAATGCCCCACTAACCACTGAGCAGATAGACTTCATGTGATTTAAATGGTGGTGCTATTGTTTGAGGGTTATCCCCCTCTGATGTATTAGCTAAACTTAGGAAGTGTCACTTTCCTTGATTTAAATCAACCCACCCTGTAAGTTCTATTTAATATGGGATATATATATGTTACAGTAAATCTGTATAATCAGGTAATATGTATATTACCTGAAATTTTCAGATAATGCATATTAAATCTCAGTAATAGAGGTATTACCTTAATATTTCAGGTAATATACATATTACCTGATTATACAGATTAATTGTAACACACACATATATATATATATATATAAACTATTGTGTATTGTCAGCATATTTAGTTTAAGTAAATTGCCAATCTTGATATTGGGGCATTTCCATTTGGTCAATTCCACATGATATTGATCAATTCCAAATAGACCGATTAACGCGAAATGTGTTGCATCGGTTACCAACTGCGGTCACTAATTATCAATACTAGAAATCTTTTAGCAAATAATTTCATATTACACAGAGACTAAGACTAGTAATTCAGCTGAATTAGTGTCTTTCCAAAGGATTTAACACAATATTTATCAGGATAAATAACCCAATGATTGAGTGGAACGATCTTTCAGATGAATGATACGGCTAAGTCTTAGTTGTTCATGCTGACTTGTAGGAGAATTTTTAGCATGGGTTTCAATGGATTAAATAAACGATTTTAAAATAAACTTTTAGCTGAATGTAAATTGATTTTAATGAAGATTGTTAAAATATTTAATGTGGAGTTTTGGAAATATTGTTTCTATTTGTCCCTGGGAACCAATCATATACATATCACCTGTATATTATTAAATGCAAAATGTTATTAGATTAGAGTATTACCACCCTTGACATTTACATGTAGTAAACATTGCACGAACGGCTGAGTCAGAAAATAAAACAGTTCACTTTCAATATATCATGCATAAATAACAATGTTACAGTAATAGGAATCACCCATTGAATTATAATTTATGTGATGATTGATTAAATCCATTCACATCATCATGTCAGATTGCAAAAGTTATATAAAAAATAAGTTGGAACTAGACGGGCTGGATCATGACAGCCATGCAAATCACGCTTAATGTTATTTAGTTTAGTGGCCTATATCTATTGGATGAAGTATATGACATTCCTATTAGATGCAAAATTATGATCTAGAGATCACATACTCTTAATGGACTATAAATTCAATCCAAATATAGCTGGTAAATAGCCTAAATACAGCTTTTCAGTAAGACATTTATCGGCCACTACACGTGTAAATCACCATACAACACAGTGATTCTTAGACTTCTAACCCAAGACTGTAGTGTGAAATTCAGTTGCAAGGTGGCACCAGAGGTAACTGAAACAGTCTATTTATGAATTTCATTTTTTTCTGAATGTTTTTTTGCCTAATACTTTTTACCATGAGTAGGTACTCCAAGTACCTACTTTGAATACCTACTACGAGTAGTTTATATTCCAAGTAGGATTGTCATGGAAGAAATATTTCTGAATTAAAAAATTAATTTGTGAATTATTTTTTTTGCCTGTTCTAATTCTAAACATTGAAATTCCTTAAATAGCAATATCTCTATATAAATTACAGGCATGCTATGTGGTGGTATCATAGTGTTGTGGGCAGAGCCCATGGTATCCAGACCATTTAATATATATATATATATATATAAGGAAACAAGGTTCTGAATCATTTTGGTTCCAGTATATTGGTAACACCACATGTAAGTGTTAAAGTTGGTTGTAAAAATGGTAAATTAATTTGTGGATTTTATTTTTTTGTGGGAAATTTCAATTCAAAATCTCTTAATTCCAATTCAACATTTCTCAATTCCATTTTTTTAAATAATCAATTCTGGAATTGAACATCAATTGGAATTCTGGAATTGTCTGCTTCATATATTGTTTAATAGTGGTCTAGTAGTCCAAATCAAGATTTCCCCCGAACATCCTATAGCCAGCGTTGGCATGTTTCTTCCATGGATGGTAAAAAACAGGTTATTTCCATTATGGAAGAAATACTGTCTTTATAATTATAATAGGATATAGTCCTCATATCTGTTCGTTTGCAACAAATCTTTGGGGACAAATGGAAGAAACTAAAATTCATTAGATAAGATTTTTTTAGCAAGGAAAAGGGAGTTCTCAGAAGCACCTCAGCTTATCTGCATGTCATATTTCCTGCCAGATGAAGGAAAGATGTTTTGGGCCATCCTTAACACGCATCCCTATGGGATTCAACCCAATAAGAGCCAGTGTCAGAACAAAACCGCCACATCGCTGCCTATTAATCCATCATTACTCAATAAATAACGATTAATTTTCACCAAACTATTACAAAAAATATTAGCTAATGTTTTAATTTCATCTTGATTTTATAAACAAAAAATTATTAAGAGTCATGACAACTACTGATTCATGTGTGCATCATGGAACTGCTATTCACGGAATTCAGTAATTGATTAATTTGCTTGGATCATTGGAATCCACAAATTTGTCAAATGATGGGGTTCGCACAGGTCCTGGAAAGTCCTGGAATTTGAAAATTTGGATTTCAGGCCTGGAAAGTCCTGGAATTTGGACATATAGATCTATATCTGAGATGTCAAAATGTGTATGAACCCTGAATGATCTTCTTGTGACCAAAAGATTTTTTTTCTTTCAAACCAACAGATATGAGGACTATATACTATTCTATTTTTTTATAGGTGCTTATATATGTATGACTAGCATGAAAATATCTATTAATATTTGTCAAATTTGAAAATGGTAATTCTATTTTTGGATGATGATTTTGTACCATTTGGGAGTTTCTTCCCAAAATGGAAGGGAAGAAAGTATTTCTTCCGTAATGGAAAAACCCAGTTTTTACCGTCCATGAAAGAAACATGCCAACCCTGCTTTCGTACAATGTTTCGTGATACAGAGATAGCCAAAAAATATGGCAGTGGTCGCACAAAGACAAATATTCTTGTGGGATTTTAGGTACTGAACCAAAATACCAGTGATAGGCCTACTTGTCCTTGCTGTTCTTTTCTTTCTAACATTTCTAGTAAAACATGGAGATGTACTCTTGTTGTGATCAATTCGTGATGATCTAGCTTAATTGTAATTATATTTATTAGAATAAGGTAATTTATGTGGCTTGTATTGATGAAACAGACGAAGAATGGCACTGGACAGCCACAGTCTTATATCCTTGCCTCTGTGATGGTGGACATTTTGATTTTGTTTCACACTCACAGCAATGCAGACTATGAACGAATAATCTTATTTGTCTTCAAAACCAAGACAGTTTTTTTTTCCTCAGCCCATCCACCAAAACTCTCAGTAGCTTGACTGTGCACAAAGTATCCCTCAATACCAAAGGCACAGCATGTTCTCAGCAGAAACATTCCAATACTTTCCTGGCTAAGGCAAAGGATGCTGCTCCCTATCAAAAAAATTTTAAAATGTGACACTATTACTATACAATGTTACAACTGAAATAACATTATGTACAATGTGATTTGATTTTTAAATGAATCAACTGATAAATAATACAGCAATCCTATGAAGATTTTGGTATAGTGTAGACTATGTAGGGGTAATCACGTACTGAAAGTGCAGACTTGTGATGGTTTAATTGTTATTAAAATTCAATGTGGGAAAAATCTGATTAAATGAAAAAAACAGTTGAACCTTTCACAAAAGAATACCTTTAATGTTAAATTGTTTTGGTATCGATAAATAGGATAAATTACATGGTTTTTATGATGTATGGTGTCATGTGAACTGTAGGTGGCATTTCATGCAAAAATTATTACTCTTCCCATTATCTTATGATGAAATAATCATTATAACATGACACAGTTGTCTAGCATTCACATTTGCGGCATCTTCATAAAGCAATTTTAAATTAGCGGTTGAAGCTGGCAAGCTAAAAATATCCCCCGAACAGTTGTTTATAGCAATAAAGTATGCTTCAATGATCTTATGCTTTTGTTGTGTTTGACATATATATTATCAGTTTTCTTATGTAAATTATGTATGTCGGTTGCTATTTAATTTTATCCATATATACTTGAAATTTAAAACAATAAATATCCAATAAGAGCTTATATTACACAATTAGAGTTGATCCCTCAAGAATTAACACAGAAAATTGATTTGTGATAACCGTAGCCATTAATCGGATGTGATTCTATTTTGTGATGTCAATTAATTGATTGTGACATTGTTAATACGTCACGGTCCTACTAAGTGGGATACAGTTTGTCTGTCTTGTAACAAATCCACGGCACAGAAAATGACACACTGCACATGTGAAAATTGCTGAATATTGGCTTTGGACTGTAGGCTTATCCGAAAACATGTTTCTTCTATGAAGCTGCTGGTGTTGGTTTTTAAAAATCCCTATGTCACATCATAACATTTCCATCCTTCGCATGCAGTCAGCCCCATAGTGCATTATCAAAATATACAATTATATTTTGCATGTTTATTTCGCCAGTTTTTTTATATAACCATGCCACCATTATTTCAGTAGTTTCAAAGTATGCATCTTGCATGTTAATTTCGGTGGTTTATAGGTCCTATCCACCAATATTGCAGCATGACGAGGGCACTAAAATCTGCTCCCATGATCACCTGCCGGTTTGTCCTCTCACCTTAACTGAAAGGTCATAAAGGGCTACTCGTACTAGTCATAGTACACAGGGCTCATCCAAATTATTGGCAAGAGTGGTCTTGTGTGTCAGGTTTTAATGCTGTTTGCATGTTTAGATAGTGCTACTCTGTAAAATGTCTCTCACATGACCAGGTGTAGATGGCTTGATTTGTATAAAGATAATTTCCCACTTTTTACTCATTCGTTTCCTTGTGATGTCTTTTTACGTGTTAATTTTCCATACA
Organism: Paralvinella palmiformis; assembly: GCA_025642065.1. Taxonomy (NCBI): domain Eukaryota; kingdom Metazoa; phylum Annelida; class Polychaeta; order Terebellida; family Alvinellidae; genus Paralvinella; species Paralvinella palmiformis. The sequence continues at coordinate 200,086 of JAODUP010000887.1, read as the reverse complement.
GCATCCATTGGTGTTCCTGAATCCCTGCCTCAAGCCTCATTATTGTATAGTGTATTTGTTAGCTGTGACCCATCCCCTGTAGATGGTTGTGCGTCAGTTGCAGCTGGTTTGGAACGGCACCAGACGTTGGTGGCAGGTGATGAATGTCTTGACTATTGTAGGCATATGATTAGTCGCAGGTGTTGCGCAGCTTAATTTCTTATGCATCGTGTAATAACATTGTAATTATCGCACCAGATCACAGCAGACGTGCAGAACAGCGATTTAGCCGTGATTTCAGCGGACATCATTATGGATTGCATGTTTATTTATTTAAAGGAACAACAATATTACTTCTATGGTTTGCCAATCAAATCAGCAGTACCTAATTGACAAGTTATGGAGATGATGTGTCCATCAGTGTCACCAGATGGATTGTTCAAACTTGTGCCCCGAAAATAAGGAATCCATTGCGACATTGCCATTGTTACTGGAGAGATACAGATAATGATGATGTCACTACTGCCAGCAAAATGGATGCTGTGACACTCCATGAGAGATGTTACAGTTCCCTTCACCCATGCTACATCTGGATTTCAACATGGCTGGCCGTCATCGCATGAAGAGGTTCTGCATGCAAGTGCATCCTGTAGTGGATAATACACACCAATTCTTCTGTTGATTGGATTGTGTTGGATTTTTTACGATTGGAGATTGAAATAGTTGAATCAGCTTATCAGCAATCGGCTCTTCTCCTGTTACTGAACCGTTATTAACATTGAACTGTCACTGTTTGGTGATAGATTTATCATTCAAAGGGCCTTGCTGGATTATCACCACTGATTGTCATTAATATTGGACTGTCACAGGGCCAATATGAAATGGTCACAGTACTGACCTTTGCTTGCCATCACCAAGACTTGGTATCATTGTAATTTGTCGCCACAACATCATCACAAGAGCAACGGAAAAAAGATTTGAAATCTACACAGACAGGTTTGAAACCTACAGTCAGTTTGTTGTAGACATAATGATGCTCATCAATGTAGTGGCCAGTGATCCAAACAGGATGACCGAATTGTCTCTTTTTTACTATAGAGTAGAAGACGTCAGCAGATTTATTTTTTGATCTGGATTTATTCCTGGGTGAAGATTCACCCACCTATATTCCAGACACCCACTCTGATAGCTCACCTAGTACTAGTAGGCTATCTATGGATTCTGATTGTTACTATTTACTGCAGGTGACAAAAAGAGTGTAGTCATTAGTGGGATTCATGTGAAATACCACAAAAGCACCAGCATGGCATCCACAAGGAACTTTGGCTGTAGCCCTGAAATACCATTTCCTGCTGCTGTGATGGTGAAATCTGAACTGATATCTTTACTAAAGATTCTGAGATCCAGGAGTGGCAACAAAGAGTGGTTGCAGCAAGTCAGTGATGATTGCGACACTCGTGTCAAGTGTGGATGTGAAAAGTGCCACCTGATCTTGGGAGTTGACCCACCATTACTGAAGCACTGCTCCTGCTGCTATGAAACCGAGATCTCTACTCAGGTTGAAGATCAGGGTTCATCCGATGACGAGGGGGAGTCTTGGTGTAAAAACAAGCAGTCAGCTTCGGCAGTCTTTCATTCGGATGCTGAGGTGCAGACGTCATTGCAGATAGTCAGTTGGTTTGGGGAATTCATCCGCCTGCCCATCTTTCAGCAGTTGAGACTGATGCTGGTCTCAATCAAGCAGCAGCTCATACAGAAAAAGTGTTTTGTCGGCTCCTTGACGAGTGAGGAGCACAATGTCTACTGTTGGGTATTTGATCAGATCAAGTATCTGTGCAAGAATGAGCGAGATTTCTGTGGTGGACTCGCTTGTGGAACCACTGGTCTGCTGGCCAGGTGTGACGGTGAAGGCGACGACCACTCATCTGAGCTGGGCCACTATTTCTGTCAGCTGATGGCGCCTCATCATGATACACTCACGGCGCTGCAACAGTTCATTCCGCGAGTGTTGCTGGAATCATTGTATTGGCTGTCGAGGAATAAGACAGCTGGGCAAACCTCAAACGAAATGATCCCGCCTTCTAATGAGGTAACCATCAAATATTGGACTGGCAAGCATAGGTACGAATTGTTTCAGTACAAATGTGGCGAGAAAACAGTATCGTTTTATGGCATTGAAAGCGATAAATCGTCTTTATTTAGTGTGTGGGAACGAAGCTGCCTTCCAGCAAGTTTGGGTAGAGCCGAGAGTCAGCAGATCACTGAGAGGAAACTGCTCAAATCAGCTCAGTTTCGTCGAGTGTTGGGTCCACCTTGGCTCAGTTCGCTTCGTAAATATCACTTGCAGCTGATGGACATTGAACATTTGCTGGAGGGAAACAAAACGACAACAGATCTACATGACTGCCAACTCAAAGAGTTGGGGATTTTGCAGTCACTTAACTCACACAGTCGAAATGTGGAGCTGGTGAAATTGCTCAGAAAGGCATTATGTCATTATATGTTTATAGAGTGCGAGATGAGGAGCGTCTGTCTGATGTTCAGCGGTGGTCCGTCGTCAATGCTGAAAGACATAATGCTTAATGTGGAACCACTGAGGAGCCTGGAGGAGGTGTCTCTTGATGCTTGGCCTGAAAGAGTTGTGCAGCTGATCTGTGAACAATACAAGCTCAGACCGGGTGAAGCCATTGTAAAAGACCAGTTCTCTTCAGTGGCATCTGGGAAGCTCGAATGCAGATCCCCAACAACGAGTGGGAACCAGCGGCATTATTTATCAAGTGCGCGTTCACCAAATAGAATGGCAGCTTTCAGGTCATCGCAGTTAAAGAAGTCTCGTTGGAGAAGGGAAATATTTTCTGATATTTCGAGCAGTTCATCTTCATCTTGTGGCTTTGCGTGGAGAAGTGAATTTTATTCATATTCTGAAACTACTGACTGGTCAACATCGACTGATCCACTGAGAAGTAGTTCATCATCATCAAAAGGACGAAGGGTTATATCTTCCATATCAAGACGAAATAGTCAGTCAGGTTCATCATCTTATGAGTACAAGTCATCCTGTTGCCCGAGAGTGTCATACAAACAATGGTCTGTGTCATCAGTGGATACAGATTCATCATCATCGTGCAGGAGTAGGTCATCTTCTATGTCAACAATACACAGAACGTCATCATCTCTGTCATCAGGTGAAATCGGGTCATCTTACAACTCCTCAACAGGACAAAGCAGGTCTTCCTCTAGGTCACCAGAGAAAATTAGGCAATCACGCCATCAAAGCAGGTCATCTTCAAGCCCAGCTTTCCAAAGCAGGTCAAATCTGGTGAATAGCTCTCTGTCTGAAGGAGAAATCAGGTCTTCACCATGTGATGGTGCTCCACGTTTCCATTCGGCAGCGTCGACTAGGTCGTCATCATCACCATCATCTGAATTGTCCTCATCGTCTGAATTGTCTTCATCATCCACAGCATCAGGCTGCAGTAGGTCATCAGTGAAGGAGATTGGATCAACTAAAGGGCATAAGACAACATCAAAAAGGCACAGTAGATTGTCAAAAAGGCACAGTAGATTGTCATCAAAAAGACACAGTAAGTCATCGAAAAGGCACAGTAGATTGTCCTCAAAAAGGCACAGTAGATTGTCCTCAAAAAGGCGCAGTGAGTCATTGAACCGGGACAGCGGCTCACCAGAAAGGCACAGGCAGTCAACACAAAGGCACTGTATGCCATTGATGCAGCCACATATGGGAAACAAACCAGTGCTAAAATATTTAGAGAAGAGTCGGTCTCATGTTGACACCATTTGGAGTGAATGGCTATATGGAAAAGGCAAGGATAAATATCACAAGCCAAAGGTTAAGTCTGGGTTGTTATTATCCAGAGATGATCCAGGTCTATGTTCAGATTCTGTCAAATTAACGGAATTGTCTTTACAATCCAGACGAAGCCAGAAATCAGGAAAAGACTTTTATTTTGGTGAAGAGGAAGCTAGCATTTTGGTGAATGTGTTCCAAGATAATTCTTGGGGAAAACAATGCATGGCATCGTTACACCACAAAAGCGATTCATCAGAAGAGGAATCAAGCGCTTTATTGCAAGCAAACAGGCAGACTGAACTCAATGATGTCTGCAGTATTGCCCGTGGTCCAAAAGTTGGGCAACATTCCAGCTGTTTCAGTTGGTTGGACATAGCCTCCTCATTCCTCGGCACGCAGGAGTCTCTCGAGTTTGGCGACCTGTGGCAGAGCAATAATTTTGAGTCTGGGTTGTGGCAGAGCCATCACGAAGATAAGGATCAGCATCGAATGATGATGGCAGCTGGTTTGGAAGTTGAAAAGGTGCAGGAAGTGACCTCCGTTGAACAAATGAGATGCATAAAAAAGAGCAGAAATAGAAATGTGGACCAGGTTAGGGAGAGAAGGCAGAGATTGCTCCAGAGTAAGATCGATTTTGAAACTCTTGTTTGATGTACTTGTTTAAAGCTGATTCATTATTGCTTTGTGTGTGTGTGTGTGTGTGTGTGGCGTCTAATTATAGTACTTAGTCTTATTTTGATGCTTTCTGTCAATCTAATTACTGATGTCCTAATTACTTTCTTAATTACTAAATGTTTGGTGCCAGGTGTTGTATATTAGGTGTCAGCTGTTTGGTGCTAAGTGTCTGCTTGGTAAACATTTAACTCCTCATATCGCTCACTCATGTTTGAGGTTTATTCATAATGATCTAGATTTAGTATTTATTACTAACTATGTGATGATGGTAGCATTCCTAGTTTTGTGAGTATTTTACATAAACATATGCACATTAACACATTCTCACTGAGATTGCTTACCTTTGCTTCGCATTATGGAGAAATTGTGTAAATAATATTAATACTACTAATAATGTTCATTTAATAAAAGCCTAATCGCTAGCCATTGAAATCTGTTGTAAAATTGGATAGCTCAGTATGATTTATATCTAAAACAAATTTACAATTTGATTGATCATTATTATTTAGCAATAAAATCAACACTGAGCAGGTGAGATTTATGCTTTTCAAGAGACAACACGCTATCAGGTAATAGCGCAAGACTTTCTGTACAGTTCACATTTCCATCATATGTTGTACAAATGTTGAATGCAGAGGGTGGGGTGGGTTGCTAGGGATATAAGCAGTCACCATCTCGTATATTTTTAATGCACTTGAAATTCACATAAACTTAGACGCTGAGTGCAAGTTCAGCGGGTGATTTCGTCGCAAATCCAGATTTATCCAGTGTACTGTTTATGCAGAGATTGGCTGACTACATGGGTTCACTTGAAATTTTATCCAGAACAGAACATTCTGGGTTCCAATGTAACAGATTCGATTAGCTGAAGCCATCGGTGTGTTGGGGATTCACACGTTCTCCCCTGGGAACCTTTCCAAAATTGTGGTCTTGTGTATGCCATTTCTTTGGATCAAGTTGCCACCACCAAGGCCCATTACTGTTCCAGGAAAACTTTTCTTCATCAGTCAGGTTGACTCACTGGCTAAAAGTCTGTAAGTTGGGAGTTAAAAATGTGCCCGTGAAGAGATTGGCTGTTTTCTGTTTTTGAAAATGGACTGTACAATAAACTCGGCTATATAGCCGATAGGCTTACTTTCTCTCCGTCTTTTGCCCATTAAAGTAAACTTTGGATTGATCTATGGCTAACACCAAGTAGTGTCTTGGCTATATATTTGTCAGCGCCTGTCTTTTTTCCCATGGAGGCCAATCGGTAAAGGCATAGCCTATCAGGTCGGACTGTGGTCTGTGTTTAGGCCACATATTGTAGGATCAGGCTGTCCTACTTTCTGTGCTTTCTGCGTTCCTATGGATAAAACAGATTAATTGCGATCCAGATCATTTGACACCTCTAGATAATAAATCATGTGCTGGCCGTTCCCAGACAGCCTTGGTACCAGCGCCAGTCTGACCCTAACTACGTTACCCATAAATTATTACTTGACAACCGGCTACTCACTGGGTGTGTGAAAATATAAATTTTAGTGAGGATTATATCTTTAGACTTCCAACGAGCAACAACAACTCAACACAAAATTGTCCGTAAAAATTCTAAAACAGAGAGTGACTGAGACTCGTTAGCATGGCACACAGCCTGGTTTGATAATCTTAGCAACTATGTAGAAATTCTAATCGTAGCTTAGTTATTTCTGTATTCACGCTTCCGCCATGGATGAATAAACAGTTATGTGTTGTTATAAAAACTTTATGTTAAGACGGCGACCTTGGAGGCCTGTAAATTTTACTACATGGCAAAACATCGTTAGTTCTCTTTGGTGCATTGAAGCACCCCAGGCCATTTTGAGGGATTAAAATCTGTATACCCGGAAAACACCCGTCAGGTGGGTGCTTCAAGGCTAATCACCCATTCCGTCCAAACCGTCCATTTGCTCAAACTGCCCATCATTAAAGATGGGAAGATCGGCGTCTAGCTAAAGCGTTCACACCAAGTACCTGCGTGACAGCCTGTAATATAAAAACACCACATAGTGTGGTGACATTTTGAAGGCCCTTCTTGTTGTCATCTACTTTATGTTTTGTTCCCTGGATGAGCAACCCAACCAACAGAGCCATGAAGTTTTTTCCCACTTTTATTTTGCTTGTTACTTTTTACAATTCAGCATTTTCTGACTTCAAAATCCAGATGTGCTTCCTTCGCAGATGCTGTCCGATATTGGGATTTCCGGTTTTAGCCACTCCGGACGTACACCACATTGTTTAATCAGGCATCCAGTAACTTCGTTCTTGGGTTATAGTTTTGATGGCAGTTTGGCAAGTTAGGTTTATGGGCCACTACCGTAGCTGTGCCTGCAATCACCGTAGGTCTCTACAGACTGGCTGGCTGGCTATGGAACAGATGTGATCAGGATTCAAAGAGTTGGAGGATTGTACAGTTCACAAAATATATGCTTTTGTGTTTAGGTGATAATCAGCTATGGATGAATACCTTAGGATGTCAAATTGTCGAATTTTGGAATGAAATCATTTTGAAAACGTTCTCTGCCAAAGAGGTCAAAGCATCTCGTTGTATTGGTATGTGATTTGTGTTTTCTTGTGGTTAAACAGATCAGCGGTTTCTGTAATTGTTTGAACCTTTTTAATTGGGTCAGTTCATCCCAAGTAACTCGGGTCTTTTAGTTGTTTAGATATGAGCACAGATAATTTGTCAGACATTACTTGCTGTAATCTTGGCCGTCCTCCAAGGACATCACACCGTCTTTATGTTGATGGAAAACATTTATAGTACAGTGAAGAAAATGTGCTAAAATGTTATAATAATGGTATTATTTGCTTTAATAGACATTAGTTGTTAAGGGATTGCTTTGTTATACTCTGAACCGGAAATGGGGTCTGTTCAATTCCGGAATTGGAATTGATTATTTAACAAAAAATAAAATTGGAATTGATAAAATTGAAATTGAAGTTACCTACAAAACAAAAATTAAATCCACAAATTAATTTACCATTTAATTTTTTAATTCAGAAATATTTTTTCCATGTCAATCCTACTTGGAATATAAACTACTTTGACAAAATGGAATTGACCCCATGTCTGCTCTGAACTGCAAGAAAATAAGTTTAAATTGTCAGAATTTAAAGTACTATCCGAATGACCCATTATATTAACTGCAGCTCCGAATAGTACGCTCGATAAATGCTCACGGCGTTGCTAGTAGTAGAGTTGATTGACTTAGCATAGTATTAACACCTTTTACATAATATAGGTGGGTGAGGAAGGTTCAACAATGAAAACATTTTTAGAATATTATATATACAATACAAAAAGTAAAACACATGGTAATAACCTGTATAAGTTATTATCAAATAGCAGTAGTTTATACAATACAAAAAGGGGAGTATTACATATTATGGTAATAACCTGTATAAGTTATAATCAAATAGGATTTTTAAAATTATTGTTTCAATTACTTCACTTGCTACCGTTTCACGCTAACAGCTCTTTTTTATGTGAATTAAGTGGCAGCATGTTTCAGTTGATCGACTTGCTGCTAAAGGATGCGCAGCATTTTTTCAATATTTTATGTAGTATCACTATTTGAAATTTCAGACAGTGGCACTTGATATGTGTTGTGCCCACAAATTAAATGGCAGCACTTCCCCCTAACAATTCCTTTCTTCACATGTATGGGATAACACCTCTCGAGTTAGCATACAGCTTAACATACTTTTTAGTTGGAATATTCTTAAGGTTAACAGCTGTTTCTTGCACTATAACAGTATATTTCTTACTAAAAGCTTATTTACACCTCGTTAAATAGTTTAGTAATTCTTTTATCTCATTTAAGTAGCCGCATCTATGAGTCTTTAATGTAAAAGTTTTCTTCACAATACCATATATCATTGGGTATGTATAAGCCAATCACATGTATAGGATGAATGAGCCTTGGTGGGTGATCCCGTGGACTTCAACTCCATATCTATCGGTTGATGATGTGATGAGGGGGCTTGGATGTTGTGGTGAGAGCTATGCCAGCAGGAGCTTTGGCTTCTGTTGGGGATTCCCAAGTTGAATTGATCAATGGGTACTAGAGGCTAGTAGACTGATATGGACCGAGTTTGAGGTAATCCTAATAGAAAAATGGAGTACTGAAGTCCGACGTATTGGGCCGTATGACGCACTCTAACAGACCACAATGCCTACGTCAACAGCTTTAAGCAAACAAAAAGGAGAAGTGATCAGTCCGAATTCAGCCACATTTCATGAACGTGGCATCTTTTATCTCACTTGGCTGCCATACGGAACCATAACCTTGTTTCATTTCACTGATGTTTATTTTGAATGTCATATTTGGATAGTAAGAAATAATAAACATCAGCGTTTATTGCTCTTATTGCCTTTCTTACCCGGTCCGTGTTGAATCTATTTTAACTGAGCAATGAGACGGCTATTAGATCTCTGCATGTGCAATCAGTGATAATGCACAGCCTTTTTATTGTCTGTGCACATTGGTGATATGGAGGGATATACGTAATGTCGTTTGAGCTTACTCAAATAATGCAGGCATTTCAGTCACTTCCCGTGGGGGCGTCTCTGCGGTCTAGTGGTAGCGTTGGATTACAGATCACTACCACCCGTGTTCGAACCTCGGCGTGGGCACGTCTGAAGGGTGTTTCATCTTTGACTTTGCTTCATTACCTTTGGAGGTCGCTAGGCCCATTTAGCCTACCATGTGCACAAAAGTGGCCGTAAAACATCAATCATCATCATCATCATTCACTTCCTGTGAAAGCTATGCTTGAGGTATTGAAAGTAAATGACGTAGCATTTGATCTACCCATCTTGTAACGGGCCTTGGTAGATCAGGCGTAATTATGTGCTGGGTGATTGGGAATAAATACTCAAAATGTAGACGTGGCTTATACCTGATGATATTCCGGTACTTGATAGCATGCATAACTATCCATAGCTTTACTTTTAAGGCATGGATCTGACTATCTGATGTAATAGTTGTCTCACTACTTACAGGGCTGCATGGTTTGAATTAAAAATTCATTAATAAATTTTTAATATATAATATATGGTTGTTATTCTTGGCAGTATATATTTCTGCAACAACATGATATGTGGGTCGGTGACAGATGGTGAGAGAAAATTACTGGCTTGATAACATCTTATGTAAATAACATTGTATGCATTGTCTGTACTGAAGTTGACTAATAGCACTCCATTCTTCTCTAGAATATTCCAGCCCGAGGGCATCGGTGAAAAGAGTAAAGGTGCTGCCACCTTGTGTCTGGTGTCATCATGTAATGGCCAAGCCCGCGACCAGTTTCTCTTGTAGTTACAGAGCGATGAATAAGACGAACAGAGGCCAAAAATATGCCACATTAGATAGGATAAGACAGGTGAGAGGCAGACAACATTGTTACAGGTGTTGGCGAGAGCAGAAGTCACGATCATCTAACCCTTCTGGTAGAGTGAAGATGGGTGGATCAACATCGATGTCAAATGTTAGTTTGGGATCATGTGATGAAGCATCCAGGGATGGACAATCTTCATCTGTAACAGGTGTTCGAATGGATGCAAGTGAACAAACAGCTGTTCAGCATTTGTCAATGGGTTCTTGTGACGCACACCTTAATAATAGTTGTACAGCAGCTATGAAGCGATCTGGCGAATTTCAAACCTCGAACAGCTGGTGTGCGGCAAAGGTTCAGAAACTTAGTGAAATGTCACCTATTGACCACCTTTCTCATAGTGGGACAGCGTCCTCCTCGACGATGTTTGAGACTTGTTTTCAACAGACATCTGTATACAATGCACAGAAAATGGAGTGTAGACCTGAATGCAGCAGTTGGGGTTCTGTGGAGCCAGCTCAGGGTCACATGGAGTCTGGAAAGAGTGACGTGGAATATACTGAGGATAATTTGGAGCCTGCAGTGGGTCATGTTCAGCTTGATGAGCGTCTTCTGGATGCAACTGAGAGTCAAATTAAGTATGCAGTGGGTGATATGGAGTCAAATGAATGTGGTATGGAGCCTGCTGGATATCATGTTGAGTCGGCTGATAGCCATCTCTGTAGTGGAGAACCTGTGGAGTTAAGAAATTTGAGAAACGAGAAAACTGTGGATCACAGCTGTGTGATAGGGAATCCTGTGGAGAGAAATATTACAATTGAAGAACACGTGGAGTCTTATAACAGGATAGAGGAACCCAAAACTGTGGAGTCTAGCACCAGAGGCATCACTCTTGGAAATAGAGTTGTGAAGCTAAGTGATGCACAGGTAGAGCTGGAGTCCAGCAGTCAGTTTGTGGAGCTCAGTTGTGAACATCCTCAGTCCACTCATAGAACAGGGGAACCTTGTGATGATGGTGTGGATCTGGCTAATGGATGTGTGGAGGTAAACAGTCAACATGATGATAGTGAACATGTGGAGTATTCACAGCCTATTAAGGAACAGGGGAGGCAAGTTCGTGAGTTCGTGAAATGTGATGTCCAGCTAATGCATCGGGAGTGTGAGAATAGACCTGTGGATCAGTTTGGTGAGCTCAGGGAATCATGTAATGTGTCAGAGGAACAATGTGATATGCCAGTAGAACCCTGCAATATACCAGTGGAACCCCGCAATATACCAGTGGAACCCTGTGATATACCAGTGGAACCCTGTGATATACCAGTGGAACCCTGTGATATACCAATGAAATTGTGTGAGGAACGTGCTGATAATCCTGTTGAGCATGTTAATGAAAGTATGGAATCAGGTGACGCGTGTGTGGAGCCTGATGGTGGACAGCTGGAGCCTGGTGGTGGACAGCTGGAGCCTGGTGATGGACAGGTAGAGCCTTGTGATTCACGAATGGAGGCAGCTGATAGTTCCATGAAGCCTGGTGATAGATTTTTAGAACACGTCGAGTCTGGTGATGGACACAAGGAGCCTCAGTTTAGAGACGTGCAGGCTGATGATGGTCATGTCAAGCGTCATGTAGGAGTTGCGGAGTCTGATGACCAAAGCTTAAAGCCTGATGATGAACAAGCGGAGGTGGTCGGTCAGCGCTCAGAGACTGAACTCAGTTTGCCACATTTTGACAAACGGCTTAGCTTACCAGACTATGACATCGAGCCATGTATGTATATTTTTCATGTACAGGTTTTTCATGTACAAAAGTACAAAATTTTACATACGTACAAAACATGTGCCATTTTAGGGTTTATAAGTCATATTCATATGTGGGTGCTTAACATTCATTTATATGGAGTTCAGAAGGGCTCTTTTATGGTTCATTGGTTACAACACCCGTGCTGGAAACCTCCAGGTTGATGGTTCGAATCCAACTCACACCTGTGTTTGTGGGATGTTTTCCTGGGGAGTTGCCTCTCAGCCAGTATGATCTAGGTGTGACCAGCACCAAGGCTAAATAACTCGAATCAACTCATATAAAATTGGGTTAACAAAACAAAAATTGGCTAAAATTAATTTAAAGTAAAATTGGCTTTTAGCCTGTTTTTGCAGCAGCACTGGAAGAATAAGATTGATGATCAGTGGTATTCTCTGTTGCAGGCGTGAGCTTAAATGATTCATTGTTGTCAATCAGTGATACAGACGATGACAGCGATCTTCCTGTGGTCCTCGTGACAAGGTAACATGATTGTTTTATAGGATGTATGCAGCTTGGTGATATTTTGCGTTGGCTGTTGGTTTATAATGTGTTGTCTATTGTTTTGGCGTTTTGGGTGAGAGAATCCTGTGAAAAGTAGCATTCTGAATATAGTATACTGACAACTGTAATGCAGCCAAGCCATATAGCCATATCAAGTGTTCATTCATTCTTGCTGCTACAAGCAAGACAGAAAATCATAATTTGTTTAATACTGTCTGAGAACAATGATTCTTTCAGGCACTGGCCTGGCAGACATGTTCCTGAAGGTGAATGTTGACATCTGATGAATGCAAATATGGTTATCACTCTACAACTCTAAGAACATTATATTGAAGGTCTGGGGCATTTTTTATACAAAAGATTATGACAATTCAGTGTGGCATAATGGCAACATTCCAAATATCATACAGTCTAAATAAATGCATCGGATCCTATTTCTATGTTTATAGACATAGCATGGTTTTCAAGATGCACATACTAGGTTCATTAACTTGTAACAAGAGGATAAGCCAGATTGGAAAACCTAATTGTGGTTAATGGATGCTGTAACAGGGGATCAACTTCAACATTCTATTTATTGGTTCAGTTACTTAACAGTTCAATCAACAAATGACTATGGATTCACTTGGAGTGATATTTTCCATTTATCTGTGTTAATTGTACTTAATCCACATTGCCCATACTTGTTTATAAGCCCACATTATCAATGACGTCTAAATTTTGGTGATCTATAAATACGTAGAACGCAAACATTTAAAACGCTCAATTTCGGTATTCGTGTGTTGGTGTACACTTTGAATGGCATTTGTATGCTTTGAAGAAAACGCATAATCTTACCAGTCCATATTAGAACTGTTATTACAGGACCAACTAAAAGACTATTCTTTATTGGCATTTTAGTGAAAACGCAGGGCTGGAGTAATCGGTATCCCGGATGCCTGGGACTTGTAGATTTTGTCTTCAGGCTAGTGACTGGTCCAAAATGCTATTATAGTGAGACTCTGTCAAGGCGGACATTGTTTATCCAGCAAATGCACCTTCCGACACACTATTGTCCTGTGACGGATTTATTTTATATACCCATGTATGGGCTGCACCAGGTTTAAGGACCAATATACCCCCTAGATTCGAACCCGCATATAAGATGCACTAAAATCAGCAATATTTATTCAAAACCAAAATATTCATCATTATCACTCTTCACTGAACATCTGTTGTATCTGTTCGCCTTCTTTGTCGGAGTCAGTGTCAGATTTGTCATAATGTTCAGCCCACAATACCTCAACTTCTGTGCCATCTAAATAATAGTTGATAGAGCACTTCTTGAACGATTTGGTAATGATGGTGGGGTCGATTTAATTCTAGGCCATTTTCACCCACTGTGTGATGGTACTGATAGGTAACGATGGCCGCTTCAGGTTGTTTGCTGCTGTGCGTTCATTTCTGTAATGTTGTTTGAAGTAGTTTATTAGTAGTTCCCATGTGCCAGCTTTGGAAGTAAGTAACACATTGTTTGCTGTAATGGTTTTCCTTTGATGTGGATTCTATGACATGTCTTAGATAGACCAATTATATACATTCCAAAAATAACATCTGCCTCTAATAGTTTATGGAGGCAGCCATATTGGTCATAGTGCAGCCGTTTTCATATCGCAGCTGATTTGGACCTACACTTTTGTGGTCACGTCACTGATTAGAGCATCGGATTAAATAATCATGGCAGTTATCACAATTAAGTTTGGCTTCGAATAACAACAGCGAAAACACGCCTAATAAATTTTTTATTATTCATATATTCATTATTAATGTTGAAAAACAATATTATTATATTTCCCCCTAAATTATGTAAAATATTACCTTCCCTTTTACACAAGTATATATGGCAGTTCCTTTATAAATGATTCTTTAATCCAGCAAATTCGCGTTCCTACTCCAAAACTTCATTTTGCCAACAGAGTGTGACATTTCAATATAAAATGACCTTGATAATCTGACAACACGAAATGTTGCCAAATATTTCTGCTGATTCAATCATGCAAGACACACCAGCATGTTGTCGGTAATGGTTAATTAACCTGCTCACATGCTATAATTGCTATATATCATAACTAATTACTATTGTCCTTGATCATACACACTGAGACATGATGCTTACATTGCCTGTGGCTATCTCATAGCCGATCATAATCATTCATAGCTAATTACAAACACAAATGTGTGACCTTTTACAGACTCAACATTCCGACATTCACTTTTATCCCATATATTATCATGTGACTAACCTTGTCGAAATAATGGATTCTCTCTGAACTAGCCCGACCCGGCTAATGGCATTTTGAGGCAAAATATGTGGCAGTCATGTGTTTTGGCAGTGTGCTCTTAAACTGTCCTTTTTCACTCAGCAGAGATAACACGTGTTTAAGCCAGCTGTTAATGGAACACTGATGGAACAATGATTAAGATATGTGCTGAGTGGTTTATTTGGCAGCACATTTTATGGTACACTCTAATCGTCTTGTGACAAACTCCTAACACACACATACACACACACATGTGGAAAGAGTAATGGGTTTTGTTTTGTTGTTTTTAGCAGAACTCAGCGGCCATCTTTGCCTGAATGTGATCAAACGGTAAGTGTTTATTTTTTATTTCTGTTTGTTTTATTGAACATATAACCATCATATTGTGTCGTCGTTTAAATGAACAGGCCAATAGTTTGATAAAAATGTTTGACTTTAATGTCATTACTGTTACATGTAAAAGGTAAATATAAGCTAAATTTATTCCATCATATCTTACCATTATTATTTTATTATTCTTATTTATAAAAAAATTAAATACCCAAATATGATTCCTTCTACCTTTTGTTGCCATATAGTTGCAGTTTTCACATAGCATCAAAGCTGTATTGTGGCTTGTGTTACTCTAGAGTTCATTTTTACTCAGATAATCTTTCCTATTCAAGAATATAAACTTACTGTGAATTTATATAAAATTTATAATTTATTTTGATCATCATGGCAATTTTTGGCTTTTTAGGGTACAGTCAGGCTCCATTATACTGTGGTCCGTTATAACACACAAAATCAGATATAACATGGTCAGACCTTGGACCCCGAATCGTGGAATCCACGACAGAGCTTTTTTACATGAAATGGCATGAAATCTGCAACTGACTGACTGACTGACACGTTTTCACAGTTTGTAATTCAAACATAAAAAACATAACCAACAGCCATAACCACAAGTATATTTATTGAGCACAAACTTAATTACACACCACCTTGGCTCAATCAGCCAAACAAACAGCCCACTCACAACCCTAAAATATTGTGTCACTCCACCAACAAAATTTTTTTTTTGATGTTTTCATTACAAAAGCAGATACACAAACAGATACATTTTCACGGACGTTTATTTGCGCGCATGCACTTTTAGACATTCATTTATTGGTTCATATAGTTGGTACCTTCATCTGTAAAACATGCACTATTTCTGGCAGATGAATATCACCAATCCAAGATGGCTGCTACTTTTGGCACAAACAATTACTGGGAACATTTATGGAATAAACAGTATGTAATCTTAAAGGGTGGTGCAAAATGAGGTGAATACATGGACTCCCTATTATCGCCCACCCCAATAGTGTCCCTGTCTCGCTTCGGGGTCCACCTATAACACAGTTAACAGGATGTGACCCCAACGACCATGTTATAATGGGGTCCAACTGTAATAAGTTTTTGCTCATTTGATTGGTATTCGTTGGTTCCCTTTTTCTCAAACTTCTCATATTCTTCATATTTTATATTATTTTGATCAGTATGGCCATAAAGAGGAGGAAACTGAAATCCATCAGAATAATGACTTACCTCCTGGATCAGTGCAGGTGCTGCCATCTGGTGATGGCGATAACAAAATGGCAGAACTCCGACTGATGCTGGACATGATGTTGAATGAGAAAATTGACAAGGTAACTGGGTTGGAGGTCATCTGGTGGGTCAGTCTGAAGTCCCTCTTTACAAGTTATGCATCGACTGTCGTTTCTTCCCTGTCCAGTTTAATTGAGATCAAATTAATTAAGTCACATGTGTTTTTTATTCGTTTTGATCCAATACGTTGTTCATTTGTGCGATTTGTCTTCTTCCATCAGCTGGAAGACAACAAAAAGTTAGCTGCTCAAGTTGATGAACTTAATGTAAGTTGGTTTTACACATTTATTCATCTCTCTTTTAATAAACATTCCACAGTAACCAGATGTCATAACAGTTAATGTAACCTGTTAGTTTGTCTTGATGGTATTTCTTCATTATTATTATTTGTGCCATCCATGTATATGTAATACCCATGTTATGAACTGATTCTGCTGCAAAAGTCTACTGCTAATTAATATTAGAAATGCGTGGTCTCTTGAAAATTTTAAATCCATTCTAAAAACACACCTGTTCAAGGTTGCTTTGACAGATAAATAAGACTGATTTTAAAAATCTCTTATATGGTTTTTACAGACATATTATTTGGGATATTATTATATTATGCATTATTTGTACAGCACCTTTGAATGGCTTCTGCTAGTAAGAACGCTTAATTAAATATACAATATCATTATTATTATTATTATTAATGCAATTTTTAGGTAGCTTCGTTTGCTGCACAGTTTGCCTGTAATCTTACCCAATTCTCCAATTGATTTATGTTAAAACATTGCTCATAATTAATTTGAAATAATGAAAAAGTATTCCAATGACACAGTGGTTAGAGTATTACGACGCACATCTCCAGGATCTCGTTTTGAATCCAGTCGATGACTGTGTTTGTGGGATTTATTTCCCCGTGCAGACTCCTCGTACTTATAGGTCCCAGTTGTGGTCAGCACAAAGGCCAAACAGCTCAGCTCAACTAAAAAAATATTGAAGATGTGTAAGAGTTGGAAGGATGTGTTTAATTTGGCATGAGAACGTGCATAAAATGTGATATATGTAATTACTAAGGTTATCTTTTTGTTGCCTATATATTACACATGCGTTATTGCCTTCTAATATTACCCATATCTTGTCCACTGTCTATAGGAGGGGTTAAAGAATGGAGGATTCAATAAATTCTGTGTAGAAGAGCTCACAGAAGGTAAGTGTGTTTGTTTGTTTGTTTGTTTGTTTGTTTGTTTGTTTGTTTGTTTGTTTGTTTGTTTGTTTGTTTGTTTGTTTGTTTGTTTGTTTGTTTGTTTGTTTGTTTGTTTGTGTGACAGGCATGGGGTAGTCTTAATGGGTAATTGTAATCGATTACACGATCTCAATTAATCATAATCACCATTTGTAGATGCAATGTAATTGTAATCATAATCAAATACATTGTAAACTAAATCATAATCAGTGATTACTTTCATAATTACACAACGTTTTACACAACCTTTGAGAAAGCAAAATTATTTAGTTTCAACCTCATCCCAACCTGGAGTGAGTTCATAAACTGTATTTCTTGTATATATTATAATTATCCCATACATTACTTAAAACTTACCTGAATATAATCACACCATACATGATGCGTCTTGTTGTTGACTGTATATTTCCCAAATATTCAAACAATGTCAATTTTAAGATAATGGATTTAAATAGAATGTTATTCCATTGTCCTTGTGAATACAGGGTGTTTATCTATATCAAAAGTCTGTCCAGCTGTAATCTTGTTGTAAAGGCATCCAGCCGTTGTGTGCTATAATACGTTGTATTTCTCTGGGCAGTCGGTAAATTGGTAAAATCATCTGGTTGTATAATGCGATTGCAATCAATGATAAAGGCAATGGGGAACGACTTCACGGCCAAATGTTTAACCGTTAATTGATTTAGTTGACCAGATGACATGAGGGATTAAGCTGGGAATAATGTTGAGGTACTGTTGAGTCGATGTTGATGATTTTCTATGTTTGCATTAATCTCAGTTATCTCAATCAATACCCGTACGTACCTCACAAATGCATTACTCGCTCCTTTGTTCTATGGTGAATATTGATCTCAGAAATTAATATCATGTTTTTATAATGTGTTTTATTTAATAATTATATCGGTGTAATATGTGTAGCTGAGTGAATAAAGATGAAGTATCATATACACATTTGTGTGATATACATTGTGTTTGTGATCG
Source organism: Paralvinella palmiformis (assembly GCA_025642065.1). Lineage (NCBI taxonomy): Eukaryota > Metazoa > Annelida > Polychaeta > Terebellida > Alvinellidae > Paralvinella > Paralvinella palmiformis. The sequence goes on along the minus strand of JAODUP010000887.1, from coordinate 181,823 downwards.
TAATCATGATTACTTAAAATGTAATCTCAGTTGTAATTGATTACATTACCATATGTACTCACTTATAAGTTGACCCAGCAGATAATTTGAGGCCAATTTTTACCCTGTAATTCTTTCCTCAGACATATGCTCACCGTTTAAGTTGAGGTCAAGTATTGGCTTAAAATCCCTCAAAATCGGAATCATTGTCGTCATTTGCAAAAAAGTTGACCCAGTCATTCAAACTTATGATGTCAGCAAGTGCATGGTGAATATCAATTTCTTCACTGGCAGTGACACACACACACATACACACACACACACATACACACACAGAGATTTTGCTTTGATGTTATAACTAATATAAATAAACAAACTTGTCACTCCAAACATGCCTGATTGTAGACTTCCTTCAACTAACAAGTGTAATTAATTAATTGTTTCACAGCAAGTGGCAGCAATGTTTGCAATGTGAACAGTAATTTCTATATTATTGCTAATCATCTGGAGGTACCCATAGTTATTAGCGCGGCTATCAAGTATTATATTCCATACAAACTGGCATGTTTGTGAGATCCAAATAACAGTTTGGTGAAAATGAATCTTAATTTATTGACTAAGACTAGTAGGCAGAGATGTTTTGATTTTGTTCCAACTATCGCTCACACAAACACGCCTGATTGTCACTTCAATTTAGGAGGCAGTGATGTGATGATTTTATTCCGACCCTGGCTCTTATTCGGTTGAATCCTATAGTGTTGAGCGTCAAGGATGGCCGAAAATATGTTTCCTTTGGGTGGTAGGAAATATGGCGTGCATATAAGTCGAGGTGCTTCTGGGAACTCCCTTTTCCCTACCCAAAAAAAATTACTTATATGCGAGTATATACGGTAATTATTAATGTGGTTCCAGTCATAATCATAATCACTGTTTTCTGGAGTACTCCTAATTGATTAGCTTGGTTCTGTAATTGCCTCGTGCCTGGTATTGTGTGTGTGTGTGTGTGTGTGTGTGTGTGTGTGTCTGAGAGAAATAATAACATTGTACACTCTATATTATTTAAACACATCTGTGTATATTGCAGTAAATAAACAATGCTATCAGTAAAGCGATGCCATTATTAATATAAGCTTAAAGAGACAGTCCACTCTCAGAAAATATCTAATGTTTAGAACAGTAACCAAAAATTACATAATAATAATCATCACGAAATATATACCTGATATCATAGATGTAGGGGAAATAATCCAAATTACTGGAGGGCCGTCATTATGGCTGTACCGGAAGCCAGATTTGAAGGTGGGAAGGAGCAAACTGAAATGCTCTGGCGTCACATCGGCGATCTCTATACTGACACGAATAAGCCTGAAGCAGGATGACGTCAAAAACCAAAACAAACCAGCCGCGTTTCTCGTGAGCATTAATATCTGAGCCATTTTGAATCATCTTCCTCTTGTCAGGTTCCTTTTGGCTCAAACTGATACAGTTGTATGTCATTCCTGACGTAATTTTTAATGACGCAGTTGCATTATGTTCTGGAATAATTCTTTGCTCACACTTGTTTACATGCTTTTGTAAAAGGGGCTCTACAGACTTCAGGTCAACCAGATGCGTTGAAGTGACGTCAGCATTCAGGAGCTTCCGGTCTCTGTCCAGCTTCAAAATGGTGGCGCCGACAGGCCATTAAAAGTTGATTAATCAGCACTTTAAACTGGATTATTTAATGGGTGATCATTTACTCATTTTGACATTATTTATGATATTGATGAGTATAGTTGTATTAGTCCTCAAAATATTTTCTGAGGGTGGACTATCCTTTTAAAGAAATAAATCACGTATTATATTGGCAGCCATTTAGTTTTGGTTACAGTGACCCTGATTGATTAATACAGCTATTATATTTTGTAAACTTGAACTACTACAATGTTGAAAAGTTGAATGTCAGAAATGTAATACCTATATTGAACACTCCCCTAGTAGATAATGAATAAATAACATAAATAAATCAGATGTAATAAAACCACACACACACACACATATATATATATACATATTAGTTCATGAAGAATGGAACAAATATATTCATCTAGCTAAAATCACTTTTATTAATTGTATTCATGGGCTAACTAATTATAACAGTTAATGTGTTTTCTTAGTTGCTTAATTTTTTATATATCTGCGCTTAAAAACATAACTGAACCAACACGCATATGCATACACATAGCGCTCATATAATATATTGATCGTAATATAAATCATTATGCAATGGATATATATTTATGAGATAGTCACAATGACATGTATATGTTTTTATATATATATATATATATATATATATATATATATACACACACACACACACACACACACAAAACATATCCCAGTCAGTGCATACTCCATACCAAGCAACAACCAGGGGTGGAAGGGTGGGCAGAGAAAAATGAGATGCTCTCTGCCGGCCTGTGCTTTCACTGTCTGACCAACAGATCATTGTACTCCACACTACAGTGACCACAACCCTGGCTCTAATTGGTCAGATCCAGACATAGGCACTTGCCTTTATGCCTGCTCAACCAAACACCATAACCGCACCCCCCTAACGCTGCTGTACTCTGTGTGTTTTACCCCTGTTCAAATGATTGAACAGATCATAATGCCTGGATACTGGTCTTTTAAACAAATCTAAATAGTTTCAGTACTGCTGATTATCAATGGATATGTTTCTGCATTTTGCTGATTATGGATTGCTATTAAGCACATATCTTTTTGACGTTCTGCTTAAATTTTTCCATAAGCAACAAATTCTTAATTTTTTTTATTCTACTTTTTCTGTGTACAGTTGAGGAGACCGAATTGTTACCAGAACACAAGGCCAAGTTAAAACAGGTTAGTTAACAAATACGGGTGCACACATTTATGTGTGTGATTGTGCTTTCACATACACACTCGTGCACACACACACAGGTACTTCTCCTTAAAGCATGGATAATGTGTTAAGAACTTTGAAACATTTTGGGTAAAATCTGTTGACTTGCTAGAATGGACTTGTATCTGCTTTGTACATTTTTTGTATGTCTTTCCGGATACAGTTTGAGATCCAGAACTGTCAGATTTCTGGAGAAGCTCCAGGTCTTTGCCTCTTTGACTGTAGCAGTGCTCGGAAGCTATTCTCATTCCCAGCCACATTGACTTTGTCTGCATGTGGCTTTGTGCCAGGAAAGAGCTCCCTTGATAAGATGCTTTCCACATCTGATCCAGGTAAGTTTGTGCATGTGTGTGTGTGTGTGTGCATACTCATAATACTAAGGACTATACATCCTAAATAGTTCTACCTTCCATTAATGTACACATCTACAAAGTTATTATACATGATTATCACATCTGAGTGACTCGATAGTCAGTGATGTACAAGACTAACAGATGTAATGGGCCAAGTCATTGATAAGCTGGATATAGATGCAATTAGCTGCATCTGCACATAATAAAAGGTGTATAATTTGATACCACAGGTTGCAATAGTCAGCAATTCCCTGTGATTCAAATTTGACACCACGGATAATAACTTGCGCTTCATTCTGGGTTAAAATATGCTAACAGTGATCCTGGCATTTTAGCAACATCAGCACATACAATATATCTAAGTTTACACTGTGTTGTTTGTAGAGAACACATCTATTATACTTCAACACACACATTTCCTGACATTACCTTCATCCTGCACATGTTGCGATATTTGGACAATAATGGTACCTTTTTCAAATTTTATGGAAAAAAGTCCAGTCCTATCCAGCTCCAATACTCAGAGGTCTTTGATTAGCTTGGGAGCATTTACTTACATTTGTGTCCATCACATATAATACACTGCTCATCTTCTCGAGGAGTATACTGTTTCCAGCCGCTAGTTATATACACCTAACTGACAACAATCCACCCAGACATGGATTTATAGATGAGCCATCTAGCGAGAATGCTGGAGATCAGCAGCCATATTTCCAGATTCAAATTGATAAATAATTTTTTTTTATAAATATATGATAATTTTTAACTGAACAACTTGATTGAGGAAAAGGCTAGAATGTTATTTAAAACTTCTTCATAAGAACAAATTTTTAGAATAGATTGTATATATAGCAGGCCAGACCTGTCCCTTCTGTTGCACCATAGTCAGGATCAAACTCTGACTTTTCTCATATTCATGGCTGTTACAAAAGCATCTCAAATCCTGACTCAGTCATCTCTGTGGCCTACTTTTATTACCTTCTAAATCTCAAAATCCATTCATTAACTAGTTTTCGTTCTGTGCTCAATGACCATGAGTGGGGCTTATATGATAATGAGAAGCCCTTGAGTTTGAGTGTTTTTTGAAAAGATCTAGAAAAGGCATTAAACAGAGCTTTAAATAGAAAATATACAAATTGAAATGGATTTAGCCCTATTTTCAAAGAGAACATCAGGATTATTTCTTATGTTTTAAATGGAATGTGTACATAATTTGTCTTTTTTAAATACAAAATCATTGTCCCTAAAATCTATATTTTTGGGGCCTTAAAATTAGATTTTTCCTTGAAAGGAAACATGTACATGTATGTTATCAGGCCTGGAGAAATATAAACAAATTTATTAGGTTGATAAATATAAAATTGTACCGGTTTGCACACATTATCATGCCTTATAATTGTTTCCTCAACTTTTCTAAACGCTTTCTGAACTGTTTGCCACTACAGTGTTTTATAACTAAATAAACAGTAGAAAATGTTAAGCAATTTAACTTATAAGTGGATGTCTTTATTATATATAAAGTAAAAAATGTTGGGGGAACCTAAAACTGAGTTGATACTAAAATGGCTGTTCTAAAATAAACTGGTAATCTAACCAGTGACCATCTTCATAGTGATGATGAAACAACTTTATGATAAATAATAACTTGAGAAATTGATGCTTGAAAAATTACTACAAAGTCTAAATAATGAAGACATGACACAGGAAGTACAAAGCACTCTGCACAGTGTTTGGGATGCCGTCAAAATTTTGGAGAATGCAAAATTAATACTTGTAGTCACTCAATGGGCTATGAAGATGTGTGGGGTTTGTACAGTCATGAAAAGGTCTTAAATTTGAAGATGTCTCTTGAAGAGACCTTAATATTTAGAAGACCCTGAAAAGCCGTTAAATACTGAGTAAATTCCCTGAAAAGATATTTAAAGTAGAAAATGTGCACCAGCAACTAGGAGCAGGTTTAGTATCCATTTTGTGTAAGTGGATGAATGTATCTGTTTAGACCAATGTTATGATCTAATAAATAACCATGGGATTATTGATTATATTTAGCAACTTTTTGAGAACTCCTGTTTTCTAATTTGGACAACCGAAAAGATGACTGTGACAGAAAGTGGTGGAATTCTCTGTCAGAAAATACTTCCAACAGAAACATGTAGAAATGTGTATGTGCGTGTGTGTTATCATCCTTCTAGTAATCTGTTCTATCTTTCAGACTGTGTATCCGAGCTGTTAAACTCTCACCTAATACAGATGTGTTTTGACAGCTTGTCTTGTCCAGATGCCTTTATGGATTGGGTATTCTTTCTCAGTAAGTTTCACAGACTGAACTACACTATTGCACCATGACACACTGCACTACAATGCAATACACCTCGGCATGAAGCAACATTGCATCGCGTTACCCTACAGTGTATTATTCCATGTCATGCTGCATCATGCCATTCCATTCCACACCACACACACTGCTGGTTTGTTACCACTCTGTCCTATCACAACACCATCAGGGATAAGAGTTTTCTAGATTTTACTGGATTTTCGGTTTTTCCAGATTATCTGTTTTTAAATTAATGGGGAAGGGTGGTTTGAAAAGAATTCTCTTGCAAAAGACATGTTTTATCCCCAATTAAGTAGTCTCAGATTGTATTAAATATGTACAAACCCTACCCCAGGTGCATGTGCCTCACTTCCCACTGCTATTTTCTTTCCTGTTTTTCAGAGATTTGTTTTCCCCAAAGACCACTCTCGTGTCTGACAATGCACCACATCTCACATCATGCTAATTTCATCGCCATGTAAGCTAGGTTTTATCGATGCAAGATATCCCTGCCATGCTGTGTCATGCAATATCACACACACACACACACACAAAATGGCCTGATTGGCCACAACCTATCTATATCTGAAGGGAGTTTCATATGTCATTTCACCTCTTAACTGTTGACTGTTGGTGAGCCCATCTAGCCTACCATATGCACAAAAGTAGCCATAAAACGGCAACACTTTTCCACATTGCCAAACACCTAGCCCACGAGTGCGTTTAGCTCATTTAACCAACTTATGCTAAAACTCTGTTCCAGTGTCGGATGTCCATGGTGAGCTGTTACCTAGCAGCTCGTTAAGAATACTCTTAGACCTACTACAGCGCAACCACGGTAAAGCCAGCCACTGGATTCCAACACCACTAACACTAGCCAGGGTACTGGTTAATTATGGTAAGTACTAGTCAGGACATATGGCGGGCTAGCCTTAACTTGTGAATCAGTCCGTAAGGTTGTGCACAGTTGAGGGACGTTTTCAGTTTGAACTTTAGTACGAAAAAGCAACTTCGCATGTTTGAACGTTGGTACGATAATGTTCATCGGTGATCTGTTCTGTGTCTCCGCGTTACGAAGAAGGTTTTAATTCCGACTCGGTGGAAAGACACTGGCTGTAATGATGAGGTAACGTTCTCAGTTGATGCTGATATTTGCTAAGCAGTTGGGTGGAGAGGTACTTCAGTCACCCGGCTGGGAGAGTTTAAGTTTCGCGTTTGTGAATTCATTTTTTGGTGCTTCACTAATGCAGTGATTAGAGCACTGCATGGCAAACTGCCAGATTAGTGGTTCGAATCTGGCTCGAATCTGTTTTTGCAAGATGTTTCTCCAAGGAGTCGCTCCACAGCAATATGGTAGACTTCTATCAAAATAAACCTTTTTAGTTGTGTGTTCTTCACCTCCTCTGTTCCCTATAAGTGTTTTCAATAGAAACATTGATGAGCACTTGTGGAAATAATTGGAGAATAGTGTGGATGATGATGATGATGATGACGACAACTTAGGTTTATTCAACATCCTACAATTAAACCAGTTTATAAAAGTAATACAGCACTGAAAAGGAGAATGTCAGAATCATACACAAATCATCAGCTTTTCCAGTTGAGGTCATCAACATTGCCCACTTTGTATGTGGTCTAGTAACATTTTGGTGGAACAAAAACATACTTGTTGTTAATTAATACAAGATCAGCGTCAGCCATTTAAATGTTGTCTATGTTTTACATAGAATCTGAAATGGAGTGGGTTCAACTAACACTGAAATATCTAGACAGATTCTTAACCATTCTTGCACTGGTGACATTCTAGCTTTGATCTGACGTTTAGTTTTGATCAAACGTTCTTCACCTTCATCAAGGCCACAAATACATTGTGAAGTTGGCTACACTGAGTACAAATCAAGATGTAGCCTTGAATATTGTAAATCATGTAACAAGCCAAAATATTGATGTATCAAAAATATGCAACAAACTTATAGACTGACCTGGTAATACTATTCCTGGCTGAGTCAGTTTAGTATTCAGTCTGTTGGTTGATCAGTCGATAACCTTGGCAGCCATTAGTTCATACGTCATGCATTCATTTATCTGATCTTTCATTATTTGATCGACTTGAAATAGTAAAACAGTGACTAGTAGCTTCTTGTACTTTTAAAATACTGCTTGGGAGATAACATAAGTACACGGGTGAGTGAGTGAGTTTGTCAGCCAGTAACTTGGCCAGACAGTCAACAGTTGGTGTTTGAACACATTCTGTATTATTTTGTAATGGTCTGTGTGCCAAATTACTGTTTGTTTTTGTATCCTTTGTAGAATTTAGTTTTTTATTTACAGTCGAAGTTACTTATATAGCACCCTATATAACCTGTAAGAAGATTACTCTGTGCAGTTGCATACATGTATACACAAACATGCATGCACACACACACACACACACACACACACACACACAGTTTTGTTATTATAATAATAATAATACATTTTCTTCAACTGACTTAGGTGCTAGTCTGACCATGTTATTGCCTGTTCAAGATCTTGTGGATTTTACAGATTCTGATCTCAGGTAATTTTGTGTGTATGTGTGTGCATGTGTAAAATAAATACTAATACTTACAATATATACATATATATATATATATATATATATATATATATATATCAACAGTCTGACAAACAACAAAGAGAACAGCCAACCTGACAGCAATCCAACACCAGAACAGCTGCTGCCACCTGCTGGTCAGTGGTGTTATCATGATGGGCTTCGACGTGTGCTGCGGGTGATGGCTGAAGCCATTCACAAAAGGTCAGTAATCAGTGATGCCTACCAATATCTCAGGACCTTTGTGTGGAAGCTATTAAGACCCCAGATATTTTCATAAATGTAGTCACAAGGTTATGAACAACTCAAAATCATAATTATGACATTAGGTAATAGTAGATACAGTTCAAGCAGCCCATTTGGAATCAATATCGAGTTATTTTTCTAGATTTCAAATAAAGCTCTTAATACAGTGATATCATCATGCACGATTTTATTTAGTATTTCCTATATTGAAATGAAATTTACATCAGCACAAGGCCTGGTTGTGTTTTTTGTTCTGTTTTTGAGCTGAACTCATTCTGATATGATGGCTTCTTGGTGAGATATTGTCTTGTCGATCTAAAGTTAAGGCATATCTCATTTACTTTTCCAAATAAAAGAAATCAGTAATGTTATAAATCGGCAAATTAATAATTACAGAGCATATGTGACCAATACAGGTCAGTAATATTGTTTGATTGTAGATTATTAATGTGTTAGATTTTGCCCCGGTAACACAATTTGGATACATGATGATGTTTACTAGTGTGACCAAAAGTATCTGGAAATGACAAGTTTTAGCTATCATATGTGTGCATGTGTTTGTATGTGCCATACATAAATATATATTACACTTTGCAGACCAAATTTATACAGTGAAAAAGACTTACTAGCAATGACTATTATGCTGTTACGTGTATCTATAGACCAGAATCTCAACAAGTAAGTAATCAAATGTACAGTTTCATTGTGAAACATTTATCTAAAAGGCCACAATATCTCGTTGTCACAAGCTAATAATTTTATCTATGAAAGAGACACAGCTGTTTTGATGATGATGATGATAATGATGATGGATATTTGTATAGCTTTCCATTCAGTAATTACTTGCTGTTTCGTTTTATGAAAAAGCATAAGGCCATTGTTTTTGAATACTTGTTTTATGGAAAATTTGCCACCTAAAAATTAGGGTTGGTCGGGAAAATAAAACAAAATTCTATGAAAACATAGCGTCGGTCAGTCAAAAACAACAACAATGTTTTGTAAAACATATATCCTCCAGTAGTTGGGATTTGACAATCTCTCCAATAGTTTGGTTTTTTTCGGCCTTTAGTATTTTCTTTTTGGCGTTAATCGTCAGTGAAAAGTAAACAATAGACATGCCACTGTCAGCACCGGCATGAGTCACCATCTTTCCAATGGATTCTAACGTAGTCATTGATTGGTTGATGCTAGCACTGTCACAAATTGATCAGCGTATTTTAATAAGCTTACAGCCGATATTCCATTATATTTATATATATATATATATATATATATATATCAGTTATGCGAATCCGACAAAAAATGGAACACATTTAAACATAAGAATGTGATTCCACTTGTGCGATCTGCAACAAAACAGATTGTTCCATGTAGCGATTGGTGTGAATCGGACTGTTGAATCCAGAAGTTTACGTAAACTTTTGGATTCAACTGTCTGATCCGAATATCCAGGCAGGCTTTCCCAAGAAAAATATCTCATAAGGTGAGAGGGATGTCCAAAACACATGGATAATGCAGGTGGGGGGAGGCCCCACTTAACAATGCCCCACTTCACGAGGCCATTTAGTGCACGGGTCAAGGAAGACAAAATGGGCTACTTGTTGAGTGACACCTAAAGAATTTTTTTTGTGTATGCCGCAAGCAAAACCATTGTGCTAATACCTAATTATAGGTAGTATTTCGTAAATTTGATTTGTTGTTGTTTCAAAAAGATATAGGAGAAGTGGGGAGATTCGATCATAACATTAAAATACTATTTGTTATTTATTAAAATTAATAGTTTTAAGCTGCAACATAATATATCACTGAATAATTGGTTTGTGTTTACTTCGAAGTAATTTGCAACACTATACCACCAAAGCCAATTAGTGACTGAAAGTGGTCTTATCAAAATTCAAACTTTTGTCAATAGGTGTCAACATTTCAAAAGTCTACACTATTTATATATACGTGTGGTTGATCGGCCCTGCACTGTGTGTGTGTTTGGCTGTGCCCAATAGGCAACAGCCAGGGGTTTCTACCCCAAATTTTGACAGGACAAGCCACGCACTGTTGTCGAACCAAAGAGTGTAATATATATTACACTCTGGTTGAACTTCCACTCCCGCCACTTTGCTTATATAAATAACCTTTACGGCATTGAATTGGGTTACAAATCACGTGATCAGTGCCTTATTAGGAACATTAAACATCGAGGGACCTGTAGAAAAGTACTTCTTGCCAATTGCTGTATCGCATATACTAAGATAAACCATTGAAGTGTAAGGTGGTCGAACCTCCCCACTTCTTCCCTAAATTAATCGAGTATATTTTAGGTTAGTAGCTACTGGGGAAAAACTCCGAGCGCTAAACTTCCACATCTTTTTATTTTTAAATTTATCATGAATGTTTTTAATGTTATGTTAAAGGGGGATCCACCGTATAAGCAATGCTTCAGGCATCTTCCTTTTCAACATTCTGTATGCGTTTGCTTTCGTTAAAATTATGTATTTTGAATGTCTAAATAAACCATTTGAAGAAGAAAAACAAGATTAAATAATATACGGGAAAGTAATAATAAAAAGAATAAAAGTCAATTTTATTTCCCAGCGACGAGTTTCAGCTGTGGTCAGTGGGTTTGTAAAACAAGTATTCAAAAAACAATGGCCTAATATAGCAAAGATATAATTAAAAACACTAATATACATATATCATTGTTACATTGTTTTCATTTTGGTGTGCATGGTCTTTTTGTGTTGTTGCTGTATTGGCTGGATGTACAATTGCTGCAGTTGTCTCTTTTGCAGCAATTGTCTAATGCACGATCTAAAGCTGTCCATGTCAGCCATACTTAACGCCGTCCCTGCAGATAATTGGAATTCATATGTAAGTTCATTCACCTTAATGTGCATGTGGCCAGATAAATGAGTGAACGAATGATGTAATGAAACATTGAGTGAGTAAGCTTTTATGTGTGTAAAGTTTGTGCGTGTGTGCATGAGCACACACGCCAACAGGGTTCAGAGTAATCACCCTCTGTTGATTGATCATTGTATCATTTCATAAACTTAAACTTCTGTGCCTCAGTGGCCTAATTTATAGTACAGTTGGCTGGATTGTTTAACACGTGGTTGATGATGTCCATATTTTAACATCATTTATAATTTATGTGGACATATATTAGTTCTAAGAATTTGAACACTGTTACTTCACTTGCTTTCTGTTTTGGTCGTAAATGAACTATTTTACAGGCACAGTGACAGTTCTAAGCTTCTTTTTGTTCCTTATTATTATTGATGCATGTTATTGTGGTCTATTGGAGTGGACCATACGGTCCAATACCTCTGACTTCAGAACTCGTGGATTCTGATATTATTATTATTATTATATACCATATTTATATAGCACTCTTTTCATAAACTATATCATGTTCAAAAGTGCTTTACAATACAAGAAATATAAACATAAAATGTTAAAATGACATAAAATAAAATATAACAATATAGGAGTGATTAATTTTGTTGACATAATAGTATGATTAAAAAAAGACAAATAAAATAAACTAAACTTAACCAACTAAATTAATTCGTTATCATATACTGATATAACAATATATCGAACTGCTATTAACTAGAAGATAAAATAGAATATAAACATGTTATATATACACATTATTAAGAATGACTGGATTTGTTCAATGGCTATAGTGAACTAGAAAATAATGTGTTTTTAAAGTTTTTTGAAAGTCTCTGTTGTCTTAGATTATCTAATATCAGCAGGCAGTCCATTCCAGAGACTGGTGCTGCATAACTAAAACATCTGTTGCCATATGCTGTGGTCCGCATCTTAGGTACTATCAATAGTTGTGTATTATGGGATCTTAGGGTCCTGCCTAGTCTATACATCTGTAACATGTCTCTCAAATACACAAGAGATTAAGGTTACCTCACCCGTAGTCCATATCAGTCTAGTCTCTATCCACTGATCAATCCAGTTTGGGTATCCCTAATGCCAAACCTCCTGCTGGCATAGCTCTCCGGTCACTGAGACATACAAACTCCCTCACCATGTCAAGGAATAGACTGTGCTAGTTCTAAGCTGTAATAAGTAGTCGGAAAACACAGTGCTTGTAAACTTTCGGGCTGTGGGTTCGAATGCCATCCCTTTGTTTGTGCGTTGTTTCCCTGGGGAATAGCCCCTTGACCATATGTCCCAGGTTTGAACATTGCCGAGGCTGAACAAAGCACTTATTCGTTTCTTCCATCACTTGAGCCCATTGTGTCATCTACACAGCCTCAGAGAGCAGCTGATATTTACAAACATCAGATCACTTCAGTAATCACTGACATATTGGAATCTCATTATGCAAGCTTGCCTTATGGGATAATAAATACAGAAATTGTTGTAGACTAAATGGTTTAATGTGGCCAGATAACATCTGTTGATAATTTGTACTTTGTTTGTTGCTTCCAAATGATGGTAATAATAATAATTAAATTAATGATGATAATAATATAAACATTTCTATGTTGGTGTTTAGCAGCTTAAAATTGATTTGCAAATATGCTTTTATGTACAGGTGTGTTTGAGATCAATAAGTTTAAATTTAGAAATTACGGGTAGAAAATGAAAAGCGGACAAGCTGTACCACATCAATATACTTAAACATTTACCAACAACCTGTTGGCTTGTATTTGTTAGTATGCATGCAGGTGTCTGATATTGTTTCGTTGTGGAGAGATGTTTGCGTTTGGACTGTGGCATGTAGATCAACCAAAACTACAGTGTTTTTGTGTACAGTAGGCATGTAACAAACTGTTGTTTTTTTTTCTTCTGATGGCAGATTTCTAGGCTCTGTGAGTTGGCACCGCACATGGCCAGTCACCACCATAACCTGCTCCAGTTGGTGGAGGTGCTGCCACCTAGTGATCGCGGCATCACTCTTCAGCACCATTTGTCCTATGTGTTCCTTTGTTATCTGTCCTTTGGCAGCTGCGAGCAAAACTTCATGAATTTAAAGGTATGAAGGTGTTAAAATCTGTGGCTTTTATTTTAGTAGAATTATTTATACAGCAGATATGAGAGGGAAAAAATTCTTCAGAGTTTATAGTTTAACCAATTGGTCATTGGAACTTGGATCCAACTGATGAAAAAGCATATTCGTATTTACTTTTACCTTCCTAAAGGCACCTGAATTATTTAGATATCCTAAGTCTGGATTCAAAACCCTGACCGGGCTATGTCTGAAGAGTGTTTCATCCATCAGTTTGCTGCAATACCTTTGGAGTTCGTTCGGTGCATTTATCCTACGTTGTGCACAAAAGTAGCCATAAATTAGCAATATTTACAATTTACTCATATCTTGTAAGATACAAGTTTTACCAAAATTAATGGTTTTTGTTGGTATAAACTTCACAGGGCACCTCCGTGGTCTAGTGGTAGCGTGTTGGACCACAGATCACTGCCACCCGAGTTTGAATCTCGGCGTTGGCATATCTGAAAGGTGTGTCATCTTTGACTACGCTCCATTACCTTTAGAGGTCGCTCGGCCCATTTAGCCTACCATGTGCACAAAAGTGGCTGTAAAACATCAATCATCATCGTTTATAAACTTCAGAATAAGTTTGTGTTCACATAGATCACTTTGAGCTGGCTGCCCTCTGACTTATTACTTGTACAGCTGCATATCCATGCTGGTTTAGATTCATTCATTCTTACACACACGCTAATGACATCAGTACACAACTGAGCCCAGCCATAACATGGTGGAAATTGAAGATTCAGAATGTAGAAAACTGAATATTCATAAGTATACAGCATTCGGCTTATGATTGATGTTTACTAATATCACAGTTTTGATCGATTGGAAATATTGAATGACTTGAATTACTGATTTTCACAAACAAAATAATTTGGAAACAAAATGAGTAGGGAAAAAATGCATTTATTTAAAGATATAAACCTTGTCTTATAATTTATATACAAGTATATACGGCACATCTCAAGAGATTTGATGGTGGTGCTGTATTGGGGTCAAAGGGCGAGGAAATAAAACCGTCAAGCTCAAACAGAATGTATAAAATGTAAAAATTTTGTTATTTTACATATGCCCCATTTATGTACAGAGGTGGCTAAATGAGCTGGGGGACCTGTAAAAGGTATCAAGAAAAAATGAAAGATGAAACATCCCTCTATACAGGTAGCAGGGTTGGGGTAATCGGTAATCGTAATCGATTGTAACCAATTACATGGACTCAGGTGATCGTAAATGTCATTTCCAGTGCAATGTAATCATAACTGATTACATTGTAAATGTAATCATAATCAGCTATTACTTTCACAATTACACAAGATGTTTGATAATTTACCATGCTATATCATGCCAGAGATGTGGTTTGGTACGTAAGACAAAAGTTAACGCTAGAACTGATTTACCCATTGACCTGTGCATTCATGGCAAATATATTACTTACTCCTTTGCTCTATGCTGAATATTGATCTCAGAAATATTAAAACAATTTAATGTCGGGCAATGGCATCATAGTCTCTTGTACAGCTTTATTTCAAGAACATACCAGAAAACGCATCTGGTTCTTACAAAGCAACATGTAAACACTGTAATGTGTTTATGTCTGTATTATACATGCAACCGAGTGAATATTGATGAAGAATCACATTCATGTTTGTGTTATATACATTGTAATCATGATTACTTAACAGTGTAATCATAATCGATTACATTCAGAATGACTGTAATTTTAATCATGTTATTGTCAAGTAATTGTAATCGATTACCTTTGTCCTATAATTGCCCCAACCCTGACAGTTAGGTTGGTATTTGAATACAGGTGCTAGAGGTCACTGGTCAACACACTACTCATTAATCCATGGATGCATGCCCGATGTCCATGAACAAATAAATAAAGTAAATAAACATTTTTAAACATCAGCAACAGAAGGTTCCCCCGCCCAACCTCCGGATAATTGTCCACCCAACCTCCGGATAATTGCCCCGCCCAATCTCCGGATAATTGTCCATTATAAAGGTCGTAACCTATGTTAGACCACATATAGAGCTCCAATGGATGGTTATTTAAGAGAGATTTCAGATTTGTTTCATAGTTAGTAATGGTAATTGATATATTTCAGATCAGGGATCTAGTGCCCATTGTGAAGTCGTTTGAAATTGGTGAAGGTACAGACTTTTATAGGCTCTATAGTCTTTGCGTGCTGCTTGACAGATGTGTTAGCAAAAAGACGTTACCTGTATCAGAAAAGGTAGGTGATTTAACAGGCAGTGTGTGTGTGTGTGTGTGTGTGTGTGCGTGTGTGTGTGTGTGTGTATGTGAGAGAGTATTCTATAGATCTGGGGCAACAATAATTTCTGTCACAAACTGTAATATTTAATACCACCATTAAAATGTCTAAATTGTTTTCATAAACAAGAAAGTTCTCATCTCTTTTATATTTGTTATGACAATCATGTTCTTTACAACCCACATAGCTTGATTGGTTGTGGTTAAGGGGATCTCATATAGTGCAGTTGTGGAAAACATCCAGGTCAAGGGTTAGTTGTCAGCGTTTTCTGTATCCATGAGATGGCTTTGATGGCTGCATTACTAATAATTTGATTTTCGTGAAGAAATCTTTTACTTCTTTGATTTTATGTTTTGTGTAGTCTTGCATTGTGTAATGTGGGTGTTCTCAACTTTAAGAATTGAGCAAAAGCTGTGGAAACTGCGGAGGGAAACACAAAATATGTAATTCTAGAATTTTGACAGATAAGTAAGCACCAATTTATTAATTAATATTTTATGATAAAGATGTTGAGGTATTGGGGACAGATTTTAAAAAGAACAAAAAAAACTGTCCAGGATTCTAGACAGAAGTGGGTTATGAGCCATCCAACCTACTGATGCAGATGAGACCATGTTCGATGTTTGGAAGTCCAATGGCTAGACTATAGACTATTACACTTGCTTGTTTTTTGGATCAAGTTATAGGGAAATGGTACATTTATCATAGTAGCCACCACTTTATGTCAATGTCAAAGATGAAAACCTTCAGATATGCCCACGCCGAGATTCTAACATGGGTGGTAGTGATCTGTGATCCAACACGCTACCATGGAGGCGCCCCACTTTATGTGGAACTTGTTCCCCTTTATGTGGAACACATTCCCTGGAGGAAATCACAAATGCGCCATTTCTTGAAAAGTTTTAATCTACTCATGACCAACTAATATTGGTTTATACAGCTGAAATGAATTGTCGGTATGATACACAAACTATATCTAAAGTGTATTAAGTTCTCCTTGAATTAACATGTCTACCAGGTGTCCATGTAAGTTTTACACATATTGAAACTCTGGTTTTCTAATTTGGACCACCGAAAAGATGACTGTGATAGAAAGTGGTGGAATCCTCTTTCAGAAAATACTTCCAGCAGAAACATGTAGAAATGTGCGTGTGTGCACCTGCACACACACATACTAACTTTGGCATACATTTTATTCACAGAATCTATTGCCACTTAGTTTTAAGGCTGTCTAGAGTCAATGGTTATCAATCCCTACTCATATGATTTGTTCTTAATTCTTCAGGGTGATCTCAAAAAGTTGTGTGATATGCTGAAATCTTTGATGGGCTCCGTCCGAGAATGTATCACAGACCTTGACAGAAGCGTGGTAAGTATTCATGTATATACTGTAACTACATGATTATTGGTGAGTGTTGGCTATATACTGCAGTACAAAGATATACATGTACATCGTAAAGTATAATGTTACCAGTCAGTGAGTACCAAAATGTATTGTAGTTCAGTAGTGGGCACAAAATTTACCCCTAATGGGTCAATAAGTACTAAAATACGTTGTATCTAGGTCTTGAGTATGCAGAAACAAGTTTGTGTCCAGTTGTACACATATTCATAAAAACTATTCAGGCTTGTTGTCAGTTCTTTCATAAATATCAGTAGGAATTGAGAGTTGGTACCAACTGATTCCAGAATTATAATTGTGGTCAGTCTTTAAAAAAGCAGTCATTTTGTTTCTCAATTACTTTTCAATTACCTTAATCTTAGACGAAACATATAGTGTCAGTGCTTAGATTCTTTCATATTCAATATTGGACTCGGCTTTGACAGAGCAGTGCACCAGCCTATCAGAGCCTGTATTGTATGTAGTAGCCGGGCAGTCTAACAGATGTTAAACTTGGAATATCCGAGTAAACAATTGTATGTATTATTGCTATTTGGCAAGTGTTTTGAAGTGGGAATTGCTATTTACGTTTGATAATGAAACCATTATGTTGTCTTTGATCCCAAGTCTGTAAATAACATAATATTACTACTGTACTTGAAGGTGTGTCGATTTAAAAAAAGAAGGGGCTTCTATTGTTTTGTTTGCGATTTTGTGTTCCGAGGCCTCTCACTGGTTCTTATTGTTGGTCAACTCTACGGTTTTTCATTTCACCATAACACTGTTTATTTATGTGCGGCCCTCAAGTGTTAAATGTTTAAATATAATATTTAAGTATGTTATTCATCGAAATA
The DNA here is from genome assembly GCA_025642065.1 of Paralvinella palmiformis. Taxonomy (NCBI): domain Eukaryota; kingdom Metazoa; phylum Annelida; class Polychaeta; order Terebellida; family Alvinellidae; genus Paralvinella; species Paralvinella palmiformis. The sequence continues at coordinate 163,878 of JAODUP010000887.1, read as the reverse complement.
GACCACACAGTGCAATATGTCAATCAGAATATTTAATAAAAGTAAAAACCACTTTCGTAAGAAACTATTTGGGGAATAAAGGATGTTTTCTTGGGAAGAGGAGGTTACTGCCAGAATTGATATCAGTTTTTTTTAAATAATTTACTTATTTAAGTAAGATATATAACTAAATTAATAAGATTCTCCAGTTTCAAATATCAGATTCGTTATCAGAAATACAAAAGATTGAAGCACGGAAAAACAAGATTTTTTTTGTAGACAACATAACGGATACCATGTTTGCTTTGTTCGTTGTGACTGATGAATATCCAAATCGATTATGAGCTTTAATTTTGCGCTGTTCAAAACAAACATCAGTGAGGCAAAGAAAATATATTTCTTTGGCTTGTTAACAAATTTGTTACGTGAAAGCGTGTGTGTGTGTGTGTGTGTGTGTGTGTGTGTGTTAATGTAACCAAACAATAGGTAAGCCAGAAAATCGATACACACACATCATTTAAAAAATGTGGCCATTTAAAACTTAAAAGGATATCATATTTATGGACTATTAAACAGGAAGTTGGTGGGCGAGGTTTTTGTGTTTAACACTGACTCAGAATATTTGTTCTCAATTTTAAGTCAGCACAAATCGTGAATGTGATACATTAGTTACAGCTGGTACCTGGTTATTATATTTCTTTGAAGATGAAATGTTTTCTGTTCTATTTCTTGCTAGGTAAAGGAGCTGTTGACCCAACTAATCAGTATATTGAGTATTAAGCTGGAGAGTATGGGCTTCAGACAACGAAGTATGTTTGACTACTGTCGTCCACCCTCAGATGAAAGGTCATTGGCTTCCCAACACGGGGAAGGCAGTCAGTCGCAGGACGGCGAGATCGTGGTCAACCAATTGAATGCTGGAACGCAACGAGAATGAGATCTGCAGATGTTTGAGTGTAATTATTTGGCGTTGTATGTCAGTATCCAAATGTTGTCCAAATTGAAAACATCTGTACAACATGTCAGCTTCCCCCCTCTATTTAATTGTGTGTGTGTGTGTGTGTGTGTGTGTGTGTGATCCAATGTTGTTATATCTTGGTATCGCCGTATTAACCACCTCACTGTGTTCTAGTCTGTGAATTCAAACAGAGTTTCAGGTTGTGGACAAAATCAGTGTATTTGACATTTCAGTTTATGACATCTATTCGGTGTCGGAGCGAAACTGCAAAACAGAGCATTTATTTCTAATAAATATTAATAGTATATATTTATGTGTACGTCTTCTGATTGGAGTGCGTTTGATGGCGAGAATAGTCGTGCATGTGCCTGTTAGGCAGAGTTGACCCCGTATGAACATAGACTCGGCTATGAGAAAAGATGCAATTTATTTGGATGTAATCTGTCCCGATGGATTTAATGGTAATTGGAAATGAAGGTGTAAGCCTTGAGTGAAAGTGGAATATTTGTACAGTTTGGTATAATTACGTAAATGGAAATCTTGCCAACTAGCGACAGCCAAAGAAACTACGGGTGTGGGGTAGAAAACTATACCGGACAACGCTGTGCTGGTTCACCGATGGGTCGTGTTCAGAACATCAGTAATAATGTATTAACAATAATTGTGCACAGGTGTGATTCCTGATAAATGATTCAGAAAAAAACCCGTATATCTTTAGCTTTCTCGCAAAGAAGTCGCACATCAAATCCCGTGCTTACAAAATGACGCCAACAGCTAGTTCAAATTAATTAAAATACATATCAGCCGACACACAAACGTGTTATTTGTGAAATGCTTGCATTGTCTTATAATATCATATATTAGCAACACAAAGTTACAAGTAAATGTGGGTCCAGCTGATGTTTATTACATAATATATATATATATAACTGATGATAAATGACGTTCATTTACTTACGATATACATTAAAAGACAAGCTAACTATTATCACGCATCACCATAATGCAACATTTATTATTTTGTATCAATTTAGTAAACTATATTATAAATGACAACAAAAGTAGCAACAACAACAGTAATAACAAAACACGTATTTGTGTGCGCGCGCATTTTATTATACAAGTCCGCTACAATTGTGACATAATCAGGAATGAAAGTAATAATTTATACAAGAGATGGACCGCACTCGACTCGTCTTATTCAACATTACAACTCGTTGACTGCCGAGTCCCAAGCGCTATTCCCGTTTCACTAATAAAGTGTTCTACGTTTATAACTAATTATGACATTTTAGATGGGGTCTTCATAATTGTTTTTAGTAGTTTCTGTTTGCTTTATATATGTCTATTAAATGGCGAAAATAAATTGTTATGTACTAGTATATCTTGTAATGTGTATGGATTGATAATAATTGACTAGATCTATCGAATACACCACACCTAAATCTCGTGTTGAGCTTAAATCTTCTACCCCACAAGTAAGCTAAAAACCGATGCAACGCGTCTCTTTCGATTAATTAATTGGTGGCTATTATTAAATGGAAAAATATTCTCCCAGTCTAGCCCATACAGGCTGTCCAGCAATCCTTTTTCCCAATTCTTTTGTCTCCGCCCTATTTCTTGTTGTTCCTACTTTTTTGGTACTCTCAAAAGTGAACGAGACTCAGATCGGAGCATTCTCACTGGTATCTATTTTTCGATCAGATCACTTAGATACAGTGGCGCTGTTCCACTCAGTACTTTGAATGTATGAAACAGGATGTTGTGCACTGATCTGAAACGTACAGGAAGGTATTGCAGCTGGAACAAAACTGGTGTTATATGTTATAGTCCAGTCGAGAAATAATAAGGGCTCGGAGTAAAGTCATGCACGTCTCACCATTTATATACTTACGAATAAGTCCCACCTTTATCCCAGACTTATTACATTTTAATCCATTAAACGATTATTAGTAAATTCATTTTGAACTTCAGAACATATGCATTTCACCTTTCTAATTATACTTATGAATGATTCCCTACATGCGTGATTTAAATTTTTGCCATCTGGTTTCATGTTGATATGATTACATGACTTCTACTAGCTACAAAATATATCGCTTTTTAAAGCATGATATTTATCCTTTAATTTTACAATTTTAGCTCAAACCCCGTGAGCATCTGACCGAGTGTCTGTTTTGCATCGCTCGATCGCGGGCACACAGATTTCAAAATAAATGCACACTGTTTATTAAACTGTGTCGAAAAGGCACACCTTATTGTCAGAGTAGCTTTATACCTGCTTAGAGGTGAATAGTTAATGCGTTTAGTTTTATGGTAACACGTTGTCCATCTCATATCATGCCAATGTGATGATACAATAATACGTGACATTTTTGTAGCGACCGATTCGGCTGGATAGCTGCTCTAAGGCGCTTTCCAATATCGTTATACCTGGATCGGACCTGTCTCAATCCAGCACACACTTCAAATCTCAAGGGGGCATACAACCCATGCTGCCATTGTGGATGTAAAAGAACCCTTATTATCGAAATATGCGAGCAGGGGTGTCCTCCTTAACTGTCTCTACATAGCCACAAACGAGCTGAAAGGGACCGTAAAACCCTAGTACCAATTCACAATTTTGGTAAGTAACAATATTATCATGTTAGCAGTTTCTGTCACTGTAATATGTTGTCGTATTAGACGAATAAGGGGTGGTAACACTGTTCTAATCCATTAAAATTTATTATATGATAGCTGTCGCGTCAACTTATGGATGCTTTGAGAGAGTGTGTGTGTGTGTGTATGTGGGCGGGGGGGGGGCATAAAACAAGGGCAAATTCAACATTGGGCATCATCCCATTCACTATGGAGATTACAGACGGTAGGTACTCCTTACGGGTAAGCGTTTATAAAACTGACTACACCGGCCGAGTAGGCGTTCATTAGAGGCATACTGTTATTGGATAGTATATGTTCTATCAATGAAGTACACGAACTATTTAATGCGACCATTGCCTAAGATTCATGTTATTTTGCATAACAAATGTTATACACACTAACACAGGTACACCACATAAAAATGTTATGTATATTCTCAATACTATCCGGTATCCCTTTTGGATTGGACACATATGTGGTTACGCGCACAGTTTCAGTCCTACTTTTGTCCTCCTTTATCCTTGTATCTTCCTACTTTCTCCTACCTTTTCTATGTAGTTTCAGTCCTACTTTTCTCCTACTTTTTCGCAAAGGTATCCTGGACAGCCTGCGCGTAGTAAAAAAAGGTCTGACATGTTTCACCCAACAGCAACGTTTAGAAATACGCGTCAGCTATACACAGTCCTGGTGGGCGGAAGTGGACAATCCGGCAGTAGGATATGGCGGAAGTGGGAGTATTTTCTGCTAAACGTCCAGCCCTTACCAGGATCTAATCTCGACTAGACGGCAATAAACACAGCTGAGGAAGCACCGAAAAGCAAACCAAACAAATTCCGAATCCTCGCCAAATATCTGTAGATATTTACACACGTGCACGATCGTCGGATAAAATGGTGGGCCGGTTTACTGCTCGTTCGATTTGAAAAAGTCTGACCAATAGAAGGAGAAAGAACTTAAAGTTTTGCTTCACCAGACCTGGCCGAGAGTTTAGAAGACGAGGTAACGGTGGAGTAAGCCATATGTTGTCTCTCTGGATCTGATATAACTGTTGTATGGAAGTGGGCGGGGTTTGTATACGGAACGTGTCCAACGCGTCGTTAACAGTGGATTTGATATTGGGTTGGATACCAGCTTTGTTTTGTTATATATATATATATATATATATATATATATATAGTGTCTGTGGTGAGCCGTGTTAAAAAAGGCACAGGCACGGAGTATCTCTAACCACGAATTCAAACTCTGGACTATTCTTTAGGGGACTGAGATACATGTGTAATGTCTCACTAGTGTGTGTGTGTGTGTGTGTGTGTGTATGGGCGTGTGCGCGTGTTTAATATATCCAGAAGTACTGTTCGGTAACTAATAAAATTAGGTTTGGGCGTCCTCGGTATACGCACTTAAAAGTACATAAAGTGTTTGGTAGAAAATTGCCCGACATCCGCCGTAAACCGTCACGTGATCTTACCGACGACAATCGTGTCATAACGTATGACTTCTTTAATTCCCATCCCATGGAACTTGTTCTAGTGGTCATTGTGGGGGTGATGAGGACGTCCGTAGCTATATCCTTCCCGATCTTTCACGGCAAGAGTTTCCCCGATCACAAGACCTATTGTGATTATCCCATTTCATCACAAAAGTCACAAACCTGGCCTGCTAAGCAGCCATGAGTTAGCCATCCAGCTTCCGATGGCACAGTGATTGGACCATTGTGCTTAAAGCATCCAGGCTGTGAGTTCGAATCCGGCCAATACCTATGGTTTTGGTCATATGTCGCAGTTGCGACTTGCGCCGGGGATAATCAACTCAACTCAATTCGGTCTACAATGATTGGCTAATAAATTATATCGGAACTAATAATAAAATGTAACTGTCTACCTGTGTCGAGGGCCCAACACTGTGGAACCACGTTCTTGAATATCACACTGCGTCCGAAATGTTCTCGTTTGGCCGAGGCTCGCCAGTGGTTCAGGTGGTATGCACCGTACTGCAGAGGTCCAGGTTGCGGGCTAGCGATGCCAATATTGCCGCCCGTTTTGTGGGAGATTCCGTCCGACCAATTCAATAGGCAGCAGCCTCTTGATCATCTGCTATAGCGTTGATGATCAATTTCCACTAACTACTTCCCTTTCACAGCTGACAAATATTCATAATAACAGCCAAAATATGATCATATCAGCCCAATTAATAAAAATAAAATACATTGGCTACCTTTTAGACAACTTATAAATCTATCAATGACATGACGCCTGAATACCTGAATGAACTACTGGCCATTAGAAAGTCATCCCGAAAATTCAGGTCATCCAGTCAGATACCTTTGTCTGACTGATATGGTGGTTCACACGCGCGCGCACACATTTTATGAACAGGTTGCCAGCGGATATTAGAAATGTGTTGTCTCTTGAAAAGTTTAAATCTGTTCTAAAAACTCACCACAGCGTCTTTGATTGATTCCTGCCAGTAAATCGATAATAATAGTATTATTATTATTAGTTATAGTCATAGCTGTATAGCATAGGTACGGATGTGTTTTTATTTTCGGTCAAATATCTTATTTGCATACATTTTATCTGGGTTACACACACACACACACTCTCTCTCTCTCAAAGCATCCATAAGTTGACGCGACAGCTATCATATAATAAATTTTAATGGATTAGAACAGTGTTACCACCCCTTATTCGTCTAATACGACAATACAGCGCTTTCGAGTGGCTCCTGCTAGTAAGGGCGCTTTATTAAAAATACATTATTATTATTATTATTAATACTTGCCTGCTTCAATTCTTTGCCTCTTTGTTTTAACATTCAGTATATGATGATTGATGTTTGACGGCCACCTTTGTGCACAAGGTAGGCTAAATGGGCCGAGCGACCTCCAAAAGTAATGAGGCGAAGTCGAAGACGAAACAACCTTCAGATATGCCCACGCCGCGATTTGAACACGGGTGGTAGTGATCTGTGGTCCAGCACCCTACCGCTAGACCACGGAGGCGCCCCAACATTCAGTATATGAATGTTTAGTGTGGAAGTTATGGGATCAAAACTATGAATCGTTATCGGTTAGGATGATGATGATGATGATGATGATGATAATAATAATAATAAAAAATGTATATTTAATAAAGCGCCCTTACTAGCAGGAGCCATTCAAAGGTCCTTACAAATAATATGTAATATAATAATACCCCAAATAATGTGTCTGTAAAAAACCATATAAGACATTTAAAAGATAATTATTATTTATCTGTGAAAGCAAGATAAATGTTGAAAAGTAGTTTTCTTGGCCAAAATATTGGGCGCTTCGATAGCTTAGTGAATAGAGCACTGTGTTGAAAACCTCCTGGCCAGGTTTCGAATCCGATAATTATTTGTTTCTTGTGGAATGTTTTCCCGGGGGTCGCTCAACATGTATTCTGAACACTGGATATTGATCACGAGTTTATTATAAAAACAACACATTATGTTTTACACACAAAACAAACAGCACACACACGCACACACACACACACACATATATATATATATATATATATATATCATACACACACACATACACAAAACACACGTAGCATACACACACACTGAACATATTTTATACAAAGCTGCCTTTTACGTGTACCAATACCACCACCACAGTGCCACCGTTCTGACCACATATTATTACGACGAAGAGCCGAAGAGAACATGCAAAATAAATGCACACACACGCACACATACACACACAATCGTACTGAAATTATCCCCCCCCCCTCGCCACGTCTCATTCCACGTAGCATACGAACACCAACGCCATGACGAATATACAGCCGTTGTCAACTTTGACCTCGACCCTGCGGTCAAACAAATCATTCCAGACACACTGACTGGCCACCGTGATGGTGGATAGTTTCTTCTGGCCAATAGTCACAAAGGTCACGACCTTGTAGCGTTCGCTCGATGTCATCCGTTTTACGGCCTCCTTGATCTTGTCGGAGAGGTCACGTGACAGACCACCTGACGTCTGTTCGTTGTACGTCATGCCGGCAATATTTTCTCTGATGAGGCTCTCTATCGTCTGCCGGGTGGTGTCGCAGAGAAATATGTTGCTCGGTGATAACCTGTAAGAATTTTCTAGCTCTTCTCGCGTTGGTTCGGAATTCTGTCTAAGTGGTAGAAAAAAATAGATACTCTTATTATAAACAATATTGTTTTAAATTGCTGATTAAGAGTGATATGTAATCAATTAGGATATGGCTGAGAAATTTTGATATCTAAATATGTATAGGAAAGCACAAGGTAGGGTGATGATTGATGTTTTACGGCCACTTTTGTGCAGAAGGTAAGGCTAAACAGGCCGAGCGACCTCCAAAGGTAATGGAGCGAAGTCAAAGATGAAACACCCTTCAGGTATGCCAACGTCAAGATTCAAAATCGGGTGGTCCAACGCGCTAGCAATTAGACCACGGAGGCGCCCCTAGATATGTATGGGACAGCGCAAGGTAGCATATTCGGCTGAGACATATACGTGTGAGAGATGGCTTGTAGCCGAGTAGACTGCGCTGTGGTACTCGTGGTGTGCTGTAGTTCGGATCTCGACCGCGGCATAACAGTAGAAAGAATCTCTTGCCCACCCAGGGCACTCACAAGTTTTACTCGCGCGAATGTGCTCCCGAGGTGAAGCAATAAGTCTTAAACCAACAACGGCAGCCCTCATTTGAGGTAAAGTGTAAATCTTTACGGCCACGTTTGTGCACTCTGTAGTCCAAATCGACTGAATCACTTTCAATGGTTATAAGGCAAAATGAAAGATGAAACATTTTTCAGACACATAGCTCAGCCATGGATGTAACCCAGGTGTTATAACCCAATTAGGCCTCGAATGCCATCTAGCAGTTCGGTGTCTGCTATATTACAAAGAAATTAAAAAGAAATTTTCGAAACGTTTTAGGTTTCCAGACGTGTTCAGTTCTCCTGAACTGCCACAACAGTATTTGATAGATTTGCGCTGCGAAGGTTTCAAGCCAACAAGCTACAGTAAAAATAGTTCAGTCCAGTTTGAAGCTGATTGTTTTGATAAAAGTGGACAAAACGTGTGCCTTCGTGCAAGTTCGGAGAGAAGCTCCTATCAGTACACCACCCACGTAATTGTTTACCTAACCCGGACTATGGCTAGCCTAGTACTTAATCATTGTCCACATAGATCCTTGACCATCCCAATGGTGTCGGGAAAACCCCTAAAGGTTAAAGAGGGAGCCGGTTGGTGATTTGAAGGTTATCGCTAGATACAAACAGAAGCTGAAAGCGTATGAAAAGGAAGACTTCGCGGTTAAAAACAAAAGTTGACAGTTTAACATCGGCGGTATAGTATCCCTAAAAGAGAACCTGTTAGTGTTTGTTGGCTGATGCAGATACACTAGACACAACGTTTGCTAGTGCGCCGTACCACTTGTTGTAGGGAATCATCACAAGAAGATAAACGAGAGTCCAGCCAGGATCATACACATCAGAACTGTGGTCATTTGTCATGATGGCAAGAGTTCTACTCGATTAATATAATGTTTAATCGTAAATCCCGGACAATTAATGCATATTTATAGATCATAATGATAAATATAAGCAATATTTAGTAGTATTGTTTACTCGTGGGAGTTAGTAGGATTTGAACAATGTTTTTTTATGGCTGGAACAAAGTTTTCTAAACTATCTCTAAATTAATCAAATTTACTTAGTAATTACTTATAATACGACATCATTATTATGTTATATTCATGTTTTAATCATTCTTATTATCAATGTTTAATATATTGACTTATTTTCTTTATTAAACTTTTCAACCCTTATTGCGGTGTTTATTTGAATGTATGAATATATGAATGTATCACTATCCGAGGACGCGCGTTCTTCATTTTGTAAAATGAATAATTAATTTAGAACGCAGTTTTGGTGAAGGTAAACATTTTGTTACTAAGGCTTCAATAGGATATACAGATATCGTATAAATTATTAAACTCAAAATATGTTTGGTTTTTCGGGGAGAATCCCCAGGCTGTCGCTTATTCGGCACAGTCTCTATGTTAGAGTGGTTGAGAAAACTCCTCCCCCACCACTCACAGGGGAGCAGAACGGAAAGATGGAGCCGAAATACCCCGATGGTGGTCACTGCCAGAGGATGTAACGTTTTGAAGTGCGATGTATCGGTTGCTAGGTGGCTACAACAGGTTATCTGTAACAACAGGTTATCTGTTATAAACACCAACAGAATATGGACGTTTTAAGGAGGTTTTTGTAGGTATTATTTAACATAACAAGCGTTTGAACTGATAAAATGAATAATGTTCAGCTTTTGAAGACTTAGTTCACCTAGTTATTGCGACAAATCACTACGATGTCAATATCCGTGAAATATGTTGTTGGATTATCATGCCTGGGTTCAGCTGACGAGTTTGGATAATTGTTCCCAATTTGTATTTCTAAGAGATATCGACTCTGATATTACTCCAATCGTTGCAAATTGTTTCTGATTTGCGAGGACAGATTGGAAGCAAGCCATATTATGCCCTTGTTATGTCATCCCGGACATATGCCAGGGGGGGGGGGGGTATTTCCTTCATCTCCCCCAACATGGGGAGGTATATATATATATATATATATATATATATATATATATTTGTTTTATATAATATTAGCATCCATATTATTTTGATGTGATACTCTAGAACAGCCGAGATGCCAAAGCTACAATCAGTACAGACCTAAATGTGAGTGTAACCATAATTAAGAAAGTTATTGTTCGTTGTCCGTTTGGTTATTAACCCTAATTAAGATTGTCTGTTTGGTAATTAAGATTACCCTCACCTGTCTCATTGAACAACCTCCAACTTTTGTACTTCACATTTACTAATAATGAATGAGAATCTGGATAATGTTTTGTTATGACAAAATAAATTCACTTCGACAGTCGACATGCCCAGTTTCGGCACTTCGTTTTAAGGGCGCCAACGGGGTGGTCTCGTTCTAACTTAAACTATTAATTTTGCTTACATAGGATCAAAATATCGGAAATAGTATTAACAAAAGAATGTTAGACATATTAATGTTATACAATGTATACAATCGCCAGATCATATATACCACAGCGCAGAGACTTCAAATCAATAATGCAACGCATTCGGTCATCACAGAGCGCACATTTCGTGGCCGGGAAATACCATGTTTCTTATTCGTTCACTGGACATTGTTCTCGTTTTGACTCTATGACATCACGTAGTAACTTCCATATCTTGACAAATCATAGAACCTGTTGCAAATATGAGTACATAAATGTCACCAACCATAACGAACCTTCGTTCTAAGGACGGGCGCTCTTCAAACTAAGGGCAGTCTTTGTTTCTGGGGCGCTCTACGATCGAGGGCCGTCCCTTACTGATGAACTCCTGTATATATATATATATATATATGAGTGAGTTTTCCTCTGTAATATGTGGAACATCACCACTCTCTGTATGCCGGTATTGAGCATGCGTGCATATTTCGCTGTATAATTAATCAGAGCCGATCTCAGTGATTCCTTTCAAATACAAACCTATATCGACATTTCTACCCACAAACATACTTAATTTGCGTATAAGTAGTAAGATCTACGTGACAAAGTGACTAATAATGTCACTGTTATCATATGAAAACACTGTTAGCCACCAAAGAATTGCTTTAACTTACCTATGGTGGAGACGTGACTCCCTTGCTGTCGTATTCGCCGATCCCCGTAATGGTCTTTTCGGCTGCGTGACATATCCAGGCTTGGAGACGTCAGAATCGGGACACGATGTCGAGATGTCCAACGTGGACAAGTTTATTCCAGAAACCGCCGTAAGAGGCATTACGAATACCTGCGTGCCGAAAAGTCCCGAAAAAACCCTCAAACTATATCTGAGAACGAACCGCTAGTTCGAATGGCCAGTTGAGTTACCACGAACGCGCTGATTTTAAGTCTAATCCAAAAAAAGAAGTCGGCACCAAGTTTTTATGAACCTTTGGCTGCTCCAGCCGTTGATGTATCTGTCGTCAGCGACCAGTTGCTAAAACAGTCGGAAAACAAAATCGACTTCAGCCTCCAATAACGCTGTCAGATTGACACTTGACGTAGCCCGGCGTTAACCTGATTGCTTGTTCAGTTCGCTGGACGCGGATTAAGATTCTCTTTTATGTCGAGATTAAATTCTCCGAGCGGAATTTACGACGCTGTTTATGGAACAATGGCCACTTTCTCGGCGGATTTATTCCTGTTAGTTCCTGTTCTAAAATGTGCCCTTTACGCGTTACATTGCAGCATATATCTGCTAGAACGCATCGGCCTGTTAATCCAGTTGTTTTATGGGCGATAATTCGTGAGTTGGTCATATTCGTGATGACAACAACAAAACATCCTCCGTTGTTGACCACGCCAACACGCACACATAAACACACACACACACACACACACGCACACACATATCTGTATAATCAGGTAACATGTATGAAATGTTCAGGTAATGTGTATTAAATCTCAGTTAGCAATAGACGTGTTACCTGGATATTTCAGGTAATACACACACACACACACACACATATATATATATATATATATATATATATATATAAGTAGAAATAACCCCACCCAGCTGACAAATCATGGTGCTCTAAAAATCTAAATTTTATTCTGCAGAGGTCAGTATAGAAATTATATGGAGAAATAGCAAAATTATATGGAGAAATAGTGAAATTATATCGATAAGTTACAATTCGAAACATATATTTTTTGTCACCGTTGTGCAATCAGACAGTTGCAACTGCGTCATGACTAAGTATATTTCTTAGCCAATAGTTGATGATGATGATTGATGTTTTACGGCCACTTTTGTGCACAAGGTAGGCTAAATGGGCCGAGCGACCTCCAAAAGTAATGAGACGAAGTGAAACACTAAACAACCTTCAGATATTCCCACGCCGGGATTCGAACACGGGTGGTAGTGATCTGTGGTCCAACACGCTACCGCTAGACCACGTAGGCGCCCCTCTTGGCCAATAGACCCATTGCATGATGACGTCAAAAACCAAAACAAACCAGGCGCGGTTTGCATTGTGGGATTTATAGGGGTCCGCTGAGCGATAATACCGTGAGAATCCCGCCATTTTAACCTTAAACCTCAAAGTTCCGGATCTGTTATAATCATGCCGAAAACAAATTCCTGCGTTCCGTATTGTCATGCCACTAGTAAGCGATATAAGCATTTAACTTGGCATGTGTTTACCGCGGGATGAAACGCTGAGAAAGTGTTGGGTAGTTTTAATTCGAAATGACAATCTGCGAGTCACTTTCAACTGAACGGCGGTATGTGGACTTCACTTTCTAGGACAAACAGATTTTCCTTCTTATTTATTTTTAACTGAGTATGAGGAGGTCGAAGAACATACGACGAAAATACCCCAACAATATTATCTTGGACACCAAAATGGACGGGTCTGATAACAGAGTATAACAAGATGGTGACAGATGATTGTTCAGCATTCAAGAACGATCACTGGTACAACTTTGATTTGACACCGAAAAGGTTGTGCTACACAGATAATGGGTGGGGGTTAATCTGATCATTGATCATGATGATAAAATATTATATTTTACATGATCTGAGATTAGAAAGATTCTGTATAAATAACATAACCGTAATTTTAATGGCAGTTATCTGTAATACAACACTAATTTATATTTGGCATCAAATTTTTATAATTACAGTGTCAGTGTAAGGATTGACTGAAACAGTGAAACGCGCAAATAAAGTGTAATTTGCCAATATTATTATCCATCAGATCATAGATAATAATATTGGTAAATAAAGTGTAATTTACCATATTATTATACCCATAAATAATAAATTAAATTTACCATTATACTGGACTCTATTTTTATTTTTTTGTTATGTGCAGTGAATATTATTATATTATGGTTTACAATGTTGAATACCACACTTTACTATCATTTTATAAAGTAGCAATGACGGACGATAAACATATAGTTATAATCTGATTTTCAGTTTTGGAATACAATTTTTCAACAGTGCCGGCTTTTTCGGTGTCGAAGCAGAGTTGAACGGTATGCAGAAGTTAGATTTTGGCATGATTATAACAGATCCGGAACATTGACGTTTAAGGTTAAAATGGCGCGATTATCACGGTTTTATCGATCACCCTATAAATCCCACAATGCAAAGCGCGGCTGGTTTGTTTTGGTTTGTGACGTCATCATGCTTTAGGCTTATTTAGTCCAAAATAAATGTTTTATTCGCATTGGACGTGCGAAAAAAGATAATTAGACCAATTGAGTTTCCCTGCGGCTTTGAAGTCGTCCGCCAGGAACGCCACCCACTATCGAAACAGAGAATATCGCGAGAGATTCGCCCAACAACAAAGCCGTAACTGGAGTATTCCGCGCTAGGGATGGAAATTAAAAGTGTCCAACGCGGTTATAAATGAAAACCTGTCACCAGCGAAGAGCTTCATTACGAATGGATACGGACGATAGATCTAATGACGAGCGTCAACATCGGATTGAAACGAGAAAAAATATTAAACACTTTAATTAGCTGTCCATCAAAAGGCTCTAATAGCTGCGTTACCAAGGACGCCGACGAACTGTCTCGCTTTGAGAAGATTTGAATGACTATTTAGAGTAAATACGACATTTCCTTCTCTTGCTAATACTTCAGTTCATCTAAGTGCACAGTAATTTAAATTATTCGGTATTGGGTGTCGCCTATAAATTCATATGAATAGTTTAAGAGAAAAAAGCTTGATTTAAGAGAAAAGCTTGATGTCCCCAAAAAACGAGGTATAATAATAATAATAATAATAATAATAATGGCCGAAATGACAGTTATTTTACGTAGCTTAGCTACTTCAAATGAGTGAGACGCATGATATAATCTGTAAGTTACTGCTTCACCACGAGGACTAATTCTAAATAAATTTAGAATTTACAATACATGGCATATTCGGTGGAGAAAACCTTGCCAACTATTCTAATAATAATAATAATAATAATAATAATAATAATAATGGCCGAAATGGCAGTTTTTAACATAGATGACAACCTCAATGAATTTAGAATTTTAAATATATGACCTATTCGGTGGATGAAAAACTCCTCGTACTATAGTGTCACGGCCGAGGCGCGAACCTGCGACCTCCCGCACAGTATGACCATGGCCATAGGTAGTCTCAGAGGTCTCAGAGGTCAAAGAGGCGATTAAAGTACAACGGCCGGGATTCGAACTTCCGACTTCCCGCACAGCATGACCACGACCCGAGGTTGATAATTATATTACCGATTCCTTTAATTTGCCAAGTACAAATAGTAAACATTATGCTCTTGCATCCACGTCCAGTATAAAGTAATCGATGTTAATATTCGAGGACTTTGAACATTTAAAAAATATATAGCTCTAAGCCAATTGGATCAAATGCTCCGAATTGGAGGGCTTGCTCAACGGGGTAGTATACTCTATAGTCTTGTCAAGTATGACTACCTTATACCGAACCAGACCTGTAAAGGCTCGTCATAGACCAACACAAACTTGAAAGGTTATATTTAATTTTTAATTTAAAAGGCAGGTTTTAGAGATCCACAAGAAATCATTTGTTTCCAACAATGCTGTTCACTTATTTTGATTGTTTTTTTATAGACAAACTTTTTAATTTATATTTTTAGTAAATCACTACACGCACATATATCTTGGCAATAAACCTAGGTGCTCCACCAGAAAGCTTCCCAATTGGGCCAGGCAACTCATAATGCCCAACCCGGACATACTAGCGCAGTTTTATGAACGTTTTCGATTCTAGGAAACGTTTATAAATGTTTAAATATATCACATTATATCACATTATAATTATGGACACCTTGCAATTTGTCTGCGAGAAAGCATTGAGTAGAAATTTTTTTTTGTTGAGGACAAAATCGAATTACTTTTTGTTGATTTTTCTGTTAGTCCTTAAAGGTGACGGGAAAAGAAATTTCACATTTCGAAGTAAATATAACGTAACAAACAATTATTTTATTCCCTGTCAGATGAACTAACACACTCAAAGCAATTCTAACCACCAGCTATCATATTTCCATTAAAATGTTCCCTAAATCCTTAATTTATGAAGTTTCACGAGCCATTGTTAGTGTGTACTACATTCGCTAGGGGTTATTATGTGACGTCATCTTTGCCAAACACCATGCAGCTTGTTTACAAGCGTCCCGACCAGTTGACAGACAAAATGTCAGATTCCGAAGAAAGTTTAACATTCTTAGGGATATCAAGGCCTAGAACTTTGAACCACTAGCGAAAAAAGTAACAGACAATATTAATTGTGAGGAATTAGCTGCAGCAAGTGCATAAATGGACCCAGAGCAGCCAACTGTGCCGTCGACACCCTGCCCCGGTCCACAACAAGAGTTGGTTTGGTGTGTATTTGTTTGTGTTGGTATAAGTTTAATTAATAAGTCAATGGGAATATTTCCATCCTCCTATCGCATAACTTCATTTAAAATAAAGTGGTATTTGTCTGTACACGGGAGCATGCATGAGGCTCTCCCGTATGTGGCCTATACTAGTGTATAGAGGGATGTACCGCCCTTTAAACCTCGGCAGTGGGAAAGATATGCCGAGTGCCGGAGCATTAATATTTTAATACAAAAGTGGCCGTAAAACATCAATCATCATCATCATCACATGTATAGTACACAACTAGATAAACACTCTTACGTCAAACACACACACGCGCGCACACACGCACGCACACACTCACACACACACGCACAGAGAGAGAGAGAGAGAAATAGATAGATAGGTAGATAGAGAGAGAAAGAAGAAAACCGCACACACACACACACATACACACACACACACATATATATATATATATATATATATATATATATATTATGGCCAAATTTCCATGGTGACGTCTAATCCGGCTCGCGTCAACCGGAAACTGTTTTGGTTAATACGATATTTCTGCTGGCAATTTTGAAAAAAAATTCTCGCTTGTTAAAGTTCAATCGCCTTGAATAAACCATGCAGCGCAACGCAAGTCTGTTTCTAACGACGGTGTCTACTCGGCGAACAGGCATCCATTATAACACCGAATGTTTAATTTGCTGTATCGTCATTGTGCAGACAATACCGAAGTTTATTCGGCTATAATGTCAAGAGAAACATGTTTAGACGTCTTTAGAAACTTGATTGGGCTATTTCAGAGTCGTCTGGATGGGTGTAAATATGCCCATGTTGAACCAGGAACGGACAGAGCTCATTATCTGCAGATCAAACCGGTAGGTGGGCTGTGCTGTGCTGGGGAAATCCAGCTTCGAATAGGCGCGAAAACTGTCTGCGTAGTACAGTCGGTGAAAAAATTCTTTCGTACTTACCTGACCATGGAGAGGCAAGCGATTGCAATATAGAAAGCTTGCTATTAACAAATTCGTAATGTTAGTCATATCAGGCGGTGCATCACAAGGGATGCGTGCTAAATACTGGAATATTCCCTGTTAACATCGCCGCTGGTTTACGGCAATGTTCTCCTCTTTGGCGTGCCAAGTACACTGATGACACGTCGTCTACAAAGAGTGCAAAATTCAACGGAAAACGAGACAATATAACACCGGTGTTGAACTTCCTGTCATTGAGTTCCAGTCATATCCAGTACGATAACCTGGGCGCCTTCGTGGCCTAATTGGTTTGGACCACATATCGCTACCACCCGAGTTTGAATCTCGGCGTGGGCATATCTGAAGGGTGTTTCATCTTCGACTTCGCCTCATTACCTCTGGAGGTCGCTCGGCCCGGTTTAGCACAAAAGTGGCCGTAAAACATCAATCATCGTCACCAACAAGATCCTGGAATATATGCTCACGGCACTACCCTCATTACTTGGAGGAACTTGTTGTTACTGCGTATCAGCCTACAAAGTTTATGAGGTCTGACTCTGAATCACTCATAATTGTACCAAAAACACGTGACATAAGACAATAGGTGTTTTAGAAAGGCTACACAGCGACCTTCTGGAACAATCTTCCACCGACCATCAGCAAGTATAAGACACTTGATATACCTTCAAAAATAAGGTTAACAAACTTTTTTATTTTAGCTGATCTCACCTGAATATACTATATATTTAGCTGTGTCTGTTAAAAATGCTTTTATACAAATATACAAAGCTGCTACATCCATATTGTTTACCTTGTTATACACTATAATTCTCATATGGATTATATAGGGTGCCTCCGTGGTCTGGTTGGTAGCGCGTTGGGCAACAGATCACTACCACCCGAGCTCGAATCTCGGCGTGCGAATATCTGAGGAGTGTTTCATCTTTGGAGGTCGATCAGCCCATTTAGCCTGCCATGTGCACAAAAGTGGCCGTAAAACACCAATCAATCATCATCATCATCATCATACGGATTATATAGGACGCTGTATAAAATTTGTGTACTGTTTATTAATCGTTATGACCATTAATGTACTTAGCTAGCTCCAAATTAACAATCCCCCCCCCCAATAATCCCTCGTTTTCGTCATTTCGGCTAACGTCATATTCTCCTTTCAGCGAACGTCAATACGTCCGACTTTACGTCACTCAGCTGCGTCACCTCCATCATAATAAAAAAGGGCGTAAAATAAATAAACAGAAAGATAACAGAAGTTTAAAATACAATAAAAACGCATTAAAATATTAAAAATATATATACAAAATAAAATATTTACATTGAAATCCATTTTTGAGGCATTACGTCACTGTTTTGGAAGCAATTAATGACGTAGGGCGGGGTATGACTTGAGTCATCTGACACGCGTTGATTAGAACTAGAATAATGCATACATAAACGTTATGATCGATTGATTTGTATTATCACATTTTTTGTGGCTGTTAGCTGGTTGAGCTGACTCCGTCACTTTATGTCTCTGTTTTATGTCCGATTGCTTAATAACAGGTATTATTAATAATCTAGGACTTTTCACCTGGTTCTCATGTAGACATATTATAGATGCGTGTGTGTGTGTGTGTGTGTGTGTGTGTGTGTGCGTGTGCGTGTTTGGTCGCGTTTACATGTATCCACGTAAAAGAAAGAATGGATACATTGTTTATTATCGATAAATCTCACACCTCTGGCATATGGCTTATAGATGACGCTCTATACTGATATGAGATGATCGGCTGAAGCAGCTCACGGAGACGGCTAACTCTAGTGTTCGAACTCTCACTTTGAGAACTGAAGTGCAATGTACTCTACCAGCTGTGCTTAGTAGCTACACCGAGTGTTAAGCAAATTTAGGTACGTACGTATATATATATATATATATATATATATATATATATGCATTTAAATATGTATGTATGTAGTTATGTATATGTGTATGTATGTGTGCATATACATAGGCACACACACATATGCACGCACACGCACACACACACACAAACACTGTAACATACAGGAACACGCCCATTCCCGCACACGAACAAAGATTTATTTAAGACATAATACAGAAACTGTTCCCAACTTAGATATGTTTACTTCTATTTAATAAACTGAAATAGTAGTGTGTATGTGTGTGTGTGTGTGTGTGTGTGTGTGTGTGAATCGTTACGTTGCCTTCAGCTAAAAGGACAGGAACAAAAATAGCTGGAAAAAAATTACCCAACAACCCAGAAGCTTTTTTTTAGCAACAAGAACAACATCCCGCCCACAAAATATGTCTGTCCGATTTTTGCTGCGCCATTTTTTTTACTCCGAAATGATTTCCCGCCAACGTAAGAACACAGAGCGAGAGCCTTGATATCAGAGAGTCAGTGGGGTCTGCCAATTAAAAGAGTTTTTTTTGTGTTTTGTATTGGGTCGGGGGGGGGGAGCTGACCACATTTCAGGTCGTTAGTGTTTGAATAAAAAGCTCGTTCATCTTGTTAAAGCATCGACTAGCTCACGAAGTATAGGCGTCGATTTGAAATTGAAACAAGCTCGCGCTGTCTCTCTTTGTATATATATATATATATATATATATATTTGTCTGCGCGTTTGTCCGGTGTTGGAATTACTGTTTTGGCTGATAATGTTAATTTGGCGAGCGATAATAGGTTTTGTTGTTTTGTCACGGGATTATCTTCGTAGAAAGATCAGATATTGACTGACTCCGAGAGGCGAGACGACGAACAATTGGATGTTCTGTGTTAAAGGTCGGTCGGTCGCTCCGGATCTATAATTACTATTGTTTAGGTTTTGTTGATATTACGATACTGTGTGTGTGTGCGCGCGCGCGTGCGCGTGATCCCGCACATGTTTGTGGTCACATACTTAAGTCTCCCATATATATATATATATATATATATATAAGGAGAGAGAGAGAAAGAGCTTGTATATTTTATTCAAATTAAACACACGCGCACGCGCACATGTGCTGTATAATGTATAAATAATATATATATATATATATATATATATATATATATATATATATATATATATATATATATATATATAAGCAAATGTGTGCATATTTATTTGTTTGTCTATGTGTTCGCAAAATATTCTGAAAAAAAGAGTCTTAAACGACGGTGAATGTGATATTAGTTGGGACTATGTTTGGGACCATGAGTTTACTATTAAATTGTTATATCTACCCAATAGTTATATGGACCTAAACGCCAGGTGCCCACAAGTGAGCATAGTAAGGACAATACTTAATTTCAGCTTATATATATATATATATATATATATATATATATATAGAGAGAGAGAGAGAGAGAGATTTTGTCACCAATAATTTGCATATTAATATAATATATATATATATATATATATATATATATATATATACACAAAATATATACAAAATAACTGGTGTGTAGCTTTGTGTGTGCGTTTTTTCTTTCAAAGGTGCACTTCCTGGCACTCGTTCCTGTTTACATTCGACAGTTCTACCCGAGTTCAGGCGTTCCCGTTTATTATATTTGTGAAATTAATTTAACTTCACTCGGAAAGCCCCGTCGCCGAACACACCCGGGTTCGACGGGTAAGCCGACACCGCGAAAACAAACAAAAAGTCCAGCACTGACGTGGAATGCAAACAAATTAATTCCAGAAATAAACACCCGAACAACAACGAAATTATCGGCCACAACAATACGGGGCCATGTTAAACGCGGCCCTCCCGCTCAGATGCGCTAGTTTTGTTCTCGTAATCGGCGAGAGAAGAAATGAACTACCCGACGTTACGTAATATTTTACGTCGGTCTGCGGACGTTTCGCCTTAGATTAAATCGGCCCCGAATTTGGGCCATTATTTGCCTGCTGATGGTTCCCAGTTTTCAGCGGCCCTGGTTTAAATCAACCCGCTCACGGACGGCTCGTTCGGATCTGTAAACAAATCGCATAACGTCAGAATTAACGAAAATTCCTGATGTTTTGTTTGTTTTGAGCAGAATTATTTGGTCCCCACAGAGAGCGTTCCGTTGTCGGCTCTATTTCTATGCGGCAGGTGATAGGATTGGTTGTAAATATTTAAATATTTATACTTCTCGTGCCCGGCGACAGAGGTCACGCCCCGTCTCCCTATGTATATATCGTGTGCGCGTGCAAGTGTGCATGTGGGGGACTAGATCAACTACATCGGCAATGTGCTAAACTATTTACCTAAACATTATATACCAGTCATGTTAAATAGAAAAGCCATGTACGAGTACAAAGTACATTTGACGCTTGATTTAAATTTAAAAAAATTTACAATAATGCATTATTTCCTTTTATAATAATACTAATAATAAAAGTGAGTTACGTAAAAAGGCGACAAGGATATTCGCTTTCTGAGTGTCAACAGTATACACTGTTGCTCAGCTAGTGACTACGCCGTTCCGACTAGTTGTCAATAATGACACATATGGGCCATATCGCCCATGGGCTAAACTGTGACAAAACGAGATGATCGGCTCGAAGCCTTTTATTGAGCGATGAAACATCCTTTAGATACGAGTAAGACGGGGATTTGATGCTGTAACCTGGAAGTCAGTATCGCGATGCAGTATATGGAAATCCACGACGAGTACGGAACATACAACTATTTACCGCAAGAAAAGATAATTGGCATAGTAACCGCCGAGTTCAAATAGTTCCACGTTCAACTCGAAGTGTACGCGTAACCCTCTGAAACAAGCCGAGTACGCCACCGAGTAAGGTACTTGATATATTTAAGAATAGGCGTACTCTGAATAACGCTCTGCTAGACGCCATCTTTGGCGTGTGATTGTGCATGAGCGTGCGCGTGTGCCATCTGACGAGCGATGATAGGAGCAACGAGTGCAACTGGAATGTTTTTATGATGAAGAGGTCTTTGGATGTAAGGTTGTGACGGGGGGGGGGGGGGGACTCTGTGATCAGGTACAGCAGTGGTATTAAATCAAATGAAACAAAGTGGTAGTCATGGCTGTCAAAACTATAGTCTTACTAGGAAAGCATGAAATCTTGACACGAAGTTTTTAAGCACACCTCTACAGGTGTGTATGTGTGTGTGTGTGTGCGTGCGCGTGAAGTGTTTCGTGAACGAATGCGATGCGTCTCGTCAGTCATCTTTTTTTGGAATGAACACAAACAATAGGGGGAGTATCGTGAACGTGTCTGTCGGCAAATTTACAGACGCAGATAAAACCAATGAGATAAATCCGTTAAATAAGACATCTAAGCAACGGTTGTAAAACGTAGGCCTATAGTTTTCCTCGTGGGGCCGTAGTTTTTGTTTTACCAGCAAACCCGTACTGACAACGGCTATGCCGTATTATTTGACAGGTTTGATTGCGGGTTGTAGATAAATGGAAAAAAGTAGCAAAATTGTCCAATGCTACTTTCGCCCATTTTTATTTAAGTAACTGCATTGTTTTCACAGTGACTAGGTGATGCATAAATACATTAGTATTATATCTATGTTTCATTTAAATATGTAATTAATTTATTAATTAATTAATCTGTACTTTACATCATTGTTTTCACAGTGACTAGGTGATGCATAAATACATTAGTATTATATCTATGTTTCATTTAAATATGTAATTAATTTATTAATTAATTAATCTATACTTTACATTAGCTGAGAAATTAATTGGCCATATCATAGAATAATAATATTTTTGTTTCATATTTGGTATTTAGTTTGCGCGCCCATGCGGAGTAGTGGTGCATGCAACGTCATTTCCCGTCCAAATAACCTCTCAAGTTTGCGCGCCATTTAACCAGACGTATATATATACCACATGGGGGGCCAATAAAGTGCCGCAACTAACCTTAAAAACTATAAAACATCGAAAATGAGAACGTGAGCTATGTGCGGACGT
This sequence comes from Paralvinella palmiformis, assembly GCA_025642065.1. Lineage (NCBI taxonomy): Eukaryota > Metazoa > Annelida > Polychaeta > Terebellida > Alvinellidae > Paralvinella > Paralvinella palmiformis. The sequence continues at coordinate 140,915 of JAODUP010000887.1, read as the reverse complement.
TGAGTGCTGTTAGTGATAGGTAAGGAAAATAATTACAATGTTGACTTTACCACAAAGCCGATGTAACTTGTTTACGAGTTGAGCAGACGATGCGCCCGGCAGTTAACAACATTGGCGTAATGGGCTGTGGAAAGAAATTAGATGTAAATGTTTTATGTCGTAATGGAAATATTCGTCACACACACACACATATATATATATATATATATTATGTTGAAATGAGGTTTATTGCGCATAGCTGAACCGCTCTTGGGACATAGGTGTAGCCATAGTGATAGTCTTAGTCTTAGGGGAAACGCTGCTTTCTTTGAAATAAATTATACTGAAATATATCATTATAATTTATACGTTTCTTTACTCGACCCCGTCCCCGATTAGATAAATTCCGTGACCGAACATTTCAACATTGAATGTAATCCTACACCGACTTAATTGTGTGTGAACTCGAAGAAAAAGACACACACTAATACGCTAATAATGATACAGTACACTTACGTCAACGATAGACTCTTAATTAGAGAAAGTTGTGGGTTCTCGTTCCCTGATGAATCATCCATATGTTTCCTTACTTTTTTTATATTTCCAGTCCCAATAACCAACCAACCCTTACTAAAACAGACGTACAGATAACATGCAGACATATGGATACATACACATTCAGATACATGCGCACACGAAACATACATGAGCACGTACGTGCGAGGACACACACACATACACACACACACATACACACTTGTTGACTTACAGGTACGCACCTATATTTATATGCGGCTTGTCAAATCAGAAAAATAACACGGTGCCAAATGAACACGGCTCTTGCCAAACAAGTGACGGGAACTTGTAGTTCTGGTCGGATAAAGATCTATGTAAACATAACGAATGCTCGTATATGAACAGTGAAATAACAGAGATATGTGCATTCTGACATAGCGACAGACAACATATATCCGCGCGCACAATCTCACACATATGTTCGTTGGCACGTACGCAGCAGAACGATTCGACGGCAAGCAACCGGGTCAGAAAGACACTTTTCCTCCGTTAACGGTGAAAGTGAAGAAGAAGAGAGAAAAAACACAACGCCGTTTATTATTCTCGTTTGGCATCAGTTTGTAAACACAGTTGCCATGACAGATAGCAAAAATGTCACTTTTTTGGTAGATAGTCAACGCCACAGGAGCAGAGATAACGCATTCGGTGAAAGCGCCATAACTGTCTGTTATCTATAACGGGAGTCCGCTTTAGAAATGGTGTTAATATGGCCAATACGAACAGTCGTCGTCGCTGATGTGAGGAATTATGCTAATTACAGCCAGCCAAATCTCGCGCCTCACACCTAACAACCTTCGGGTGGGAGATCTGCCGGCTCGCCCACTCCCCCAGTTACCCGTTCAAGTATACGCAACCGTTTAACAATCCGTTCACCCAGGGAAACTAGATTTTTGCGCTCAGACAGTTCTCATCGTATTGGAGAAGGTGGCGTGAAATGTATGCATAGGTATTTCTTTTATGCTTAAGCGTAAATGTAATTACATATGGTTATAGCTCGTCACTTGAGAACGTGTGCATACTTATGTACGAACGAGTGAGCGAGCGAACGAGTGAATGAATGAGTGGGTGATCCAAGTAGTGTGTGTGTGTGTGTGTGTGTGTGTGTGGTTATAGAACTGAAGAACAGATAGAGATAACATCTCCAACAGTTAAGAGATAGATAACAACCACAGAACACACTCACCGGAATCGACTTGGCCAGCCTGCTCGGCGTCTGTGGCGAGACATTTGCGCTAAAATCTCGCCGCAGTTCACGTCTGGATCCGCCACCAAGAACCTAGCCGGACGATACGCGCAGCCGATTACACGCTGAGCGGATCACAATCGGCGATAGTTTATAGGGTGACGTATTTCCGATATATTCATTCGGATAAGTTAATGCCGCTGTAAAGTTTCCGCCTATTAATAACGTAGGATTTTCTCTCCGGCTTTCAGATTTTGCCAGCCGGTACAAAAGGCAACCTCAGCTGGCGGCAGTGGTAGCTGTTGCTGACTTATAATGGCGCATATAGCGCCTCGGCGCACGTGAGAAGAGTACCGGCGGCGACAACGACCGCGATGATCACGATGTTGTTGTTTGTGGTGATAATGATGATCACGGTCACGATCGCAGCCCTCGGCCTGCCCCTAGGCGGCGCCGTACAGAATGCCTGCTATCTGAACAACGGCTACTGCCGCTACCAGGTGAACATCGTGTCCGAATGTGACGCCGACGCCGAAAGCGGACCGCAGCAGCAAGACGACGGATATTACGGCGGGCCGAATGCCATCGAGAAGTACCTGCTGCAGGCCAAATCCGAACAGTCCGAAAGGCTGGCCGTGCTCGAGAGCAAGCTCAACAAATATCTGAAGTACTCGCCCGAGCAGGCGAAATCTAAACAGAAAGGGACGGAAAAACCGACGGAAGTCACCGCCGCCAATGAGGTTCTTTCGAAAGTGAAAAAGCGGAAGCGGTCACACGACGGCGCTGGATTCAGGCGGGATCCGGCGCGAAAGGAGAATACCTTGTTGAATCGGATACACAAAGAGTTTACGATACTCCGCCAACAGCTGGCCGACGTGCAGCAAAAACTGCATGATACTGAGAAATCGCTGTTCGCCACGACCGAAAAACTGAACGAGAGCGAGGCCGAAAACCGGAAATTAAGTCATCAACTACGCCACACCGAGGGAAAGCTGGAAGAGGAACAGGCGAAGAGCTACCGATATAGGAAGGCTTTGGAGAATAAGGAATCGCAGCTGAACAGCACCAAAACGAAACTGAAAAATACCCAAACCGAACTGCGCCGACTGCGACTGGAAAACTGGAAGCTTAAAGCGGAAAACGAGGACTACAAGGCCCTACTTGAACAGTGTCTGGTGGAAAAGGAAACGCTGAGAAAGGCACTCGAGCAGGCGCTAATCAAATATCACGAGCTCAACTTAAAACACGAAAATATCACCTTACAGTTGAATGAAACGCAGGAGGAGTTAGTCATTTGCTATAAAGGTAGGTAAAGCGAGCTGTCTCGGCACTGCGGTATAGGTTTGTGTTTCTTGTTCTGGGATGCGTGCAGTATTTTTGTACTGGAAATTGCCAATCGAAAAGTGGGAAAATTTATTTTTTGTCCATTCTCAGGCCTCGTTCACAAGTTTTGTTTTAATGTTTATTTTACGTCTGTATGTTTGTTTGCCTGGAGCCAGCACACTAAAGATACGTCATGTGTAGGTGGTTGGGAACTATTTCAACGGTCACAGCAAGTTTACAGTTTTTAAATAACTATGTAAAATTGGTCAGTGCATTCGCGGACATGTATATTCACATAGGAAATGCAGACAGGCACAAATTGGTGGATATTTAGATACACGCTTACTCGCGCGCGCGCACGCACACACACCCCCAGAGAGAGAGAGATGAGAGATGAGAGAGAGTTGATGATGATTGATGTTTTATGGCCACTTTTGTGCACATGTAAGTCTAAATGGGCCGAACGACCTCCAAAGGTAATGAACCGAAGTCAAAGATGAAACACCCTTCAGATATGCCCACGGTGAGATTCGAACTCGGATGGTAGTGATCAGTGATCCAACGTGCTACCAGTTAGACCACGGAGGCGTCTCTGAGAGAGAGAGAGAGAGAGAATGAATCTTTGATGTTTATTTAGCTGCCGCTTTTCCCTTCATATAATATCCCTCGTCTTAATTATCGAGACTTTTGTGGGATTTTAGATGATTTATTTGTTATTTCACGAAGAATCACGACGTATCTGGCACATTGTAAGAGGTGTTGTGTTACTGTCTGTCACTCAACTCGAATCCACTTCAAACAACCGTTTAAAGCTAAAGTCGTATAACAATTTATCATTCGGCGGCGCCCCTTTGAATTTAATACCCATTGTAAAGATAGATTTCGCCCTTAACGTTATCGCTATAGACATGTGCTGGCATTCCGAAAAGGAGCATTAAATTCGCGAACGAGGTGGAGATTCCAATGCAGATATGGAATACATAGCCAATACCAACAGGTTGACATCTGAAATCGATATCAGGTACCATACAATCTATACCTGTATCAGCCTTTTCAGTAGGGAATAAAGTAGACAACCCCTTACAAAAAGTAGGCAGCGGCTCAGCTGTGGTGGCCTGTAAAAACACTGCGACGCCATTGCCGCGGCATTGTTGGAGGGAGGTGTGGATGCGGGGAGGGGGTAATGAAGGGCTGGCCGTGGGGTAGTGGTAGTCACACTAATATAGTAGTTGCTCTTCTCCATTGGAAGGGAGGGTTAGGTGCTCTCCCCTGAAAAGCTCGGAAAATGGAGTATTTGGGGCATTCTAGGCCACTTTTCCCCCAAAACCAAAGTAGTCGACCGATAAAATAGACGACGTATAGCGTCGGACATTGGCTGGTATTGAAAAGGCTAGGTAAATCCAATATCAATACAATTTTATTATCTGACTAGCTTAAAAGTGCACGGACTTTAAAGCTTGCTCATGTGGAGGGCACCTTGGACCGTCAGCTCAAACAACCAAGGGTTTAGAATAATAATAAAAAACGAGTTTTAATTAGTAAACAATTTACTTTGTTTGTCTTGAGGGAATGGATTGGATATGGACAATTTGATTATGATTATGTTTTTTCGTGGATACTATCTTGAAGGAAGGGATTTGGGCAACATCAGTGATTTCTCCAACCAATTGGATTCCATTGTCCAATGTAAACTGACTTGAAGCAATTGTCAAGGAAAATGGTGTCCCAAAATTGAATTTGAAATTAATTGCTTGTCATCCAATTAAAACATATGAAGTGTTGTTTTATAAAAGTCCATTTCATTTTAGTCGACTTGTATGTCACCTTCGTTACGTTAAGCGGCCGCGGTCGAGATGATGCCGACATGGTGGACACCACGTGACATGAATTTTGCCAACATACATAGTGGTCATCGCCGATATCATAGTCCCATTCATAGTCGTATTCACCGCCATCAGAACACACACACAGACAAACAAACAAACACTCACACATTCGCATTTATTTATATAGAAGTATGAATAAACATAAAAACGCACATCGTGGTTGCATTTTAAAAGTTATGCGTAGAAAAATATTAGCAACAAGACAGGTCGTAGTCGTAGTCGTATTCCCTTTGTATATACAATTATTTACGACTGCGTGGGTGGCATCTGTGCTTTACTAAAATGGCAGCATAGCTAAAAGGCGTTGATGTCTCGCGTGTTAAAGGAGAATTGGTCAAAGTATTTTGACACAGACCGATCATTTTCTGCTGCCAAATGTAGTGGAATGGGGTTTATTCGGCAGTTTCTCGATAATGCTTTAACTGGTTCGTTTCCGTGTGCTGAACGAATTCCAGAGCAAGAACAAGAAACAAGAAACCATTTGCCAAAAATAGGGACGAACATGATAAGAGGAGGACTCTTTTTGAAAGCGAACATCGAAAGTTATTAATCAACAAAGAAACATGTGTAAGATGCGACGGGGGGGGGGGGGGAATGAACTGGATGTTTACAGTAATCAACATACATCCTCTCGTTTAGCAGATGGATCTTTCTTGTTTCCTATAACGTTCCTCTGTTATGTCTGAATAGGTCTCCTGGTACGTGATTTCATTCAGGTCACATGACACGCGATGTCGTGTATGTCAGCCAATGAGCGGTGCCGTTAGAATGACGTTGACAGATGCACTTGGGAAACCCCTTTCCCTAAGGATACAGGCCAGACAAAGTTCAGGATTTGAAAGATTACTGATACAAAGTCTTCCAGTGTTTATTCTTTGGTAAGGATGGCTTCAGCAATAAGAGCGATTGTTACTCAATCGGCTGCCCTACATTAGATCCCGGTGTAGTTGTAATGTTGAGACGTTCTTAGCTGCTCACACACTGAAAACGTCTCCTGTTTGTTATTCTTTCTTATGTGTGGGGAGTGTTGGGGAGTGTCCTGGGTCGGCAAGAACATGCCGTTTTGAGCAGGTGCCGTACAATGTTTTCCGTGTCCAGAAGGCGTGCTCAATCCGCATCAACATGACAGCGTCTTCTTTTCTGAATGCCGAAGTTCTTAACATTAATGCCGTTGCGTTAAATTAATCTTGACGGCAGCGTCTGTTAACCGCCTAGGGTACTACACGGAGTGTCTGTCTACGAACTTCCGGTTTGTTGGCGGCCATGTCTGTTACGTTACTTGACAGGCATCGGCCTAAATTATATGTTTAATGTGCTTATTTGCTTCGGATTGGCGAGTTCGTGTATTGGGTCATGCGTTATGACGATAAATAATAATAATAATAATAATAATAATAATAAAATAATAATGTATATTTAATAAAGCGCCCTTACTAGCAGGATCCATTCAAAGGCACTGTACAAATAATATGTAATATAATAATACCCCAAATAATATGTCTGTAAAAACCCTGTAATTATTTAAAAGATAATAATTATTTATCTGTGAAAGCGACCTTAAAGAGGTGTGTTTTAAAAAGAGACTTAAAATTTCCAAGAGACGACGCATTTCTAATATTTGCCGGCAACCTATTCCACAAAGTGGGGGCTGCAACACTAAACACACAATCACCATATGACTTGAGCCGAGACACTGGCACCTGCAATAGTATCTGACTGGATGACCTGAGTTTTCGGGATGACTTTCTAATGGACACCAGTTCACGCAGCTATTCTGGCGCAATATCATTAATAGATTTATAAGTTATTTACAGAATCTTGAAATGGATACGCTGTCTAACAGGTAGCCAATGTAGTTTTTGAAGAATTTGGGTGATATGATCATATTTTCTAGTATTCGTTACAATGCGAACTGCACTATTCTTAATTCGCAGAAGGCGATTAATGTTATAATCAGATATGCCATATAACAGGGAGTTACAATAGTCTATACGAGATGTAACAAAGGCGTGGACTACAGTTACAAGTGCTTCTTGTGTCAAGAATGTTTTAAACAGTGGATATTCTTAAGATGGTAGTAGTCAGCTCGGCATACTGATGTGACATGTTCATGCATGTTAATACATTGGTCAAAAATAACCCCTAGATTTTTTACTGACCCATTAGGGGTAATCGAAGATGCACCCATCTGTAATGCTGGTATCATTAGGGATTTAACACAATGTGGTGATGCCAAATATAAAATATTTGTTTTATTATCATTTAGTTTTAGAATATTTTGAGTCATCCATAGCCGAATATCGGCATTACAACGTTCTAAATTCTTCAAGGAAGAGGAGAAATTTAACTTATTGTCAGGATCCAGTGATATATACAGTTGTGTGTCATCAACATACAAGTGATATTTAACCCCATATCGCTGCGCAATGATCCCAAGAGGACGGGTATACATTGTGAAAACCAGAGGACCAAGAACTGAACCCTGTGGTACACCAAATAACAAAAACTGAATGTCAGATAAAATACCATGAACAGACACTCTCTGGGAGCGTTGTTCCAGATATGATCTAAACCATTCGGGTACTTTACCTGACAGACCAAACATGTCTTTTAACCTAGAGAAAGGTACCTTATGGTCAACTGTATCAAAGGCAGCAGACAGGTCCAGAAGAACAAGTATTACTGGCTTACCTTGATCAATTGACATCATAATATAATTTTTCACTCGAACCAAGGCTGTTTCAGTGCTGTGACCACTTTTATAGGCAGACTGTAGTGATTCATTAAGGTTATTATTGATTAAATATTTGTTTAGATGGAAAGCAGCTGCCTTTTCTATAACTTTAGATAAAAATGTAAGATTTGAAACAGGTCTGTAATTGTTTAGAATATTACAGTCCATAGTGTTTTTTATTATTAATGGTTTTACAAGGGCCGAAATGCACACGTGGCCTATGATTTAGTAAAAAAAAGCAAATCATCGTTACCAAAGGAAGAGCCATTAATTATGGCATTCTATCTTAAGAGGGATAAGCGATAACAACTTGTTTCGTTCCCAAAATGAGTTTAACATACTTGTTATTGTAGGTGGTAAACCAGCTAAGCTTCTATCATCTGCTTTCTGTAATACTAAAACAATTTGGCGGGTGTGTTATTTGTTTACATGTAAGGTGCAACATGCCGGTTGAATTGAAAACAAATCTTTACTAGCCAGCCGGTCTAGTAAAACTTAAGATCTGTTTGCGCACAAATATACAATCCCTGGCCTTGGATTTCTTAGATTTATTTTCCATATATCAAATAAACGTTTTGTCGACGGTTTTATTTGCACATAAGATGAAGGGACTGGGAGAAATAACCACAATAAGTGTAATTAGAAAACAACCTCTTACGTTTTCAAGATGTTCTATTCTATTAAGCTGCAGCATACATATAATACTAATGTAATGCAATAAATTATGTTATAATCCAACGTTGTCTTAACTTCCCGAAACTGAATATAGTTATTTCACCTGACGGATAGCTGAGACCGGTGTAGCCCTCGATATATATTTGTACTTTGAATACGCCGAAGAGGTCCCTTGGACTTACCAGAAAACCAATCCAGACATGCGCGAGAAGAATAGAAAATTGGAATAGAAAATAAGAAAATATGGCAAAAAAATCGGAAGGTCTAATTGTCAGCTCAGTGATACATTTAAATCGGGTTCTCCTCTACATTTCGATAACCTGTTAGTTCGACAAACTAACGTTCCGGTATATTTCTTTCGGGAGCAGAAATCGATTGTCTTACCATGGAGCATGCGTGACCCACATTTAGATATGAGACGCTGATTGGCTGTCTTCCTGAAGCGATTCTTCAATACTTTGCCTTTATCCAGTCGGAGCTGAATAGTTCATACAAAACGCAATCTCTATCCTGAGTGCTTTTACCTGGCGTAGGCTGGTGATGTTTCACCCAATAATTGCGGGTTAGACCAAAGCGACCAAGTATATATAGACACATATTTATTCACTCTATTCTGCATAAGGCATCTTTACTTTTGCTAAAACTCGAATGTTGGTGTATAGATTTGTTGGAGTATTGAACTGTCGGAACATTCGACTATAAGGACTTATTGTGGTACAATAACCTTTCCGAACAATTAACTATGAGAACACTTGAGTGTGGAACCAACCGAATAAAAGAAATTGTGGAAGCAGTGAGGCTTTCAGAACAATCATCACTTATATTATAACTAATAAGAAATTGACAATGCCTTGTATTAATTTATGACTAATACTGGAGCCGCTGTGTCGTATGACTCCCACGTTCTACGGTCGAAATGGTAATAAGTGTTTTCAGCTTCCACGTGTGATAGTATAGCAGCTTCGAGTAGTGCTTGTTACTAAAACACATATCGTGCTACTATAGCTATAATACACAGTTTGTACGAAATATGTGTGTACAGTTACATACGGATTATGGTGTAACAGGTGGGTTGAATAACCTCGAGATGGAACTTGTCTCGTGACCTTCATCGGGACGACTCTGTGTAAACGGCGTTTAAGCTCTACAGTGAGAGACAAATGGGGAATTTGAACTCCGCCTCATTTTCACAATTTTATCGTCGTTAAAACGACGATATTTGGCTATACGCATGGAGTCATGTGGTACTGGAAACGTTCCTGGAATTTGGAAGTTAACACCCCATTAGGAGTTGCCTGACTGGCGAGTGATGTTTGGTTTTATCAAGTCTATTTCTGTAGCTCTTGTGTTATAATAACACAATAATATTCGACATTTATATAGTGCCCTATTCGGCCAGCTAGATAGCTGGTCTACGGCGCTTTACAGTATTATTATCCCTGACTCAGACCTGTTTCAATCCAGCACATATCTCAACTCCCAATGGAGCATACAACGCGCGCTGCCCTTATGGGAGCAAAGCGCTACTCGAACACATAGCCATCACGTCCTGTCAGGTTCTCATTTTTGTGGATGAGTGAACCTGTCGCCACATGACAACATTGCAGTTCCGAAGCCTCGAACCCGCGACCTTTCGGCTACGAGTCCTAGGCTCTTAACTTACTGCGCTATCACGGCTCACGTTATCAAATGTTTATAAACGCCTTGCTCAAGATTCACTGATGATGTGTCATAATTATAGAAATATACAGCATCTACATGCTATGTTTCGAATCAGCAAGTCAATGTTGAGATATAAGTATAAAAAGTATGACCCCTGCCCTTACAACCAACCAGACTTGTGCTACTCATATAGTCAGTCATCCATACTGAGATAGTGTCTCACTTCAGCAGACGGTCGCTGCTCCTAGTATTACGGTATTTACTATCAGTAAGACGTTGTTAAACAGCCAGGTTTTGTGCTAAGTAGGGCTCTAGTGATGGGCTTAGAGCCAAACTAGAGCTAGGCATACGACAATTGACTGTGGTGCCGTGCTCGTGTGGCTTAACAATGCTCTACTGCATGCCTACACCCATGACGTGGTACAGTTTGTAACAAAATGAAACGCTCGTCGTGTCCATACGAGAAACAGCAACATGGACATATCAAATTGAACAATCTGTGACATACTCTTAAACTAATTTTTTATCACTTGAACAATAATGAGGCTGTCTATATAAATTGCGTATTGTATAATAGTGGTTTGTATGGAAACAATTGAGGTAAATTTAATACTCGCTGTATTACGGCTTTAATTATTCTATGAGTTGTTATACGTAGCCTGTTGATGTAGTCTGTTAGAGTCACTTAGCGGTACTCTGCGTGATCTGTTGTTGCGTACTCTGCGTGATGCTTTATCTTTGATAATCTAAATATGAACTGTGCGTTGAACTGTGTATGACAATCTGGTATACCCTTCTCATCTCAATACGCGATCCATTGTTATAATTCTATTATGTTATAACTATATTATAGTTGAAATCAGACACGTTGCTAAAGAAATATTCGCATTATGTTTTGTCATTATCATTAATCTGCTAAATGTTTATGTCGGTTTACATTCCGACCTTGACCTATACAATCCGGCTTGTACCCAATAATGCTCTAGCAGGTATTAACAGACACACAGCGAACTATTGTGTGAGATGGCAGGTAACCTGTTCGACCAGACAGACAGTACCCCGCTCCCCAAACCACCCGTCTCGATACACGGCTATGATAAATTACATTCAATGTACCCCGATTACTGATCGAGATTTGGCTTAATGCATCTGACTGGTTTTTTTTCAGCTTAAAAATGAAGAATACGTGTATTCAACATATAGCTACTAAATAAGACATACACACAGTTACACAAGACCACTGTTGTACTATAGTTTGTCCCAGATAAGTTAAAATCGGCATTATTGTAAGAGACGTTTCTAGGGTTCTGGTCTATAAATAATCCAACATTAATACCACATGTTGGTTATTGTGACTATGTTTTAGTGGATACCCATCATCGGCAGAATATCTCATTTACCAGTTGATGGTTTCCGTTGTCCGATGCATTTTTCGTTTGCTTATTACACTGATGACTAGGGTGGGTCTCTTTCGGTGTTAGTTTTCCCTGGATTGCTAATGCTAGGGAAAACAACTTTATTGCATTGATAAAATAGATTAATTGACTGGATCGTTCATTATTAATCCCTTAACAGCCAAATTAAAATTTTATAGCTATATCGCCATTAATGAAAGATCGAACATGTAAACCGCTAAGTTTAGCATACGTCTGTTAGCAAGTACGCGATTCCATCCACTATCTGTTACTCTAAATACCAATATGTTTACGTAGAAATTTTGTTCGCGATTGCAGATTAATTCTCTCAGTTCTTATTATTGTAAATACCTTGTAGCCGCAGACAAACAATTTCTGAATATTATGTTGTTTATTGTTTGTACAGAGATATGTATGCAGTAAGTTCTGAAATGATTAAAGATGCGATACTAGCGCGGAGAATAAATAAACTTCTTATTTACTAACTTATATAGCATAAGGTCGGGCAAGAACCGTATACAGTCGCGTTATAACAAAGAAATGTTTGTATAACTTTATAACAGAGATGGCTTTGTTACATTATAGCAGAGATAGCTGTATTGCGTTATAATAGAGATGGCTGTATTGTATTATAGCAGATATGGCTGTATTGTATTATAGCAGAGATGGCTGTAGTAAGTGTGTTATTTTATAACTGAGATGGTTGTATTACGTTATAGCAGAAATGGCTTAATTACATTTTTGCTGTAATTAATATTAAGAATTCAGGCTTGGTCTAACGGTATTCCTTATTCGTGTCTAGTACCTCACCCCCAATTGCCATGGATATGTCCAGTCCATCACTAAATAACTCTAACTACCCACAGGGTATACACTATCCGGTCACCAGTTATTGACGTATGACCAACAACAGCTTCCCAATCAGATTCTTATGTACGGCTGAAACAATTAACACATGAAAGAGTACTAGCTGATTAATGGCTTCAAATTAGGACCAAGATTTTAATCCCCTGTTTTAACCACTGAACTATTCGCAGCAATGATCATTCATTTAATTCACAACTTCTCTCTCTCTCTCTCTCTCTCTCTCTATATATATATATATATATATATATATACGTGTGTGTGTGTGTGTTTGTGTGTGTGTGTGTGTATGTGTGTGTGTGTGTGTGTGTGTGTGTGTGTTATTCTATGACATGCTATGATATGACATACCAGCACTCTACGATTTAGGGGTTATTCTGGTGACAATATTTTGGCATTCGGCCATAAACCATCGCCATCCTGTATAAATCTTTGATGGAATACATTTGGTAACAGTAACCTTATCTAATGTAAAATTAGTGTGTACTCTTATGTTTTGGGTGAAATACACACATCCTGACGTTTTTAGGAAACTCGATTAATAACCACGAGTTGTAGCGTAAACCCATGTCGCAGTCCGCTGCATAGGTACTCGTATTTTAGGAATGTCTCATCTCCTCATCGTGATTCGAGGGCGCCTCCGTCGTCTAGCGGTAGCGTGTTGGACCACGGATCACTACCACCAGTGTTCCAAACTCGGCGTGGGCATATCTGAAGGGTGTTTCATCTTAGACTTCCCTTCTTTACCTTTGGAGGTCGCAAGCCCCATTTAGCCTACCGTGTGCACAAAAATGGGCGTAAAACACCAATCATCAATTAATCCTCATCGTGCATCCCCAAGGAGTCAAGGAGTAGCCGATCAGCCTTATGTTCAGTATGTTCTGTGCTGAGGCTAGCCAAAGCATCCACCATGCACTCTGACACCTTCCCGTTATATATGGCCTTTCTAATTCGATCTGTCATGTTCTTGTTTGGTTAATAATAGTTGTGCACGCTACTCTCAGTATCAACCTTAAACAGAATTCCGGTAATTTCTATGTTATGGTACACTCCTTTGGTTGTAACCTAGGATTCACATCTGTATACGAAAATAGCTTTTATCTCCAAGGTTATAACTATATTTATTCAGATACAACTATTAGTGTTACAAGAACCCAGCAACAACAAATATATCAGCTGCTTCTACTGTTATTGTTGTTGCTGTTGCTAATAATAATAATATGGGGCATACAAGAACTATATTAAAGAATAAACAGAGGCGCATGAACAATAAACCAAGTTGCTTACTATCATTATCGCTAAATACACATGTGTAAATTACACTTCTAAACCGATCCAGATTAATGGCTGTCTTTAACCCATATCCCATAAATTTTTGCTACAATCATAGTTGACATCACTGCTAGAGGTATCAGTTAGCATGATAACCTAAACACATCTATAACTCACTGTTGTTCTCCGTCATACTGGAGATAGTATAACCATGCTGCTGGCCTCTTTTAGCATCTAATGTGTAGCCATAGGAAATTAGTTGTAAAACAATATTACAATTATGGTCCGCTTTGTGGAGGGAATCGTGCTCGTTTTGGTAACATCACGCCTTCTGACTAAACAGATAAATGATAACTTCTGGAGTCGCAAACACGCGATGTGCACACAACCGTCAACGTTATTTCCTATAATTTGCGAAGGAGATGTGACAGATAAACACGGGCGTCTGCACCTGAACAGTATAGTTCTTGTCTCTGCGCGTTTGATATAGTTGCAATAATTGCAATGTAAAACTATGTACCCGGTCACAAAAAGGTGTGAAGACATAAATACATCTGACACGGCTCATAAACCTTCCCTCGTATACACGCGCACCACCTCATTGGACGGATAGCAAGCATACTTTGGAACGAATACAATCCTTTTTTGTTCTATCCATAACGAGCCGCCCACGAAACGGCTGTATTCTGACCCGCTCAAATGTATACACGCGCACAATCTATTATGTATACGTGTATATATTTATCCAAACGCATGCATGCAAGTGTTCACGGTCACTATGTTAGCACTTTGTTCACGCTCTTCAGCTGATATATCTATGTAGAGCATCGGTAAAATGATGATGATTTAAAATTGGTTATTTGCACACTTCTCTATGTTTTATACTTTGTATTGCTAAAGTTATATATATATATATATATATATATATATAGCTTATTCTTCTTTGATAGACCAAAGGATAGACGAGGTTAAGATGTGGTCTTTGAATGTCATATTTTACTATTCGCTTCTGATCTCTCTCTCCCCGGTTTTATTATTTCGGGTCACCGCTACCAAAGACATTTCAGAAATTTTATGACTAAATATATAACAAGCTACTTTATAGTGTAAAATAAACTACAATTAACCCAATTAATATGCAAAAGGTGATTGATGTCGCTCAGGGCTCAAGCATGTGTTACGTTAAACCAATATTGACTTGGGTGTGTTCGATATATGCAGCACAAGATAGTCAACACGTGAAATCCTAGTACGGGAATGAAAACGTCCAGCCCATGACACATAAGCTTACCAACTTCTACTCCGCTGGACGAGTTCATGTTTGTGCGGGTCGACGAATATATAATGTTCACCTGAACAGGTATAGAGTTTTTAGGGAGCTTATGTCAGGCAGTAACTGATGTAATTTGTTTCTAATCAGCCAGTGGGTGTTTCCCACAAGTATTAGGTTTTCTTATTAGTCAATAACAGAGCTGGTGCTGACAGCTGGTCTCCGCTTCATGTTGAACACATCTACAACCTTCACTGGACTTCGGCTGATCTAGAAAACATTCTGTTTGTATACTGTGGTTTCGTGAAATTCGGCCTTCATTAGTATGGTACCTACATTAGCATGTGCTATGGCTTTGGCTTTGTTGTTCGGGGAGAATCCCCAGGCTGTCGCTTACTCGGCACAGCCTAGCATGTGCTATCAGACGGGAGGTATATATATATATTAGGAATGACATACTGGTTGCGGAAAGAAAGGGGATAAAGAGGAAGAGAGGAAATAGGAAAATGCACATAAATATAATAACCTAACAATAATTAACACAGACACATCTCCTTTCTTTCCGCAACCAGCATGCCATTCCTAATATATATATATATATATATATATATATAAACCTCCGTCTGATAGTATATGCTAATGTAGGAACACACACACACACACACATATATATATATATATATATATGTGTGTGTGTGTGTGTGTCAATCACAGGCGAAGGCTAATAAAAAATATATAATATAATTTTGGCAAATAACCAACAGCCACAGAGAATAAATCACAGACATAAATACGGCTAGATTAATTTGTTCACAGAAAATACTATTAATCATAGAGACAGATGTACATATTTACTAGAAACTGTTAAGAGAAAGACACGGACAGCTATGGTTCACTATGCAGGGGGTGAATTAGAACCCAATCTATGCGCACTGTGCACGTAACACCTGGGATAATGTTGTTGTGTCGACAGCTCTTTGGTCAGATATTGAGATAGTCCAACATCCCCGACAATATTTTCTCATAATATCGTTCCCACATCCCCATCTTCCGACAACTCGGTGTTTAGAAGCGCAAATTTTAGTTAGTGCGTCACATAGAGAATAAAACAGTGTGTATAAATATTCCGTGTTTTGATGGTGGAACATCGCCAAAATCAACAACGGAAAAATAAGATTACACTAAATAGTTATGATGATACGACTTACTTTTAGCTATTAAGTGGCTATTTGCAGTAGAGAATTCAGTAAAACTAAACACGAGAATGTTCGAGTTCGGTTTGGGTGAAGACATCCGACGGCATGCTGCGCCAATTGTCGGTGTCGATGTCAGTGTCATTGTGTCGCAGTTTTCTGCTGCCGAAATCGAGTTGATCCTTCGGATGAAAAGGTGGGATTTTTGGAGAGAGAAAAAAAATGGATCTACTGAATGTCGAAATAGTGTCATATCAGAATACAAGCGAGGATATCGAGCGTGTAAGTCTCGGTAACCCAGAGACACACGAGTTATTAAGTGGCTGAATATCTAAATAATGAACGAATAGTTTTATTCAATTTCTACTACTCGTTTTTCACAATACAAGATGCCAACAGGTGATGGGAACGTAAAACTACAACCTTCTCACCAAAAGATAGGAAGACCAGATAATGAAAAAAAAACAGACAACAAATGTTGACTTTCGCCATGGTCCAGAAAGTTCCGTCACTATTAATAAACACCATCTAATTAACCGAACTTTGCAATCATACCAGGAAGGTGACAGGAGAGATGATTGATGCTTTCTTCACAGTCGGTGTCTAATCTATGGAAATAAAGAAGCCGCGATGACGCATCTGGTCCGTGCACGTCGTCGTCGTCATCGTGGTCGTTGTTGTCGTCGACAAACTTGACATTTATGAATGATAATTAGTTTTTGTCGGTATCGATTGCCGTCTATACCATAACGGAAATGTTCTTACGCCAACCGGCAAATACATTGTCGCCTGTGTCGAAGGTCAGCGGGATATATCGCCAATTTTGTTAATGTGTTACTCGTGTTAACCGAAATCGGATCGGCAATAAACGGTGTTAATTATGATATGAACGCTTTAACGACCAGATGAAGACAGCTCTGATTCCTAGTTCGTGATTGTTTCCCGCGTATTTATTGTTATAGATGTTGATGTTTTACGGCCATTTTTGCGCACGAGGTAGGCTAAATGGGCCGAGCAACCTCCAAAGGTAATGAGGCGAAGTGAAAGACGAAACAACCTTCTGGCATAACCCGGTCGGGGTTTGAACCCAGGTGCGATAGATATGTGGCACCATTTAGGCCACAGAGGCGCCTCTATTTGCTGTTATGGCAACTAAGGTTTTGTGTGTGTGTGTGTGTGTGTCGATGCTCGTCGCGTTAAAAGATGTCGTGGGGGGGTAGCAAGGGGAATGGGATCATTAGATGAATCATCTCACAGAAGCAGGTAAAATTGGGATTTGAAGCCAGATTTTCAGCCCAGTGCCTGTCATTGTAGCTCAGAAGTGGCAGACTAAATATTTGAAGCTTCTCGGCTCGAGTCCGTTACACGCCCGTTAATTCTGCTGTGTCCTACGAGTTGGATTGATATAGGTCGCTCTTTGTACAAACAGCTTGAAATGGCATACAGGATTAATTGTACTAGGGCGGAAAGGTTAACGATTACTGTTCTTTATCTTGATGAAAACATAAAACCCTTAGAGCACCAGAGCTAAAGTTGGTTGATGAGAATGAACAAAAAAAGCTCTTGACTTTCCGTCCGTTTGAACCTCACCACCCGTGTACTATTTCTATATCTGTAACTTTATGACACAAAAATAATTCACAATAAGACGACAAGAATGGTACAAGTTTAGACGAATGCTCATCTTTTCCGTTGGGAGATATAGAGAAGTAAATAGCTAAATAGTATTGACTAATATATATATATATATATATATATATATATATATATAAGGACAACAGTAATTATTAACATGCATACGTAGGTATTCAGCAACGCGTTGACACCGCGCCGCACAAACACACACACACACACAGACAGACAGACACAGAAGGGAGGGTGACCGGCCACTCATATCTTAGGCGTAGTCATATCGGAGGCGTGATACTCCAACAATTATTTTGTTTATAATATTCCACAAATAGCCAAAAGCCATTCTGTGAAAATAAAGAAATAAAGACTGTATCTGATAGAGCCAATGCAACGGTTTATCTGACGTTAAACACTACAACCCCCCCCCATCTTTGTTGTTTATCTCATTATAACACAATCATGTTATATCACGTTCCCATGACGATACAAATAAATAAATATCTCCGAGACTAGTTAACAGCCTCAGGAGTATTGTTGTAACATTTCTGGTTGAATGTTTTGCTGAAAAACATGTCTAACCACGAAAATTCCCGGCTCGATTGATAATGTTATCACGATACCCTGAACCAGTGCTTTCTCAGATATTGAGACATACAAATACACACACACACACACACACACGTTTGTGTGTGTGTCTCTCTCTCTCTCTATATATATATATATATATATATATATATGTGTGTGTGTGTGTGTGTGTTTGTGCGTCTCTGTGTATGTGTGTGTGTCTCTCTCTCTCTCTCTCTTTCTCTGTGTCTCCCTGTCTGTCTCTCTGTATGTGTGTGTCTCTCTTTCTGTGCGTGTGTTAGAAAAAAAACTTTCTTTATGAAGGGTATCTAACAGAAAGAAGATAACCCCGAATTAAATCATTTCAGTAACCTGGTCGATCTCGATGAGACGTTTTAGATTTTGTTTAGAATTGCGCAATTAATGTGCCACATAATTAGGCCAGACTTAATGCGCCATATAAACAGGCCAGACTTTGTTGAATCATTTTACTAAGGTGGGTGGCCGCAATATTGGGGGAAACCTTCTCACCCAGCTCTAGATGATGACGTCGATTACCCACTGATACGTTAATTGTCCCCCCAGTTTAACATTATATCAAGCGAGGCCTGACATCCCTATCGGCAATCTGAGAGCTACCAATTTCGGTGATTTGTACTCGTTTCTTTTGTAATCAGATATCATAATGCACAGATAAGTAAAGGAGGCTATCCGTTGATCAACCAGGATAGGGAATTTTTTTTATCTATTTTTGTATATTCTTGTTGTTGTTGGTGGTGGTGTTGTTGTCATACGACACGCGGTGACGTATCTTTGACTCTTTTATTCTTCTTCTTCTACGCAGGTAAGACCACCCAGTTCTGTGGCTTTGAAGATCCGGCAATTTGTGGCTTCGAAAAGTTGCCCGGCTCCGACGATTTGGAATGGATTCGCTGGCACGAAGCGACACCTAGCGCGTACACGGGCCCGTCCAACGACCACACGTGTGATAATAGCCGAGGTGGGTCACGTGGTTGGAGATTTTATCGCTTTTATGATTTATCATCATGTCGGCTTTAACTATCACTTCGGGTAATTGCTTTTTAACGCGCTCGGCGTTTAGCCACCTTGAACGCTTGTTGGACTACACCCATTCCGTAAGACCGACCCCAGATCAAAGGTATGCACGATTTATAATGTTTTATCATAAATCTTCAAATCGGCCGGTAATTACTATTTAGATGGAATCTAGTCACTTTCCAACAGAAGAACAACGTACTGTGATAAGAATATTTAGGCATCCCGAACATCGCTAAGAAAGGTGAGGATAAGTTTGAATCTCCAATTACTTTAAGGCTGTAACTTAGCCCATATCACCAGAGCTGATCTGTTTTCCTGACAACTGACAATACCGGGAAGGTTCTATATCTTGCCAGTAACGTTGGCTCGTGTTTCTAGAGCGGTTCTCTTTCTTGTCAGTTACCTTGGCCAAAAATTACCCCTGAGGTGCTATTTCGGGTAAATTATTTCGGGTAAGTTCTTGAGTCACATATACCTGTCACTGGTGTGGGTCTTGCCACTCCTTATTAACACAAAATTTGTTTCACGACCCCATATTGGTTCTTTGTGAGGATAGTCATCTTTGGAGGGTCATATTTTCTGAGTTACTTTGACCAAGAAGATCCTATTTGATGTGGGCGCTGATCTTGCCCGCAACAATGCTTTTGGCTAATAACACTAAGAAAGTCCTTGTTCCTATATATTAGCGCACCAAGCCCACATGTTGAACAGTATACAAACACCATCACTGGGGGGGGGGTCGGAGGTTCTCATATAATCGCTCTTATCCACATCGAATTCCTATTATTCATAGGACAGCGAGCGCTCTCTACCGGCGTGGATAGCTTTTCTGTCATTCTAATCAACATCACTAGTACATTCACCTTTCACCCAGTTACTTTGGCCGCAGACATATTGAGAGGCTAGTCTGGTTAGGCACTTGGTCAGTACTACTAGGAGAGTGTCGTTTCTCGAGAGTAACTCCACCAATACACTGGTCGGGGGGGGGATGAGAGTGGTTGAAAGTTACATTAAATGGAAAGTCACCTCTATTTAAGTCACCTGAAGATTTCTAAATTCCGATTGCCAAAGGAGATGGAAGCTCTTGTCTCCGGACAGCCACCGTGACCACAATTTTAGATGATTTGATTTGGGCTCGTAACACTAATTGGATCACATTGCTAGACGGCTACTTGTACTTACTTCATTGGAAGGGTTCCATTTCCCGAAGTCCAGTCAAAGTACGACGGCCCGTAGAACCATTCTATTTACCGAATGTCGGGAGGAGTCTCGCTAGATCACTGGAGTCGGTAAACAAACCATCAAACTGGCAACTGCTACATGTTAACCAATCATTGGGTAAACATCTACCGAGAAGAGTCCCTCAAACTTACTGACAGTCGCTAGATAAACAATCACCAGAGGAGCCACTATCCGGCAAGGTCTTACATTGATTAATTATTCGTTGATGCCACTGGGCCATTAGTCAGAACAGCAGCATAAAGCCACAAAGGCTCAAGCTATAGCATTGTGACGGATGTTTAGACAGTCACTCTACTTATACTTAAATGCTAACTGAGGGAGAGAGAATTTATTGTTCGCGATCGCTTTTTACTGGCACCATGGTCATAGGTGTAATACATCAATATGATGGGGGGGGCCCTTTGTTATCACACACACACACACACACACACACTCCTCTCTCTCTCTCTCTCTCTCTCATATGGGCGCCTCCGTGGTCTAGTTGGTAGCGCGTCGGATCACATATCACTACCACCTGAGTTCGAATCTCGGCGTGGGCATATCTTAAGGGTGTTTCATCTTTGACTTCGCTTCATTACCTTTTGGAGGTCGCTCGGCCCATTTAGCCTACCATGTGCACAAAGGTGGCCGTAAAACATCAATCATCACCAATCATCTCTCTCTCTCTCATATATATATATATATATATATATATATATATTATATATATCAGATCATGTGACTAACGAAACTTTTTCAGGATATTATATTTACGTTGAGGCAACAAAGCGTGCTGAAGGCGACGTTGCTAAGGTTATCTCTCCTCGTTATTACGGCTATGGCGAACAATGTATAGAGTTCTATTATCATATGTACGGTTATCATGTGGGCATACTAAAAGTATATACTGTGGTAAGTATTCTATCTGATTGACCGTTATTATCTTTCTAACCACGATCTGTTTATTATGTGTAGAAATTGTATGCGTATTGTCCTGTACAAATATCACGTTCAAAACAGCAGTTTTCTGGTTATCAAAATATTCCTTATTCCCTATGTGTATCTTACATGTTTATTTTTTAAACTATTAAATATTGTGTCTGTCATAACTTTTGTGTTATTTGTTTATCCGAAAACTATCTACATCCGTGTATCTCTCTAACTGTATATTTGTTTGTCTATTGTTTGGTCATTCGTCAGGTACCCAGACAAGATGCAGTACCTATGTGGAGAGCATTCGGCAATCAAGGTGATGTCTGGTCTAAAGCCCGTATACCAGTACCGAAGAAAGAAGCCAATAAAGGATACCAGGTATATTAAATGACTTAAAAAGTAATATCAACTTTACGCCGGTTTATAAAGAATAATATCTGAGCATTTCATCTGTTATCTTTGAGAAATTATTCCACGTCCATTCGTCTTAAGACGTGTTCAATGTTACCGAGATAATAACGCTTGGGGTTTAAGTCTATTTAAAATGCGTAGGATAGGATGGTAGTCAGACAATATATAGAAATTGTCCTGTTGTGGTATCTACTTCACACATCTCACCTAATCGTTTATGCTTAGTTTAAGACTTTCAATAATGAACAAACCGTTTGATATATTTGGCCTTAAAATGAAGACCTATTAGCTAATTTAGCCACGGTAAGAGGTTAGCATAGGGTGGCTAGACATCGGGCCGGCTTTGTGCCGGGCTGTACGGCTTTTGATCTGGCAATCCTCCATCCGGTGCCAGCTTAAGCCTGACCTGTTTTGATCTTCACGTGTTGTAACAGGATCCTAATTTCTCAGAATGTCCAGCCATGTACAGAAAACTCTTAGCCAACAGAAAACTTCCGGAGATGACAAGTAAAGGACAGAAAAGCAAGAAATAAACAGTTCATGGCAGGCTACCTTTGTATTTTTGAAATAAGGGAACTTTTAGCACATCTGCTTCAATTGGTTAACATATTGATATTCACTTATTTTACTTGGGTGTAATAATAAAAGGTGTTTCCAAATGCACTATGTGTATTTGTGCGCGGCTGTGTACGCATGTGTGTGGTAATTTGGTAGCCTATACCATGTTCTCCTTTTGGGAACACCATGTCCTCCTTTTTAGAAAATTAGAAATGGCCACCCTAAGTTAACAACGACATAATTTTTTTATCACACCCCCCCCCCCAAGACTGATACGGCGAGAATTAGACTCCACACGAATAATAACCACACGAATGGTGACTCTGGCGTGTGTATTCCGGACATTCGTGTCCTCCGTTTAGGCAACGAGCGGCATTTTATCGAATTGGAAACATTCTTTACCCATTAATAACGCGATTGGCGTTGTAGCAATCGGGCGTCACGTGAACGGCAGTGATCGTGTTCGTCAGCTATCTATCGATTGCGTTTCTGGATATTTATCATATCCAGATTCCGACTCGGTCCAGACACCGCGCGCTACTCTCTCTCCGGTAGCACTTTGTATGGAATTTCCACATCAAAGCGCCGTCGGCTGGTCGTTGTTCTCCGAAAGCCATAACACGATATGGTACGCTGCTCGGTTAGGTTATAACTATCTCGGTTATGGAGCAAAAAGCTAAGTAGTTCTACCGACTACTAGTCCTCTTGAGAGTTCCTCGGCCGAAAATATTAAATCAGAACGTTTTAGCTCCATACAGCGGTTGTTTTAGGAGAGGCGGAGTAGGGTTTGGAGGGGGGGGGAGGTGCTGGTGGTACGTGTTCTGGAACGTAAAATACGAACATATGACCTATTTAATGATCATTCCAGAGCCGTGTTACCACTCGCCTGTCGAGTGTTAACTTAATCAGTTTTAGCCCACTCGGTGGTTATTGTTATTATTTCGCCGGACTTCTCCCATCCCGTTCACTTGTACCGTCTATAAACTTTGTTGGCGTAATTAATCCCTATTACCACGAACTTGAAAATCGGAGTACAAACGATAAGACAGTGGAGACATATTAGTTTTTCCTGACTCAACGCCATGATGGCATTAAAGATCAAATTAGCATCGGTTCTCTTTTAAACGAGATCTATAGGAAATCATTCTCGTCGATCTTTGATCGCATTTCATTCACGATGGCATCATCATTTCGATCGTTTCCAGGTTGTGTTCGAAGTAACTATTGGCTTCGGTAACGAGGCCGATATAGCAGTGGACGACTTCCGCGTTTTTGATGGCTCGTGCTATGACGTCATTGCCCCATCGAACGATGCCACGAATACGACAACCAGTCGGACGACGACGGTACCATGATCCGGTCACACAACCAGCTAACCTCAGCGCGGTAGTATACGACCAGCGCATATGACATCTGGGCATTGCATTATATATATATATATATATATATATATATAATTACGTACACCATGTATTAACAGGGAAGTGTGTCGATGTTGTGTTTTCTATTATATCGCAGTCTCACCACTAACCTATATGTCTGTATATTAAGTAAAAATCTCACGAACCCAACAAGGCAGCGGGACAATGCTTCTACACAAGGAATAATGAACCGAATACGGTAATAATTAGACCCGGTTGTTGTTTGTTTTCCAGGCTGACTGTATTTGTTAAATAACTATTTAGCGGCTTTCATCGTAAATATTAACGACAGGTTGTGGTGTGTCTAGAGCACATCGCAGCCAAGTGAAGTATAGTAGTATTGATTTAGCATTGGTCGAGTCCGCATGTTGATTATTACAGTTAGCACGATTGTATGCGCAGAACGGCATCGGGTGTCGTTGTTTATTGTGAATGCGTTTTTTGTAGATACCGATACTACTGGTCATTATGCTATTACTAATCCTACGCGGTCCATTGATAAAACGACGAACTGGCTTGTCGATGGGAACATCCTGCCATTATGCGTAATGGCCATCTTACGGCTTGAAGCATCCCGTCCTCATGGTACAGTAGCCAACCTCACCAAGATGCAACTGGTATGCCCTTTCGACGACTTCCCTCGTAGAGGCATAACGACCCGGGGAGCGCCACCAATATTCTAGACTGTTATGCATAAGCTGATACGCACATTTTATGACACTAATCTACAGGTTAATTAACCGAAGGTATTTTCAGAAACGTTTTCAGTGTGATACGATACGATGTCAATGTAAATATATTTTCCGCTCCGAGCCGTTGGCATGGAGTCGTTTTTGTAGCTTTGGAATGAGACGAGAACGAGTGGTAAAGGCCGTCATAACGTTTGCCAACAAATGTATGTTTACGTTGTTTGTAAAATAAACGATAGAAAGTGTATGCTCGTGGTTCATTTTATGATGGACGATGATAAAGGTATGTTTAATGTGTTAAAGTCTGTCTCATGGTTTAGTAGCAATGTATCAATAATTCATATACAGTGTAACAGTTATACAATTAACATATTATAATAATCTTTGGTAAAATGTATGATATATAAAACAAACAGACTTTTTACGCTTAGCTTATACACTAAATCGTCTGTGCCGTTTCGAAGTTACCATTAAAGTATAAACGACAAGCATCGATATATATATATATATATATATATATATAGAGAGAGAGAGAGAGAGAGAGAGAAACCCTGCTTTAAATCATTTTGTCCTACGTCAAATTCGCCCCTTCCCCACTTTTCTAGAGTACATATGTCAGCTCAACGAACATCATTACGTCCGACGTTACGTCACGTAACTACGTCTTAATAAAAGGACGTGAAATAAACTTTAAGACATTCCTATTACACTTACATTTACGGGAAATTTGTATGAACAATGGTACTCAACTAGTAATCCGGCTTATAAAATAAGACAATTAGATAGTCTGTGTAATAGTATACATAAATACAAAATTCTTATCACTACAATATTATAAGTAATATTCTTAAATCATGTTGAAACCGCACCTTTTATCTTTTGCTTTCCATAAGTTATTGTGTATAAATATATGTGTCCACAAATAATTCATTTGATCCATCCAATTGTTTATCATGTATCTTCACTATATATATATATATATATATGTGTGTGTGTGTGTGTGTGTGTGTGTTACAGTTAATCTGTATAATCAGGTAATATGTATATTACCTGAAATATTCAGTTAATACGTCTATTGCTAACTGAGATTGAATACAGGTTACCTGAAAAGTTTGAGGAAATATACATTTTACCTGATTATACAGATTAACTGTAACACACAAACACACATGGCGCGTGCTGAATTGGCAGTCTATTTGAGCTCCTGCAAAAGTTGTGAAATATCATTGAATATGTAACCTGAAACAGAGTTGGAATACATAAATAGTTGTGGGAATGTGTATGGACAATATTCCAGTGTGAAAAAATTGATTCCAATGATATACAAAGCTGGATTTAGAAGAACTTGTACCTGCACAGCGGGCCCTTTGTTGTTTGTGACGCGTTCGCTGTTGGTCCGATTTGGAAAATATTCACAATGTCTACGGAAAAGAAAAGAGCCTCAACAAATACAACTAAGGCGATGGACAAATCGGATAAAATATCTAATGAGGATGAACCAAGTCATCAGGAAATGTGGGAGTTGATGCAGTCCATAAAATCGGATAGTGAATCAACAATCAACAAATTGGACGCAATGGAAGCTAACATAACTGTCCTGGAAACACAAGTAAGTGACACGGTTAACTTGTCAGCCGATGTCAAGGCGTTACAAAGCACTGTGTCGTTATTATGTACAACACTTACCAGAAGTGAAATAACCGTAAGTCATCTCTCCAGAGAAGTAGTGGAATTAAAGACTCATTCCATGAAATACAACCTGATCTTCAACTTTGACCGAAACACCGAGAGATGTAAGAAAATAGAAGGGTAGGATTGCATTGGTGTAATTAAGCGCTTCTTTTCTAATGCAGTGAGTGTGTCTAATGCTAGCAAAATGTATATCCCTGTGGCGCACCGATTGGGAAAGCGGTCAACGGGTACCACGACAGCTATTTTGACAAAATTTCCAAACGCCATAGATGATGATGATGATGATTGATGTTTTACGGCCACTTTTGTGCACATGGTAGGCTAAATGGGCCGAGCGATCCCCACCAAAGGTAATGAAGCGAAGTCAAAGATGAAACAAACTTCAGATATGCCCACGCCGAGATTCGAACCCAGATGGTAGTTATCTGTGGTCCAACACGCTATCGCTAGACCACGGAGATGCCACAGATGTAGACACAATCCTAAAGCACTCTAACCTTCTCAGTGACACTAAACACTTCATTCAACGCCAACTTCATCCATCAGTGAATGAAATAAATCAATTTGCGCTAGCTGAGTACAAAGAAATACGAGTTGATGTACAAAATAAAGCTCGAATGGTGAATGAAAAACTTATTAAGGGTAAACTCCAGACGCGATACCAGCCCCCTGCTCTCCCTAAACATTCAAGGGTTTTGCAGCAGCCGTTAATTGTCCACAATATGTCATGCCGCATTACACCAAGTAATGCGGCTTCCTACTGTTGCCACTGCTACGCATCTTATATATGCTTACCGCATTGACAATGGCCCAGCTGGGATCACAGAACATTTCAACTCGGTGATCATGGAACTGGGTGGGAACTGTTGAAGCACATGGGTCCTTCTGGTGATACCAACACTTTAGGCATAGTGATTAGAGTGTGTTCTCCATCTTTCTAACATATTGGGAAACGACGCTTTGAACATCTGAACCAAACTACTTCGGAAGCCGTAGATGAATTAATGAAGTCTATGTAAAATATGAACAATTTGTTCTTAATATATGGACATTCGTTGTCAACACTAATACATTATATTCTATTGATTTATTGGCCAGACATGTGTACCTGTCGAACCCGATACTTTTATCACGCGAAAAGCGGCAACTGAAATACAAGTGCTATATTATAAGAAACATTCATATGGTAATTACAATAGGTCAACGTCAATGCTCGGTGCTCAAAGCATTGATTTCAACTGTGAAAATTAACTTTACCAAATAATACCTTGCCCGTTCTCGGCATTTTCTCACACGTGTGCATTTTGCATTCTTGTTCTGACCACTATATAGTCTTACTAAGGCACATCTTCTCATGTCCACGTAATGAACATATTTGCTTGTAAGTGGGGTATATAGTGGTTGACTAGACTGTGCTGCACATGACTGACCGCATATCAGCGATATTTTATTATCAGAATTACTTATTTTATTAATATCCTTTAACAGCGTTTTGAGTTTCATATCAATATTGTTGATTTGCTGCTCATTGCGGAATCTTGGCATTGTGGTGGGCGGCACATAACAGCTAACCCGGTGCCGGGTTACTGTGATGAATGGCTAATGTACATTCTATCATGATTGTGTTATTATACCTAGTTATTTCAACCGTGTGACGTAAGCAGGGCCCCAGATCTTTGCCTGATATAACTGCGTTCTCGGAAATATGCTGAGCATAGAGTTATTGAAATACTACACTATTTCGATACGGACATTATTCATTATATTGAAAAGAAAAGTTTTATAATGTTTCTGGAGCTTGCACATACGCCTTTACATGGAGGACCCACTCAGTTGGCAGGACCAGTATTTGTTCAATATGTGTGTTCATGGATATATACCAAAGACTATGGCTAATTTGGATACTCACCTTGAAACTTACAGGGCTGCTAAATGCCACATAATGAATTATTGAGTAGCAAATATTGTGAAATAGGATAACTTTAAACCGCGCAAGTAGCTATGGAAAGACAATACTGTGGATTGCATATTAACATCCACATTTTGCCGGACAAGCTCTCGCTCCTCGTTAATATTTTATTTCGTTTTGAAAGACGTTGGCGTTGTGGTTCATTTTATATTGCTGTGCGAAACATTTTTGAAAGATGCAAATGCTTTATTTTATCAAAAACCAAGGTATAATTTCATACATAAAAGCAGAAAGCGTTTGACTAAAGGTGGGGTGGCGATGTATATCATTAATAATGTTCCATACAATATCAGGGACGATTTGTCACCTTTTATGAAGGTGGTTTTGAATCGGTATTTGCAGAAGTAAAGATGGTAACAGTAAAATGATAGTTGGCGAAATATCTAGGGTTCCTAACACAAACGAACGGTTATCCATAGCTAGATATGAAATGATACTTGACCAGTTACAGCCATTGAGATGTGAAATTGTACTGGGAAGTTATCAAAATTATGATTACTTGAAGATCAACTCGCACAACAATACTTCAGAGTTACTTGATGCTTTTGTGGCGGCTAGTGTTCTCCTGATCATCACAAAACCAACTAGAATCACACATGCGAGCGCCACACTGATTGATAATAATTACGTCAAGTGTGACACAACGTCTCAAGTATTTTCAGATATTATTTTATCTGAAATATCAGACCATTTGCCTGCATGGGGAAACGACTCTCAGTGAAAACTATGTGTCCATTAACCTTTTACTCACCGAACATTAAACAATCAAAGTATTGGCGTCATGCAAGATGAACTGCTTCGAACTGATTGGACACCCATAATCACCAGCACTATAGATGATGCATATGCACTATTTATAACGAAAGTGTTTAATAACATTGACAAATTTGCACCTGAGAAAACAGTCACTATTCCAAACAAACAAATTATCAGACAACCTTGGATGAGCAAAGGTCTGATGATGTCGTCACGAATGAAGGACATGCTATTTCGTAAATGCAGAAATAAATCGAGAACATGCTATCTTTATGTACAGTTTATTAAGTACAGAAATATATATACTAAATTGAAAAAGACAAGTAAAACGAAATACTACACCGATTTATTTGAACAGTATAAACATGACTTCAGAAAGACATGGCAAATCCTAAATTCTCTGGTAGGGATACATCAAAGAAAAGCACTTTACCTGATACTTTCCGCATGGACAAAGAAGAGTTGACAAACCCTCAAACAATAACTGATGGATTATGTAACTATTTTACAGAAGTAGGTTTGAAACTTGCAAAATCAATATCCAAACGTCGAAAAGCATATCATGAATACTTGCCAGGCACGTTGAATGATAATTCAATATACTTAGCTCCAACTGACCAGAACGAAATCAGAAAAATATAGATTCTTTGCACCCTAAGAAAAGTTCGGGACACGACCAACTGAGTTCAGGTTTCATCAAGCAGATCAATGTTAGTAAACAGTGGCAATAGTAAACCCACTTTCTCTTGTAGTGAACTGATCACTATATGAAGCGGTTGTTCCATGTACAATGAAAACGGAAAGGTGATACCTATCTATAAATCAAAGGACAGAGGACAGACAAAGGACATTTTAGTAATTATCGTCCAATATCCCTTATGCCAAGTGTCTCAAAAATCCTCGAAAACATTGTACACAAGAGGGTGTACAATTTTCTCATGCAACAGAGTATTTTCTATACCAACCAGTATGAATTCCGCCCTGGGCATCCTACTATTGTTGAATTTGGAACACACTACAAGGCTTTGAGAATCAGGAAGCTACACTATCTGTCTTTGACACGATTGGTCATTCTATTCTACTTAAGAATTTACATCATTATGGAGTTCGTGGTGAGGCCTTGAGGTGGTTTCTTAGTTACCTAAGTGCCAGGAAACAGTATGTTGCATACAAGGACACCAATTCAAAGATTATGACGATTACATGTGGGGTCCCTCAGGGCTCACTACTATTGGGTCCATTATTGTTCATCATTTATACAAATGACCTCCCCAGTTGCATAATCTCATCTCACTGTATCTTATTTGCTGATGATACTACGATATATGCTTCGATACAAGACATTCAATCACTGTTCCACGATGTGAACTTGAATCTCAACTCTGACTGGTTCAAAGCCAATAACCTATATCTAAATGTTGGGAAAACAAATTATGTGAACAAGAGCTTAGTGGTGCCTGGAGAAAGGAAATTGTCTATTGAGCAAAATCAATTAGATAGAGTCCATTGCTCCAAATTTCTGGGAATCTCCATAGACGAGAGGATGGACTGGCATGTACAGATACAATTATGTAAATCAAAGATAACCAGTAGAATTTACATAATGAATGCTGTAAAATATGTGACTTCCGAGCATTTGAAAACGATTTATCATACAGTCATCCATCCTTATTTGTATTATGGCAACCTACTTTCGGACTCGGCATACAAGAACCACAGCAAGCCACTTGTTATTTTACAAAAAAGCTATACGCATTATTGCAAAAGTCAAATATAACGCATCCACCATTTCCAAGAAATACAACATACTAAAGCTCCCGGATATTCATAAGATCCAACTTGGAAAGGTCATGCATAGCATTACAGTGTCCTCACTGCCATAGCCAATGTTTACCATCTTTACCGCAAATGATGATGTACACAGCTACTCTACTAAATAGAAAAACGAATTTCATCTTCCATTGACCAAATTCGATTATATTATGCGAAGTTTCCTTTATCGTGGTCCCAAACTATGGCTCGAATTGCCTCAATATATCAAAGAGGCTAAATCAGTATCCTCTACCGTTTGAAGAAGTATTTCCTAAACACATATTGAAAAGCTGGTTCTGCCACCTTGGAATAAACCTCCACATTATGAATCTTGTTTGAATTTTGCTTGTCATTTTCTAGCGTTTCACATGGTGTGTACAACCTTATTTATGCGATTACTATAAATATTAGACAAATAACGATGGTTAAGCACAGATCTTTACTGACCTTTTGTACAATACCACACATAATACGTTTGTTGATGTATCTGTAATTATGTATTTATTGTTATAGTTATGTATCATTTGAAATAAAACTACTTACACACACACACACACACACACACACATATATATATATATATATATATATATATATATACACTGGAAGGGAAGTATACCTTTTTACCATGCAGCTTATACAATGTTAAAAGTAGTAAGCTATTGTTATGATTCTCTTTTTTTTTCTTCTGATGAGTTAGTTCCAGCGATATCAGAGGCTAACACAGTCCTAGATTAAGTCTAGATTGAACCACGACTGTTCTTTTCGGTAAACGTTACTTAAACTGGTGATGAAGTGGGCAGACATATTGGGATTAAGTTTATTTTCATCTGGATCAGCTGAAGCGTAATGTAAAACAGATAAACATTATACTTATGGTAATATCCTGGTTCTGATATATATATATATATATATATATATATATATATATATAAACCTAAATGTTTACTAAACATAGTAAATTAGTAATACAGAGCTGGCACACAGTAGATCAGGCTAAGTTGACTGTCATAAAACAAAATATTCCCATAACTCATTTTTATCAAACAACAATGTTTGTCAAATATTTCATCAAGATATGATGTTTCTTCCCATCTCAACCTGTTAATGATTTGTGACAGCACTAAATGTTAAGATGTCACCAAAGGAATCTAACAGTTGAGAGGATAATTCATTTAATCATCATAGGCTGGGTGGAATTCTGAATGACTCACTTCCATTAGGTTAAATGAAGAAATTAAAGCCCATTAAAATATCTAAGGAATTCATAGAGCTACCATAAGCTGATAGCAGGTTTATCCCAATTAATTCTCGTCACTTTAATCCAGGTGAACAATTATTAGAATTACTGTAATATCTCATTGCTGAATGGATCAAATCGGTAACTAATTATATGTTTTATAATCGAACCTGCTAGCCCAATGATCCCTAACTGAGTTCAGGTGGGCATCAACAACTAACTATAGTTGTGTTTCCTACAACGTTATCAGTATTCTTAACCAATTGCAGTTTGCTATTTCCAATAAATATTTTCAAGCATGTTATGACATACACCATACTGTTCGAATAGGTTTCTACTGAAGTTCCCCTTTGTGACATTACCAAAATACATGCAATTGAAAGCAGTATACACGGTTTGTGACGTAATCAAATTTTTTGTGCGACGGTATATTTTAACGTAATTTATTATTTTGTGGGACTTTTTTTTTGTCTCGATTGTTTAAATATGTGCACGTGTCCACTGCGTGGCATCGTATGATCGGTGGCGTGATGTTTGTTACTGTGATGTGATTGGTCATCTGTTAACCGCTTGTGGATCACCTGATACGCTTAGGAATATTCTAGAATCGTAAATCATCTATATAAGCAAGAGCATCAATTCAATCAAAAAGGTGAGCTCCGGTGGCCTAGCGGTTAAGCACTGTGGCACCTGATGCCAACGGTCACAGATTCGAACCCCGTAAGAGGTCGAAGCATTTCCAGGGATTAATTTCTCGGCTCACTACATCGTGGGTGGCTGACCACGTTAAATGGCGCTGCCGTCTCCACTGAATTATTTAAAATAAAGGGGGACGTTAAAAAAACCCTAAGGACGTAAAACACTCTGGCAGTGACCACCCTCAGGGTATTTCGGCTCCATCTTTCCGTACTGCTTCCCTGTGAGTGGTGGGGGAGGAGGTTTCTCAACCACTCCAACATAGAGGCTGTGCTGATTAAGCGACAGCCTGGGGATTCTCCCCGAACAACAAAACCTAAACCTAAGCTCAATCAAAACACCTGGGTAGCTAAAGTTTTGCTATAAAGGTGGAAGTTGATGTATTAACAGAATTCTACAAGATTTGCGGACACAAAGTGTTATTTATCGAACTATGATTGACAGATGCTCGTCCGGGATCCAAACTAAACAGATCTAAATTAAATTGTCAAATTATTACAGCAATTATGTCGGATTAATTGTTTTTCTTGAGTCGTCTTCCCTGTACAACTTAGAATTACTAGATATTGCTCGAATTCTACAAATTGATGTGAAGAGATCAATGAGAAAATATGTATTAAATAAATTAATTGTAGAGGTGCTTGTTGAGGAGTTGTTACCTCCAGATGCTCTTGATGAGAATAAAGAGGATTTGCTTCATACCACTGGAATTTCTACAAACTGATCAGATACAGATAAAAATTGAGAAAGCAGAGGCGCAGTTAAAACCGGAGGCCGAGAAATCAGAGGCGCAGTTAAAGCCGGATGCCGAGAAAGTAGAGGCACAGTTGAAACTCGAGGAAATGGAGTTACGGCAGAGTGAAATCCAGGCTGATATTGGGAGCCAAGAACTTACTGGGCAGGAGAGGAGTATACCATCAAAGGAGTTTAATGTCGGTAAACATGTTCGTATGGTACCACCATTCCACGAAGCAGAAGTCAATAAATACTTCCAGCACTTTGAAAAAGTAGATAAGAATCTGGAATAGCCAGAATGGATGAGGCTCATGTTAGTCCAGAAGTCTAATCTGATAGCAAAACAGTCAATTAATAAGAAGGATTCTAATAAGAAATTTAGTAGTACTTCTAGTCCATTATATTGCTTAATCTAATACATCCAGCAAATCATCAGATCCTAGATGTCACTATTGCAAAAAGCAAGGTTATGTGATGTCTGACTGCTGCAATTTAAAGAGAAGTTGGTGTACAAATTGTATGGTTAAGGACACGTTTCTACATTTAAACTTGGTTGAATATACGCGAGTCTGTGTGTGCGCGCGCGCGCCCGCGTGTGCGTGCGTTGGCTCACATGCGCAAATGCATTGTATAGCCTCGTGGCTAAGAAATCTACTTGAACAAGAAAACTAGTATTATGTTAATTACATTCAACGATCAGAACGTGTTATCCTTGGACGGTACTTAAAGCTTGGGTATGCGCGGTTTATGACAAAACAATTAACAGAACAACATTTCAGAATCTGTTTTACATCCCGGCCTGACTACTGTGATAAGGGATGCATTTCCTCGAATTTACAACGTGACAGCATCGCAGCCAACATAATGATAAATCTGGATGCTATGTCATACAGTGAACTATTAACTGACGTATTCAACACACTCCAAATCTAACTGTGTGGTTACACGTTGTTCTTTTTTTTTTTTGCTGTGCTACTCTTCGCAAAAACGCAGATCCCCAACGAAGGGTTCCCCACAAGATTGACCTGATACAGTGATATTTTAAGAGGAACTAATTATGCATTTCAATGGTACCCAATGCTAGGTCTGTCATTGGTAATTATGTATAGAGATTGAGTGAACTACTCTATAACACTCTGTAGTTCCTATAGTGAAGCTTTCCTGGTTGAAGTATCAAAAAGAAAGCTGGCCTCGCTTTCTTTTACTGAGCCAGTGGACTAATTCCCTACATAAATCTTGTAATCACTGCAATGTATTGGCCACATGCACGTCTGCACAATAAACTAATAGTAATCCAGGGTGTAGAGCAGGAATTTGAATCACAAAGGCACGTGACACTATGACCATGGTACCGAGTTAGTAAAACTGTGATTTATGTATCAATCGAACGATTAAAACGCTCCATAGAGAACGGTTCATCATAATATTACAATCAGTTATGAGTTATATAGCTGATGTATTGAATCCATGTATTCGAATATATTAGACTGACATGGACGATGTTTAGTCCATTCAGTAGTACATATACGCAAAGTCTCCTTGTTCTACTATGTATATGTTAGCCAAACTTTCTTTTCCTCTGATATCAAATGGGGCTACAGTAAACGCCATGTCACAATTACCCAGCGGTGAGTTGGAAGGTTATGATGTTCATCCTCTTAGTATGTTTGCGGTTTTTGTTGACGTTGTAGTACTATTTCTTGTTGTTGTACTGCTGGAGGAAGGGGTATGATCCCATCGGTACATGCTACTGTGGAGTATGGTTCATCCTCAAATTATGAGTTATGTCTGGTTTAGTAATGTTACTGGGTTCGATTTATACTGGTGTTAGATCCAGATGAACTTCTGCCCCTGACTGATGATAACATTGCATTTGGGGATTGAAATAGTGTATACATTACAGGTCAAAATCATTTTCAATAGCAGGCTAGTTGGATATGCAATAACTCTAAAATGCGGATGACGATAATCATAATAAATGACTTTGGGAACATCTTCTAGATTTCTAGATTTCATCTCTAAGTAATATACCACATTTGTATCACATTTGCGGGATTCTCTATTAGTAATTACAAGTGTCAGTGTTCGACTCTGTCAGAGTGTTGTGGTCAAGAGAAAATTACATCAACCTTTATTGTGAACTCAAGCTTAAACTCGATAGATATATGTATGATGTTGTGATGGTCTTTAGTTTATTTTTTTTTCAGGCGAAATAAATAAATCGTTAAATGACTTCCTTACTGGACAAAGTCTAGGACTGGCTATAGTTTACAATATAAATATCACGATACTCCTAGATATAATACGTTCTATATGATATGTTATGTTATATTATATATATATATATATATATATATATATATATATATATATATTGTGGCAAAGGCAGATTATAAAGAGCAAGATAATTATTTTCAAAAACAAAAATATGAATTATATTTTTTTTAATTCCGAGTTTTTGTCTGTGTTGTGAAAATAACAACAAACGGGGACACCAGTTTGATCTGCACGGAGGGTTCCAACCAAAATAATACTGGACAGTTTATACAACCGAAGTTTATATAACCCAGATATAGATAATAGAATTAGCTAACGGACATTTCCAACAAACATCATTTCATTAAAATAAGGTGAGTAAACATCCACCTGTTTACATTAATTACAGACAAATTAACAACATTCTAAAGTAATCTTACCGTCCAACCGCCACCATCTGTATTCGAGTCACAATAAAACTCTCTTCTTATAAGATTAGGAGTGTCGGCAATTACATATTCATAAATACCACTCTGCTGACTGGAGAAATAGGTACAACTGGTCGGAACTGTAAATATATCAATATATAATTAACCTTTATATGTTTTGACGACATGAAGAGTTTCCTACATGAAACATTAGATTATATGCAAAGCCCATACAAATGATAGATCGGTGATGATACGAGGTGGGTTTTATCTACGATAATAAAACGGACTTCTAAATCGTGGACTGTCGTATTATTGTAGTTTAATATCATGATTTGGTGGTTATCAATAACTTTTACCTTATATCAATACACAAGTAGAGAAAAGCCGGAACACATTTATATAATGTGGTTTTTATCTGTTTCAATCCAATATTATATCAAATTATTGAAGAGTTAAGCTTAATAAGTTGTTTTGGCGAACTTTTTTTTCACATCGTTTCGCATATTCCAAGAAGAAATATATATAACACGAATTACTGTTTCTGTTGTGTGTGTGTGTGTGTGTGTGGAGCGCGCGCACGTGTGTGTCTGCGATTAACTGCGTGTGTGCATATATGTATGTGAACGTATTTATCGCGGTACGTTTCTGTAAATAGAAATGTATTCTCGATATAAAATTTTCTTTTATTTGCTGAGTTTCTGATTAATATTATGAAATGATCAAAAGGACTGCAATATAAAGAAATATTAAATATTAAATAATTCTGTTTTTAATATTACAAAAGACACTACTTGTCATATACCTGCTTTGTATGTCAAGGTCATTTCACATACAGACCAAGAACTGTCCTGGATCGAGTAGGGTTTTCTAATGACTTGTATCTCCTTACATCTTCCGGAACATTGACACTCAAAGCGACATTTCTCTTCATTTCCAGATCTCCCACTCTTTATTAAAGGACAGATAGGCCAACAACCTCCCCACTTCAGTGTTTCGTTTGGTGATAATGGCATCAGATAAAGATCACGGTCACATCCCATGTTAGAACCTATCATGGAAACTGCGACCTCATCTAGTACTAACTCAGGTATAGAAATTCTAAATTTTGTACGCTTTCCAACTTCTGCCTTATCATCATCGAGCTTAAACAATGTGCACGTGTCTTTAGAATAGTCAGTTAAAAACATTTCGTCATCAGGTATAATACTATTTTCTTCAAAGCGTACAGGTAAAGAATCTGTAAGATATTTGAATATGATAAATACTGTTATGACATTAGTTTTGTTGGCTTGAATATGTTATGACGATAAATATTTAGAAAGTGAAGGAAGCAGAGATGTAAACTAATGTGACCTACCTTGTGCAGCTAACGATGTTATCAACAAAACGAAACATGAAGTCGTGATATGATAAAGTTTCACCAACTTTAACGTGGTCTGCGGCATGGTTAAAACAGCTGAAATTATATATTGACTATTGTGTGTGAAATTATTCATGTTCTTTAAAAAAACATTTCGCGATTACCATCAAAATAAGATAAGGGAATGTTTTGTTCTGTGACATTTAGCTTTGCCTGATCGCGTGTGTGTCAGTTCTGTGTTATTACGGAAACAGGTTTGGTAAACATTGAGAGGTTTTTGGGGGGAGGGAAGGATGACCTACTACTTGTAGAATTGCATAGGTTGTACTTTAAAATGGTGTACTTCACTTACGATGTGTGTGTTTAATTTATGTTACATATAACAAAGGGGTGGTATCAGGTTTTCTTGATGTTTATTAATTTTAAAGATATGTGATCAAATGACTAATACCTAAATAGAAAACAGAGTATATATATATATATATATATATATATATATATATATATATATATATATATGTAGTAAATTTATTATACAAAGCATAGATATTAGTACATATAATAAAATCTGGTTATAATTCTAATACCTCCAACGATAGCAGAAATAGTAGAGTTTTCACTCAGCCAAGATATCACGACTAGTTTCAGTTGTAAAAACTATTTTCAAGTGTATGTGTCTCCATTACTCTCAAATAAAGGGCAGATAGGCTAACACCATCCCCACTTCAGTGTTTCGTTTGGTGTTAAAGGCATCAGATAGACATCATGGTCATATCCCATGTTAATACCTATCATGGAAACTGTGCCCAGTATTAACTCAGGTATAGAAATTCTAAATTCAGTACGTTGCGCAACTTCTGCCTCATCTTCTTTGAGATTACACAATGTGCGCATGTCTTCAGTATGTTGAGTTAAAGACATTTCGAAATTACGTATAATGCTATATTGATCAAAACGTACTAGTAGAGAATCTGTAAAAAGATTTGAATATGATATATTGTTTTACGACTTCAGTTTTATTGGTTTGAATATGGTATGAAGTTAAACATTTAGATAGCGAAAGAATTAAACGTGCTACAAATACGACTTACCTTGTACAGCTATCGATCTTATCAACATAACGAAACATGAAGTCAGGATATGATAAACTATCACCAGCTTTGACATTGTCTATAAATCTTACTCAACGAATCATCTTATATAAAACATATCAGATACAAACAACCCCCCCCCCCGGGGGTTAACGGACAACCTGAATATTCATATAAGGATGTATGTCTTTCATAACAACAATCTTCTTAGACCACGTAGAACTAGAAGAATAAAGTCTCCAAATTTAAATACGTTTAAATTGGAAATAGTAAGTCAGTTTTTGTTTATGAATATAGTGATTTTAAAATAGCTTCAGTCTTATTTGAAACAACATTCCTAGACACTGCCCTATTGATATTTAATTATGGATTATTCCAAATCTGTAAACAATCTTGTTTGTATCAGTATGGTCCATGTCTTGATTACATCTCTCATCGTTTATAGAATCTTCTTAGTATATTATATGTATCATAGTATAAAATAAATTAATTTCATTGCATTTAGAATGGTGCAACTTGCGTAATTACTAATACTTTAAAATGGCTGTCAGTAAGACAGTGTATTAATATTAAGATTTTATAGACACTTTATAAATACTATATATTGCTGTTAACCTGGACACCAAATTCTAGAAGGAAATATACATTAGTTTGCTGTTTAACAATAATGTAATATTAAGGAAGGTAATTTTAATCGATATTCCAAATATCTTCATCCTTGTCCATATGAACCCTAGATTGGTAGGAGATCATGTATTTGTTGAAACATACCTAGCTGTAATAAGTTATAAGAAACTCAAACTGATTATAGGTTTATGTTAAGTGCACGTATATTACTTACCACTATAAATGCATAGGTGCTTAAGTTAAATAAAGTGTATAACAATACAATAATAATAGCCGAAATGACAGTTATTTTACGTCGCTTAGCTACCTCAAAAGGGGGAGATGGATATGGTCTGTAATTTATTGCTTCACCACGAGAACTAATTCTAAATAAATTTGGAATTTACAATATATAGCATATTCGGCGGAGAAAATCTTGCTAGTTGCCTGGTTGGATGTAAAACTCCGGGATTCGAACCTCCGACCTTCCGCACAACATGACCAAGAGTAAGAAAGTCCCACCCTCTTGCCCACTAGATCATATAGGAGTTTAATATAAACAACATGTTCTTATATTATTGTGCAAATAGAAACAGGAATTCAATGTAAAAATCATTCTATGGATTTAAAAAAC
This sequence comes from Paralvinella palmiformis, assembly GCA_025642065.1. Classification (NCBI taxonomy): domain Eukaryota; kingdom Metazoa; phylum Annelida; class Polychaeta; order Terebellida; family Alvinellidae; genus Paralvinella; species Paralvinella palmiformis. The sequence goes on along the minus strand of JAODUP010000887.1, from coordinate 101,117 downwards.
ATATAATCCTCACGTAAATCTTCACGTGGATAAAGCTACTTTCCACGTGCAAATAAAGTGAGGATTCTACATCAATTTAGCGTGGGTTCAACATTATTTTACCTAGTGGAATATAATATGTATTAGTGAATGACATCGTTTGCATTGGTAATACATGGGTGAAGTCCAACATATTTCCACAGACAAAGACTCCAGATTTTGTTTGTTCGTTTTAATATCAACATAAATATATTTTTCTATCTTCTATCTCCTACTTGAGTATTGATTATTTTCAACTAACTGAACAACACAACTCAGTATAGCTAATACAGTAGCATTTTTTTAAACTATTTATTTTCTATAACAAATTAGATCTGATTATTCATCTTACCACAGCTCAACACCAGATGCCAAATTAATTCTACTAAGCAACTGCTTGTTGTTAATACTGTATATCACAGATCAGTAAATGCCTCGTGAAATCTATGACCTGTAAAAATAAAAATTTAGAGAGGTAGATCTGTCAATACGAGACTTCACATCAACAATAGTATGTGCTGTACAACACCGATTCCAGATAGGATTCTATGTTTTCTAGCTAGCTTTGAGTGTCTTGATTAAACAGTTTCATGTATGTCCTATAGGCTAGAGTTCGGTAACATTGTTTAGCTGAGGGCCAAATTGTAAAATAGGACGTGGTCTTGGGAATAGGGTTGGAGGTTGTGGGTTCCCCTTCCACTGGTAGAAGGTTTTTTTTAAATAGCCTTTCAAAATGAAGTTGTTTCGAAGCAGCTGACATAAAATGTCATTAATATATAAATATAATAATAATAATAATAATAATAATAATAATAATAATGGTTGAAATGGAAGTTATTTTAAATGGCTTAGATACCCCAAATGAGGGAGATGCTGATGGTCTGTTATTTACTGCTTCATCACTAGGACTTAATTCTAAACGAATTTGGAATTTACAATATGTGGTTTATAGGTCATCTGGTTGTTTTGATAATTACGCGGTCAGTGATGGCCTAAATATATAAATGAGATAAAAGAGATGTGGGAATGTCGATAATTTACAAAACCTCTAATATCCACAAATACTCTAAACTCCAGAATGATGTTGCGGCCGGACAGAATTCCGCCGAGGGGCGGATCCGGCCCGCGGCCAGTAGGTTGCCGACACTTTCCCTGGTTATTTATTCTGAAACAGATACTATGATTGCTAACTCAATACCTGGAAATAGACGTCTCAAGCCTAACCGCTATTTCTAGCACAAACTTTAGCCAAATGGGTTATTACACTTCCTTGTTATTCTACTTATACTTGCGTGGCTAAATCATAATATAAGGTTGCGTTATAGTGATACTAGGTGTCACATATAACGTTCATCTTTGTGTACGCACGCAAATCTAAGATATTTTGTGTTTGCTTGGAAATAAACCTGTAAGTATTTAGCCATAACAACGGTTACCTCAAACATAGTTATCGATCATCACACAAGCCAATCAAACACCTTAATTCGGTGTAGCTTACTCGGTAGAGAAAACAATTAATTATTTATATTCTCAAACAAAACACCTTTCAACACACACTTGACAAGATATCATCGGATGACACCAAGTCAGTTAAATGAATCAATTACTGGTTGTTAATGCTGCATAATCACCGAGTCAAAGTCTGTTCTATGGCCAGGTTATAAGGACTGGTTGTGAATTCTGCATACTCATTGAGTAGTATATATATATATCCTATATACTCAAACTGCTAGAGTTGCATTATGGTACCGATATACAGGGAGCTAATTCTAACTGTATGGAACCTCACCTGTACGCTATAAGTCAGACGTTATAGGTAAGCATCTTCATTTTCTATGGAATATTTCTATGAAATCATTATTCTTTCATTATGATGTGTAAAGTGGTTTCTTATTTGAAAGTACCACATACATTTCTATTAATTATGATAACAAAAATTACTTCCTGGTTGCTTTTAATGCCCATCTGATTATGAACTTTAATAAGCCCAGAAATATTGTACAATAAGATATTATGTGTGTATACTACTGATCTCGATATATTACGGCGCAATGACAAAAACAGACTGAGTAACGATAGAAGAATCAAGCCTAAAATAATTTATCACTTTTATAATAGACACAGTTAGAGAGAGAGAGAGAGAGAGAGAGAGAGAGAGAGAAGACAGACAGACAGACAGAGTGAGTGAGTAAGTGAGAGAAAGAGAGAGATGATATACCACTCAACTTCACTTCATATATATATATATATATATATATATATATATATATATAAAGATCATAAAAAACAAAACATTAATAATCTATAACACTAGCATTCCTGAAATACCTACACAATGTAGCCTGTAATCTATACCTCAAATATACCGATTTGGATGTTCTTTGTTAATTGTTAAACTTCATATGTTATTCAGAATACTTCTTACTTTTTGGCATCATCTTAAAATAATAATAAATGTCGCATACATTTCGTTTTCTTATCATTAGCTTATTATTCCCTGTCGGACGATAAATGTTCATCGTTTGTTATAAGAATTGTATTTAACAAATCTGAATCCAACGCTTTCCGATTCCATTTCTATTGAAGCACAGCTTTTGATTATACGATAACATATTAGAAAATTACCAATGTAACCAAATATAAATCCAAACAATTTGGATGATGTAGAAGGCATCTTATAAACTGATATAAAGCATCGATTTAACTAACATAACAAATTTGTTGGATGGCTAATAACGTGTACTACTATACGGATAATAAACACAATGAATAATAATTACTTGATTGATAGCTAACTGTTTAATATATGAGAAACCAGACAGAAAATGTTATTATCTTGACTTTCTTTGATATTTTAGAAATTGAGAGAGCCAACTAATTTCGGGCCATGGTTACATTCTTCACCACACGAAACAAAGAAAAAGGAATTTGTATATTTTCATTCGTTCTTCATTCACATCACTTCTATTCTAGTTTATAGTTAAAAGTAGTAATACATACAGCGAGTGTATGTGAAAGAATAGAGACATGTAGTCAATTAAAACGATCATGCCATTCAATGCCGTTCTTTAAAAATGCCATCTATAACCCCCGCTGATGTTTGATACTGAGCCATTGCGATGCGCCACCAATGGAACGTTCCTTCTCAAAACCATCGATAGATGGCGCTTGTAACGTATTTGCATCTCATGGGATAATACAACAATGTTATTAAAATATAATTTGCGTCTTTGATATAATATCATGTGAATAAAAATCAATAATAGTCTGCTCTATATACGACATACAATTTTACAGTTCAAAGATATCTAAATATTTAAGGCACTTTTCTGAGAGATATATAAAAGTATAACACAAACGATATAAGCTGGTTATATTTGATAGATATTGGTCTATATAATATTCACCTAACTAATGACACTTTACTTCATCCATAGTGAATGTCATTATTTCAGAAATAGTTAATATTTATATCATTCGTTCTTCTATAATGTCATTATTTATTCAATTAGAAACTTTTCACGATTCTTGCTGCTAAATATGACATCCATCGTTCTACTTAAAATTAATGTCAGGGATAATAATATTGTAAATAATATTGTAAAGCACCTTAGAGCAGTTTCTAGCTGAATAGGGCGCTATATAAATATCACATAGTATTATTATTATATTATTATTATAAAGATAATTTATTTGTTAAGTAATCATCTAGCCAAATTTAAATTAACTTTCGTTTGTCACTAATATGACTTCTATAAAATAAACATTTATTATTTACCCAAGAATTGTCCCCTGATATAATACAAACAATTCGCAGGATTTATTCAATTCCGTACCGTAGAATGAAACATATTGTTTGATTTTAAAAAGTTTTTTTAATCCATGATAATGATACTCCTCTCTAATACAATCATAATTATCAGTAGTATGAATTTTTTTCTCCATATTACTAAATAAAATATTATTAAATGTTGATTTTGACAATCCTTGATTTGGGGAAGTGTACTTTCTTCCTTTTTGTTGAGAAGTATCTGCTACTTCGAAATCTGATAATTATTTGTTTTGGTCTTGCTTTCTGTTTATTATATAGTGGTATGTTTGTATTTTGGAGAACTGTATGTAATATTGATAATTTCGTGGATGTTGGAGAAATTCGGACTTAATGTATATGTTATTATATGCATTAACCATAGTAATATAAACCCATTTGGGATTCGTTTTTATTCGTATCCTCCTGCAAGCACGTTGCTGGCAGTTGTGAGACCTTATACAATAGACTGTTGTAATATATATCCCTAGTGATGTTGAATGTATTTCTGTAAAAAATATCATAACATTTGGTCAAATAGGCAATATATTCATAATTTGTGAAATAACATTTGCAAAGATGAATATTAACCTGGAAAAATCTTAGTTTATATGTCATTACAAAAGTGGTTCATTGCACATCTAATTTATAAATTGTTATACATGCATGCAATTGTATTAAATGCACGCATATATATATATATATATATATATATATATACATATATATATACATACATACATACATACATACATACAAACAAACAAACAAACACACACACACACACATATTAGAAATATTCCTCTCTGTTGAACGTGACCTTGTTTTTCACCTCAAAATGGCAACGCGAGTGTCATATTCTATGGACTATTGTCATTCAACAGCTATGACAAGCTGACAGATTGACCGATATACCATTCACTACGACAGCAATAAACGAATCAGTTGATAAGTCGGGCCATCTTCATTGGTAAAATCAACTTCATTCTCTGTATAAACATCTCAATTCAACCCCAGTACCGTCATCTAGCATATCACATGCCATACGACGGGTTCTTTAACATATACAGTTTATGATATGTAACAAATGCTACCCAACCCTATAATACGGAATATAGGTTATTGGAGCGTAGCGTGTGGCAAGGATGGATGGATGGATGAATGTTGTTTAACGACACATCGGCACAATTTAGGCCATTCGGTGTCCTAGAACGTTTGGAAATAAAACCGTTTTAACGAATCTTTATAAAAAGTTAAAAAGCTGGATTACTAGCATTGATAAAATGTTTGTATAAGCTAGGATGTAGATTGTTAAGTATAAATGGTAAATATACATTGGTGTATAGGTGTATAAACTTGTTAAAAAGATAAAATCAGATTCTTAATCGTCCAACAGGGTAAATAACATGTGAAATATAGAAGATGATGACTAGTTTTGACTAGATTTCTGATAAAAGAGAAGACCTGCTTCTATAGAGGAAATAAAAGGTAGGCTTATAACATTGACTAGAGTTTCTAACTTAAAATAACCAATACTAATAAGAAAAGACCAACTTATCTTTGGAATGATGATGACTAGATGTTACCACTTTAAATAATTTATATTATAAAGAAAAGACCAGCTTCTCTTAGGAAGTTTAAAATTGTGTCCGGGGTAATATTGTCCAGCAGCTCTTTCCGAGTCTCTGCATGGTAGTAGTTTACTCTTATGTGGTGGTATTCCGAGCAATGAAGGAGGATGTGATCGACTGTCAGGCGTTCTTGGCAGGAGATACACTCTGGTGGATCTTCTCCAGCCAAGACGTATCTATGGGTGAGGAAAGAATGCCCGATCCGTAAACGGCAGAGCACAATTTCCTCACGACGCCTTTCCCGACAGGACCACATCGCACATCCTAATGCAGGCCGCACTGCATGCAATTTATTTTCAGATTGCAGTGACCAGAAATCTGACCACTGCTTTCTAACGTATTGCTTTATGATAGGTCGGAGTCAGTGAACGGTAATGGAATGTTGATCTTCCGACCTTTTAGAGCAGTTTTGGCAGCCTTATCAGCGAGTTCATTGCCACGAATACCGACATGGCTCGGTACCCAGCAGAATACTACATCCTTTTTTAGAGTTTTAAAGGTGGAATGTAGTTCTAAAATACTGAGGACAAGTGGATTTTCTATTTCTAGATTTTCTATGGCCTGTAGACAGGACAAAGAATCCACACATATAAAAACATTGTCCCCAGTAGAGCTAATACCATGATGGAGTGCAAAGTAAATAGCTCTAGGTTCTGCTGTGTATATGGAAGCCACGTCAGGCAGACGTTCCACCACGCACTTCCTACCACAAACGACAGCGCATCCTACTCTATCGCCTTCTTTTGAACCATCAGTATAGATGAACTGATGGTCATCATATTTATTTTGTATGATGTGAAAGCGGCTCTGAAATTCCGATGGACAAACATCAGATTTCTTCCTCGCTTTCAGACCATACAAAATTGTTGGTTCCATCATATCCCAAATCGGGATATGGGGTAGGCGTATATTTTCTATTTGACATGGTTCAATCTCCAAGTCTTCTCTCAAAGACCGAATTCTGATTCCAAAAGTTGGGATAGTTTTCGGTCTGAGTAAGAAGTTATATTGGAGTTTTGGGTTGAATAACATATCTCTGCATATTGCAGAGACAGTCGTTCTCTCCGTCTGTAAAGAGATTCCTCGTCAGATTCAACATAAAGACTCTCCACTGGGGAGGTCCTAAATGCCCCTGTGGCTATTCTCAAGCCCTGGTGGTGAATGGGGTCTAGTATTTTGATATATGATTTACGAGCCGATCCCCAAACAATCGACCCGTAATCAAGTTGAGATCTAATGACTGCTCTATACAGACGGATGAGTGTTGTTCGATCTGCCCCCAGTCAAATCGTGAAACGACTTTTAATAGATTTAAAGATTTATTACATTTAGCCTTCATATAATTTATATGTGGAATAAAGGAGAGCATGCTGTCGAATATTACCCCGAGGAATTTTGTTTGTTTTAAAACAGGAATATCAACCCCATATAATTTTAATGTCGGGTCTGGATGAAATGTTCTTTGTTGGCAGAAGTGTACACAAACTGTTTTGGACTTGGAGAATTTGAAGCCATTCTCATCAACCCAATTTTCTAATTTATTGAGACACAACTGGAGAATACTTTCTATGGAATTCATATTTTTTGACTGGTAGCTTATCAGGAAGTCATCTACGTATAAAGAACAGTTAACACCATTCAGCAAGCATTTAACTATGTCTTTGTCTGGATGTCTTTCTCCCTTTTCCACACGGGGCAGTCCCGGGAAAAAGAACCGTGATCTCCGTCACAGTTAACACAGTGGGGCTTCAGACTACATTCCTTATCCTCATGGCCTGTTGTACCACATTTTGCACAGGTAAGCTCTAGCTTACAGGCCATTCTGTGGTGTCCATATTTTAGGCATTTAAAAGACCGCAGTGGATTAGAAATGTAGGCTTCGACCTTCACTCGAAGGAAACCGATCTTCATGGAGGTAGGATGATTGTGCCGGTATTTATTCGGCGACCATCACGCTGGACTCGTATCTTCCTGCGTAATGCCCTGTGATGACAAATTGTCCAATATCTCCTCTTCGGACGTGTCAGCTAGGTCCCTACATCGTATGACTCCCTTTTTGGAGTTCATGCTACGATGAGGGACTACTTTTATTGGACAATTTGCCAGCACTGTGGAACGCAGCAAACAGTCTGAATGGCTCTTTTTGGATACCTCAATAATGAGGTCTCCAGATCTGAGCCTCCTGACTGATGCCGGCGTTCCAGCCAAGCCTTTAAGTCCTTTCTCAATGGCAAAGGGGTTTAGCTTTACCAAGGGAATGTCCTTATTTGTGCCCTGAATTACCAGGCCATAGATGTAGAGATGGTTCCTCGGTGTCCGAGGAAGATTCCACCTCTAATGCACGTTTTTTGTGCGCGTTTTTTGGGGGGTGTTGGGTGTCCACATTTAGTTTTATTTGTTTCGGCACAAATGCTCCCCAGTCGCCTTGGAGTCCAACAAGGGGATGCACAGAGGTGTGGTAACCAACACTTGTGCATCAGGGATACAATTGTGATATACCCCTAGAAGATAGTATTACAAGGGAGAACCGAGTGGAGGAGTGTCATCCACCCGATTACCCAAAGCAACACCATCCTCCAAGGTTGACCCATCAGCCACTGCCTTCTGGTAAGTGGTGGCTTAAGGATCAATGGTCCAAAAACAACCACCTCCAGGGCTAAACGTGACTAGCCGATTGGTCAGATCGGGCCTTTCTGACCTCCCGTCTTAAAAGGAAATTAGGGTCAAAGTAGTGTGTTGCAGTGTTTCCACCACTCAACTACCAGGATCCCCTGTTCCCCTCCTACGGGTCGCAACCCACGGCAAACAGGTTGCCCCTTTTAGTCGTCTTTTACGACATGCAGGGGATACAGCGGACCTAGCGTGGGGTAGCGTGTGGCAAGAAAGTAGCAATATTATACTAGCAGACCGACATGGAAAGAATACCGAGAAATACATATTTTAACATACAAGGTAGAAGAACAAAGGAATGTAATATCGTTGCTATCTATCATTGTACATATCCCATCGCTCCGATGTCTCGGAGGCTCATACGTTGATACAAAGGGATGAAACATTGCCTTTGCCACCAGAGTTTACCTGTTCGCGACTAATTACTGGTACAGCTCTCTCTGAATCAATTCATTTAAAATATTTATCGATACCTTGCTTACGCAATCATCTTTCATCACTTATTTTCTAGCTAGATTTCACTAATCAGCATTCTTCTACCTCACCTAATCAGGAAATGGAGTAATATTATTAGCCTAATAACAAAAGTGTGACATCTGCATTAAAAAGGTTCACCTTTTAAAGTTACTAATAACATCACGACAAATTAATTACTAAATTTGAGAGAGTCTATTTCAATTACATGCTACAAATCTCTTTACTATCTCTTTACATCGTTTTAGATTATTTTATTTGTATTTAATAATTAATAATACACCCATTGATAGGATTATTAAGTGTTCTAATCCTATTTTGGAGTATTAGTAATTTATGTTATAGTGAGATGTTTCATTCAAGTAAGAAGGTAAAACAATCTATACGATATGTAATAAAGACATGGACAAGACTGACACAGATTACATTTTTGTTACAATCATACCTGAGTATCACCAGTGCCATGTCTTGGAGTGTTATTTCACATATTATAAAACAGTAATTTCAGCTTGGTACTGAAAGCTTCAAGTTCCACGTGTTCTAAGAAGAGAGTTGATCCGGAAAACATAAGCATAAGAACGCCTCACTAAGGAATAAGGATGTTATTTTTCAACTCTAGAAATATCAATGCGCAATGCTGGTTCTGATGCGTTTTATTTGGAGTATTATTATTATTATTATTACTATTATTATTATTATTAGCTGATCCAGGGGAGCCTACCTGTATTTTAATGATATATAATCACCCACTTCTGAATTGATGTTGTTATTTCAACAATTTATATATCGACTTTGTGCTGAACAGTAATGAACATTATTATTTTTATCATCATCATCATAATCATCATCATCATCATCATCATCATCATCATCATCGTTAATATTTGTACAAAAACAACAACAACAACAACTAATATAAGTAGTAATAGAGGTAATAGGAGTAGAACTACTAGTAGAAGTAGTAGTACTACTAGTAGTAGTATAAGTAGTAGTACTCCTAAATGACCCACAGATAGATATTTATACTTACTTCAGAGAGCAATCTTAGAAATATGATAAGATGCCGATTGAGATTGAAAGGCATTTACTGACAGGTCCCAAGGCCAAATGACGTTACTATAGATAATAGTATGTTGGTAATAAAATGGAATATATACTAGCTATATACGGGCGATATCATGATATACACACCTGAAAATAAACTTTTATGTGTTTACATAAATATAAGCATATAACTAATTTACCATAATTACGGTTAGTTCGTACCTTGATATCGATTATCAGGAACCAATCGGATGCCTCAAATTTAGTTTAGCTCAATTACTAGAGAAAACAATTAACTATTTATATTCTCAAACAAAGCAGTTATCAACATCCCCTTGACAACAGATCAACAAATGACAACAAATCAATTATGTGGATCAATAACTGTTTGTCAATGCTATATACTCAGAAGACTAGTAAATATTTATATATTTCCTGCATATCACAGGCTGCCAAGATGAAATATTGGACATAAGGAGGAGCTAGTGTCTAACTAAAATATAGAGAAGGAGCTAGTTCTAACTGTGTGCTATAGGCGATGAAAGTCAGACGTTCGAGGTATGTTTCTTCATTTTCTAATAAATATAGAATATTTCCACGAAATAATTTTAACTTATATCATAAAAATTGTCATTCATTCGTTCACTTCGCTTTCCATGATAGCTTAAACTTTTGCTAAGTCAATGTTTACAAAAACTGTCATTTGTTAAAATATGTCTCACGGATGGACCAGGTATAGAGTATCAACTTCAATGAAATATCTACCTGCACCCAAACGTTACTTTACTTATACATCAGTTATCATACAATAGTAGAAGGTGAATTTGTTGTAACAATACTTCTCCTATAGTACATGTATTTGTGTGTAACAAACAAGAACATCAACTACAACAGAGGATAATTATATACCATTTAAAGTGTCATTAGCCATTATACTCTATTATTACCGGCATATTTAGTTAACTAGTTTTATTATAGTTAAAGACCATATCAATGTGAATGGATGAACTCTGGAAGAGGGATGTATATAAGTTTGGATAGATAGTTATATGAATTAATGGACGGGCTGATGGAATGACGGACGGACGGACGGACGGATGGAAGGAAAGACGGATGGATGGATTAAAGGATGAATTAATGGATACCTTATTTTTTCCCATTACTTTATAATTACCTCATTATGGTAATCCCGAAATGTTTTTTTAAAGAACATGAATAATTTCACACACAATAGTCAATATATAATTTCAGCTGTTTTAACCATGCCGCAGACCACGTTAAAGTTGGTGAAACTTTATCATATCACGACTTCATGTTTCGTTTTGTTGATAACATCGTTAGTTGCACAAGGTAGGTCACATTAGTTTACATCTCTGATTCCTTCACTTTCTAAATATTTATCGTCATAACATATTCAAGCCAACAAAACTAATGTCATAACAGTATTTATCATATTCAAATATCTTACAGATTCTCTACCTGTACGCTTTGAAGAAAATAGTATTATACCTGATGACGAAATGTTTTTAACTGACAATTCTAAAGACACGTGCACATTGTTTAAGCTCGATGATGATGAGGCAGAAGTTGGAAAGCGTACAAAATTTAGAATTTCTATACCTGAGTTAGTACTAGATGAGGTCGCAGTTTCCATGATAGGTTCTAACATGGGATGTGACCGTGATCTTTATCTGATGCCATTATCACCAAACGAAACACTGAAGTGGAGAGGTTGTTGGCCTATCTGTCCTTTAATAAAGAGTGCGAGATCTGGAAATGAAGAGAAATGTCGCTTTGAGTGTCAATGTTCAGGAAGATGTAAGGAGATACAAGTCATTAGGAAACCCTACTCGATCCAGGACAGTTCTTGGTCTGTATGTGAAATGACCTTGAAATACAAAGCAGGTATATGACAAGTAGTGTCTTTTGTAATATTTCGCTGATTCATTTTTCTATATAATAGTTAGTTCGCCTGCTTAGTCGTTAATTGTCTCTGTATGTCATGTACACGTAATTATATAATAAGAACATATTGAGTAACAAGTTATGTAATATTCTAAAAACATAATTATTTAATATTTAATATTTCTTTATATTGCAGTCCTTTTGATCATTTCATAATATTAATCAGAAACTCAGCAAATAAAAGAAAATTTTATATCGAGAATACATTTCTATTTACAGAAACGTACCGCGATAAATACGTTCACATACATATATGCACACACGCAGTTAATCGCAGACACACACGTGCGCGTATATACACACACACACACACAGAAACAGTAATTCGTGTTATATATATTTCTTCTTGGAATATGCGAAACGATGTGAAAAAAACATATATTGCACTGAAATAATCACACCAATAATGACCATGATGATGAAGAAGATGATGATGATAATTTTGATGATGATGCTGATGATTATGATATTAACATTCATAATAATAATAATAATAATAATAATAATAATAATAATCATTATCATTCAGAACAAAGTCGATATATAAGTTGTTGAAATAACAATTTCAATTTAGAAGTGGGAAATTTATATAATTAAAATACAGGTAGGCTCCCCTGGGTCAGACGATAGTTACAAAAATCAGTTTTCAACTTTACTTATTCCTTTTATTATCTCTAGGCGATGATTGTCTTGAGGAGATTTTATAATGTATTAATTAGTTTATGTGAGGAGATTGGCCTGAAACTACTTATTAAGCTTAACTCTTCAATAATTTGATATAATATTGGATTGAAACAGATAAAAACCACATTATATAAATGTGTTCCGGCTTTTCTCTACTTGATATAAGGTAAAAGTTATTGATAACCACCAAATCATGATATTAAACTACAATAATACGACAGTCCACGATTTAGAAGTCCGTTTTATTATCGTAGATAAAACCCACCTCGTATCATCACCGATCTATCATTTGTATGGGCTTTGCATATAATCTAATGTTTCATGTAGGAAACTCTTCATGTCGTCAAAACATATACAGGTTAATTATATATTGATATATTTACAGTTCCGACCAGTTGTACCTATTTCTCCAGTCAGCAGAGTGGTATTTATGAATATGTAATTGCCGACACTCCTAATCTTATAAGAAGAGAGTTTTATTGTGACTCGAATATAGATGGTGGCGGTTGGACGGTAAGATTACTTTAGAATGTTGTTAATTTGTCTGTAATTAATGTAAACAGGTGGATGTTTACTCGCCTTATTTTAATGAAATGATGTTTGTTGGAAATGTCCGTCAGCCAATTCTATTATCTATATCTGGGTTATATAAACTTCGGTTGTATAAACTGTCCAGTATTATTTTGGTTGGAACCCTCCGTTCAGATCAAAACGGTTTCCCCGTTTGTTGTTATCTTCACAACACAGACAACGAATCGGAAAAAATATCGCATTTTTAATATAATTAATATGTTTTTGTCTTTGAAAATTATTATCTTGCTCTATTACAATATATATTATATATATTATATATATATATATATATATATATATATATATATATATATATATATATATATAACAGATCATATAACATATCATATAGAATGTTTTGTAGGTAGGAGTATCGTTATATTTGTGGTGTAAACTATAGCCAGTCCTAGACTTTGTCCAGTAAGGGAAGCCATTTCACGATTTGTTTATTTCGCTTGGAAAAAAGCAAGCCAAAGACCATCACAGCCTCCTACATATCTCACTGGAATTGAAGCTTGTGTTCAAGATGAAGGTTGATGTAATTGTCTCTTGAACACAACACTCTGACAGATCAAACAGTGACAATTGTAATTACTAATAGGGAATAACGCCAAGGTGATAAAGATGTGGTATATTACTTAGAGATGAAATGTAGAAATCTAAAATATTATCGTCATCCGTATTTTTCTTTACATTTAGATATGTCCTTAAATCAAGATAATATACCTGTCCATGTCGACCAGGCCTGTTATTGGCTCGTTAGGATTTATTTGCTCAATGACAAATATTCCAGGCCTGCTATTGGCCAGTGAAGGCCTCCCTTTGGTTGTTGAGGAGTTACTGTTTATCAAATAGTACTGTCCTGTTATTGGCCTCTGAAATTTAATTGAGCATGAAATCCTGGTAGCCTTTTATTGGCCGATAAATAGTTAATGCATATCCAAATAGCCTGTTATTGGCTATTAAAGATTTAATCCATATCGGCCAGGAAAGAATTACTGTATATGAAATGGACCTGGGCTGATATTGACCGGTGAAGATTTTGCTCTTCGTCAAACTTCCTATCCAATCCAAATGGCCTGCTGTTGGCCAGTAACGATTTATTGCAAATGAAATCGGTCTTGTAGCTATTGATCGGTGAAGATTTACTGCATATCAAAGTAACCTGGCTTGTTGTTGCTCGGTGAAAATGTACTCCAAATCAATTTGTTTCATAATATTAAATCAGTATATATCAGTATCAGTATAAATCGAACCCAGTAACATTACTAAACCAGACATGACACATAATTTGAGGATGAACCATACTCCACAGTAGCATGTACCGATGGGATCATACCCCTTCCTCCAGCAGTACAACGACAAGAAATAGTACTACAACGTCAACAAAAACCGCAAACATACTAAGAGGATGAACATCATAACCTTCCAACTCACCGCTGGGTAATTGTGACATGGCGTTTACTGTAGCCCCATTTGATATCAGAGGAAAAGAAAGTTTGGCTAACATATACATAGTAGAACAAGGAGACTTTGCGTATATGTACTACTGAATGGACTAAACATCGTCCATGTCAGTCTAATATATTCGAATACATGGATTCAATACATCAGCTATATAACTCATAACTGATTGTAATATTATGATGAACCGTTCTCTATGGAGCGTTTTAATCGTTCGATTGATACATAAATCACAGTTTTACTAACTCGGTACCATGGTCATAGTGTCACGTGTCTTTGTGATTCAAATTCCTGCTCTACACCCTGGATTACTATTAGTTTATTGGTGCATGCAGACGTGCATGTGGCCAATACATTGCAGTGATTACAAGATTTATGTAGGGAATTAGGAAGTCCACTGGCTCAATAAAACAAAGAGAGGCTAGCTTTGTTTTATCGTATTTCTATTTGGAGTCACCATTTAGCCAACATAAAAATCACCATTCACACAAAAGATAAGCCTTGAAGAAACACAAACAAATATGTTATATAGTTTATAGTTCAATGTATAACATAGCATTCAGGTTTATCAATATGTTGGCTGCGATTCTGTCACACGTTGTAAATTCGAGGAAATGCATCCCTTTTCACAGTTCTCAAGCCGGGATCTAGAATATATTCTGATTTGTTGTCATAAACCATGCGTACCCAAGTTGCCGTCCAAGGATAACATGTTCTGATAACTGCATATTATGACTTGTGTTTTCAGTCATGGTTACTTATGGTTATTCTATGTTCTTTATATTTTTGTACTTTTATATTTAGGTATTAATGAGACGGCAGGATGGCTCGGTTGATTTCAATAGAGATTGGCATGAGTACAAAGTCGGGTTTGGATCAATGGATGATGAGTTTTGGATAGGTAGTTGAATATCTGTATAATCAAAATGTGCAAATATTAGAGATGTCTAGTCTTATTTCATGAACATTTCAATATTATATAGGTATGCATCTAGTCAGAAACATGTGTGAATGTGCCCGATCATTTCAAGTAATAAATGCATGTTTATTTTACACGTGTTAATCAAATGGCAGCTTTTTATAATGATACAAATATCAGTTAAAATATTTCTCATTCTCTATAGTTTATTATTATTTTAGGTAATGACGTAATCCATCAACTGACGAATAATGGACGCACCTATACACTGAGAATCGATATGATAACTGCACAACATAAGATATTGTTTTTAAAGTACGGATCCTTCTCGGTTGGGCCGGAATCTGATAAATACAGATTGAGAATTAGCGGATATGATAAAAGCAGCAATACAGGTGAGTGTATTACACGTCTTTTTGTAGATAGAGCTGTGAAGTTTACAAATAAACAATAATCGTCTCTATAATCTATTATTACAGATGACTACATGACGTATCACGATAACGCGTTGTTCTGTACTTCAAATGATGACAACGATGAAGCCTCAGTGTCTTTAGCGCGTGTTCTGGAGGCTCCATTTTGGTATCGTGAACTAACACAGATGTCGATTACTCGTTATTACGATGATATGTACTTATATGTTGACTATGAGAAAGTAAACCTGAAATTTGCCGTTATGATGATCCGTCCAAACTGAAATGGCGCTCAATGTCTGAAACCAATTTATCAGTGTTTTATTGATTGGCTAAAATGTCTAACTAGGCTAAGAAAATGTACTTACCATTTCTTCGATACAGAGTCATATATAAAGGAATTATTATGAAGTACAACATGTTAAGAGAGTACTTTTTGATGTACGATTGTATAGTTGTACTTTGTTCGCGTTCTCTTTTTACTTGAACTAGTTTCTTCCATTCAAATCAATGGCGATAGTGTAAGGGCTATCGAAGCTAATTGTCTAATTGATATTTTGTGTGTCGTTATGGTTCGGCTTTTTGTTGCCTTTGTCCTGTAATGGTTTTGTTACGTTATTATTGCCATAGCGGTAAAAATATCAATTTCGACGTGGCCATCACCCAAAACCTCCTGAGCCGAGAAATTGACCACTCGATGGATTTCCGCCTTTCTAAGTGACCGCAGCTGTGGGCTTAGGTCACCAAGTGACGGGCCCGTTTAACGTGAGCTAACGAAAGTTAATGCCTGAAAGCTGTTAGTTAACTTGCGGGCAATAATTGTCCCTTATAGAGAACATTTATGTGTCGACGATGACATCCAATTGACATCAAATGCTTTTGTACCGGATGAGATTTTGTTTACGTGTATGGAAGAGTGTGAAATAGACAATATGAGATTAGGAATCAGAGGTATTGGCAACAATTTATTTGTTCTAATGCTGAATGGAATAATCTTAAGAAAGTGTGTATTTATAGATTGGTGTTTGCCTTCAATAAGATATTAGATTAGAAATTGAGAATGTAAATTGGACGGAAAGCGTCCTTGGGGGGAGGATGTGGTGGATTAATATTGATGTAATGTAATCACGACAATAGATTGATATGTAAGCTGAAGCTTGTATGAAAATAAATGATAAATGTCACCTAAAAGTGTAGACTGTCAGTATGTTTGAAAACCTATATAAACATGAAAGGACAAAAACATACTTCTATTTAAAAAATATATAATAATTGAATGTGACACAGTTAGTAGGTTTGTGTTGTTATAATACAGTTGAATTGGTGGAGAAATAATAAAGAAGTCATCAATATTAAAACAGCCATACTTATACCTATACTTAAAATATGGTACTTATTTTTTACAGATAAATTCCAGGCAATTTGTGTCCTTTCTTTAAATACTCTGTATTATTACAGTATATTGTTTGTCTTTCGTTTTTGTCCTTTTGTCGTCGTAATTGCAGTGCTGTGTATTCTAAAAACCCTACTCATTGTTGCCTAATCAATTTATATGACTTTATTACACAGTTTTATAATCCAATGCATTAGGTTATTTGCATTTCCTGTCTAGTGTGCTTGGTAAATAACTTGAATTTACTTTATTGTAGTCCAATATTTATATATATTTGGAAGAAATAAACTACTTTCTTACTTACTTACTTATGAGTTTATTAAAACAGTAATGGAATAAGATTGTATGGAAATTTGATGAAGCTGACGGTTTATTTCGCGATCCGTTTTCTCTAATTTTTCTTATTGTTATCATTATTATTAGTAGTATTTATTATTATTATTATTATTAATAGTATTTATTATTATTATTATCATCATCTTCATCATAAAACATTTCGGTGTTATATTTTTACTATCTAGCAGATGAATATCATAGCCAGGCATGAACAATTGTGCACAATATTTGTCTGAATGAGTAAGAGATGAAATATTTGCTAATTTAATAGCTAATAATACTAGTTTTCTTGTTCAAGTAGATGTGTTAGCCATGATGCTATACAATGCATTTATACATGTGCCCTAACGCACAAAATCTCTCTCACACATACACACACACTTATAAAGATATTTTAAACAGCTATTCAACTACTTTTAGATATAAACGTGTCCTTAAGCATAAAGAGGAGCGCCTCCGTAGTCTAGCGGTAGCGTGTTGTACCACATATCACTACCACCTGTGTTCGAATCTCGGCGTGGGCCTATCTGAAGGTTGTTTCATCTTTGACTTCGCCTCATTACCTTTGGAGGTCGTTCGCCCATTTAGCCTACCACGTGCACAAAAGTGGCCGTAAAACATCAATCAACATCATCATCTTAAGAATGAAGAATGTAAACCAACGAATCAACCAACCAAATAAACAAACCTATCAACCGTTCAACATCTAATCAACCAAAGCCAATCAAATATTCTTCCCATCTCGTCTCAATAGTCCTGAAAGTGATCATTAATATATTTTGATAATCATTCATCAAAGTCTGACTCCTGAAATATTGGTATTCAATGTTGTTGATCAAATTTGCTGTTTTGACCCACAATTACTTCGAATAATAAGGGTTACAAATGGAGGTGGTACCTGGCATTCTGTAGAAAATATCGATGATGGACTTCCTTTAGCAGATTATATAGGGAGCTAAGCAGATTTTGTATATTATTATTATTATCATTAATAGTAGTAGTACTAGTAGCAGTGGTAGTAGTAGTATTTTTTTATTATCATTAATATAATTATTATTTTAATCATCCTCATCATCAGTAATAGTACTAGTAGTAGTAGTAGTAGTAGTACTACTTCTAGTAGTGGTAGTAATAGTATTGGTATTATTATCTTTATATTATAGATACCCAGCATGAGATCCCCAAAATAAACCGGAAAACATCATATTAATAAACCACAGACAAATAAAAAATAAACAAATTATCATTTGCCATTTGGTTAGTTGGCTGGCTGGTTGCTTTGTCAATTTTTGAGTTGGTTTGTCGGTCGATTTGTCAATTTTTGAGTTGGCTTGTCGGTCGATTTGTCAATTTTTGAGTTGGTTTGTCGGTCGATTTGTCAATTTTTGAGTTGGTTTGTCGGTCGATTTGTCAATTTTTGAGTTGGTTTGTCGGTCGATTTGTCAATTTTTGAGTTGGTTTGTCGGTCGATTTGTCAATTTTTGGGTTGGTTTGTCGGTCGATCGATCGGTCGGTGGGTGGGTGCGTCAATTGGTGGGTGGGTTGATTGGTTGGTCAGTTGGTTGGTCAGTTGGTTTGTCGATCAGTTGGTTGGCTCTTTGGTTGGTTGGTCGGTTGGTCAGTTGATTGAGTGGTGGGTCGGTAAGTCAGTTGGTTGATAGGTCGGTCAGTCGGTCGGTTCTTGGGTTGTTCAGTCGGTTGCTTGGTGGATCATTTGGTTGGTTGGTTCTTCTGTTGGTGGGTCAGTTGGTTGGTGGGTTAGTCAGTCAGTTGGTTGGTTATTCGGATGGTCGGATGTTGGGTTAGTGAGTTGGTTGGTTGGTGTGTCGGTCGGTCGGTGGGTCAGTTGGTTCTTCAGTAGGTTGGTTGGATCGTTGTACAGTTGGTTGGTTGATAGGTCAGTTGGTTGTTGGTTGGTTGGTTGATAGGTCAGTTGGTTGGTTGGGTTGGTTGGTTGGTAGGTCAGTTGGTTGGTTGGTTGATAGGTCAGTTGGTTGGGTTAGTGAGTTGGTTGGTTGGTGTGTCGGTCGGTCGGTGGGTCAGTTGGTTCTTCAGTAGGTTGGTTGGATCGTTGTACAGTTGGTTGGTTGATAGGTCAGTTGGTTGGTTGGTTGATAGGTCAGTTGGTTGGTTGGTTTGTTGGTTGGTTGGTAGGTCAGTTGGTTGGTTGGTTGATAGGTCAGTTGGTTGGTTGATAGGTCAGTTGGTTGGTTGGTTGATTGGTCAGTTGGTTGGTTGGTTTGTTGGTTGGTTGGTAGGTCAGTTGGTTGGTTGGTTGATAGGTCAGTTGGTTGGTTGGTTGATAGGTCAGTTGGTTGGTTGGTTGATAGGTCAGTAAGTTAGTTGATAGGTCAGTTGGTTTGTTGGTCTGCCAGTTGGTTGGTTAGTGGGTCAGTTAGTTGGTTGGTTGGTTCTTCAGTTATTTGGTTAGTTAGTCGGTCAGTCAGGTGATTGGTGGGTCGGTTGATTCGTGGATGGGGTCAGTCGATTGTTCGGTGGGTGAATCAGTCAGTTGGTTGGCGGGTGGGTCGATTGGTTGCTCGGTCGGTCAGTTGGTTGATTGATTGATTGGTTGTTGTCTAAAATGAGTCTGATAAGTACGTGTAAAACAAATGTAACATTCCCGAGAGAACTAAAATGCTACCAAAATTTAGGTAACAAATAACAAACGACACGGGCACTCATAAAATTATCTAACTAGCTACACAGTGTTTTATAATGAACCAGAAAGAGTTTGTGTGTCAGTGTGCGCGTGTGTGAACGCATGCATGACCTTCTCGCTTTATGCGTAAACGAAGGCCATATTTTGAACATAATATATTTAACCACTAAATCGAAACATATTCTAGATAGATCTGTTTCTTCCGATCATGAACAACATCGTATCAGAGTTAGTCATGATTATCCATAATTCATAGATATCCGTTAACTTTTCAGCATAACTTATAATAGTTATATATAACCTACATTTTACTATAAAATACGTGCAAGTGGCAAACACGAGTTAGAATACAAATCCGAAATACGCTTACCTGATTAATACTCCAATTAATGTTCTTCCTGCAGATCTGCAATGTTTCAATTTGTACTTAGCTGGAATTAGTCTTGTTCACCTAATTAGGGCGCCTCCGTGATCTAATTGGTAGCGCGTTGAATCACAGATCACTACCACCTAAGTTCGAGCTGCGTGGGATTATCTGAAGGGTGTTTCATCTTTGACTTCGCTTGATTACCTTTGGAGGTTGTTCGGCTTATTGGGCCTACCATGTGAAAAAATTGGCCGTAAGACACCAATCATCATCGTACTATTTACCCAATTCGTCATCTCTTTCTCTCTCTCTCTAATACAAAGACACTGTATTTCTTGGTCAAATTTAGCTATCCAAATGTGTTCTACTTCATGTTGTTCATATTTGAATATGTTTTGTCGAATATTCTAGAACATTCTGTTCTGTGACGCTTAATAATATAGAGGCGTTACTCTTGTCGCGCCATTTTGGATTTTAAACCAGTGGCGCATCAAGCGACCGGGGGTACTTCTCAGATTAAAAAAAGCTCATTTGTCCACATATGATCGTATACATGTGTGCCGCATGGTTGAAATCAATTGCCAAAACTAGTACTATATGTTACATGATCACATTCTCTCTTGCTAATTAACACTAAATGTGCACACATGATATTTATTAAAAAAAACCTCTAAAACTGAAAATAAAGAATTAAGTTATTTATTTCACAGACCGGTCACTTCATAGCTGATCAGAAAATAATTGAACGTGGTTTAGGTTATTTGACAGCCTATTTTCTTTGTGTGTGCAAGGCGTATTTTAATGAAAACAATTAGGTATATATTTCTTCATGTCAGTTTATCATAGTCCATTAATTTTTATTTATTACGATATGTACATATATACAGCTATTATAAAGCAACCATAACACAATTCATTACAAACTTCCCACCATATATTAATCATGTCCGGTTATCATATATTAACTATAAAAAAAGAGTTCATTTAAAGTCTACGCCTCAATAATATAGACCATGCAATATAGGCCTGCCCAGCTTAGAACAAAGAATATACATGGAATATTAACAATGTTTATGTTTGCGTTAACATGTTAGAGATAGAGAAATTAGTACTTTCATTCAATAAGGGGCATCAAATCTCTTGTGCCACGGGTTCATCTACAGTTCTAATCAGTCTTTTGTTATCAAATGGACAAAATAACACATATTGATTCCAGCTCTAAACAATCACTACTACAAAAAAATATGACATTTAGTCTAAATCAGTGAACACATGTTTTCTTTTTTTCAAGTTGGTTAAAGAGTTTGATTTGATATACATTTAAGTTATGAAGAGAAGTATACCAATTAAAGCACATGAGCTGAACATTCAGGTACTAATTCAGGTGCTGGTAATCCTTTTTTGTATTAAGATATGAAAAGGGCTGACAAATTTCATGGGTTTGATGCCTTGTTTCGTATTTAATTAATTTTATAGTATCAATTTTCACCATTAATATTTATAAATATTAATTACCATCACAGCTGGCCCTGTCTCCTGTATAGGTCTCCTATCTGTTAATACCTTCCTCTTTGATTTCAGTGGATGCATGAGGTGGATTTGGTACAACAAAAATAGTTGGAATAGCATTCTAGATAAGTTTATCTCTTGTCTGGTTCATGAATTCCGTTTCATTGAAGTGCATATATCATACATTCTACAATTAGTATTCAAGTAATTTAAATCTTTCCTAATCATATATCTGAACGACAATAATTAATAACCCATCTTTTAATTACTTCTGTCAATAGAACAAAATAAATGTTTCTACCACTAGTTGAGGTATTTAATAATTAATTTCATAACATTTAAATTATAAATAGAAGTCCATATATATCTATAAGTACCAATTGCTTACGCTAAAAATAAATATGGATGCAGGTGATCAAGTAAATACTCAGCTACTTATAATTACTGTAATTATCTGATTATAGTAATGTAATTTTAGAAGTCCAATTATATTATTAACAATAACAAAGTAAAATATATCTCCCGCAATAACATCTTCAATGGCTCCAGTACATGTAACTGTAAGCTTATGTATATCTTATATACTCATTTTGTGATTAATAGGGGTGATATTGTTCAATAAAATTTAATAAGATTTTGTCTGAAACAAATATAGATCTAGATAGATCTTGCTTGGCCTAGTGCTTGGGTCATGTCAAGTAGGGGCGTGTCTACCCTACGGGAATGTCTCTATTTGTGCACACTTTTCCTGTTATTGCAGCCGATAGCGGCGCAGAATGGATCAATGCCATTAGGTGCCATGTTAACGAAGGGAGCTGTCCGTTACAATCTACCCCCGGCCGCTAGGGCCCTGGTGCTCCATGAATTCAAAATGGCGCCCCATGTTAAAACGCGAAGTAATACGTCTTGTTATAAATAGAGGCTGTGCCGAATAAGCGACAGCCTGGGGATTCTCCCCGAAACACAAAACATCTTGTTATAAATAGTGTTTGGTTGCACTTTCCGCTGAAGGGTGGATTTAGTCTAACCCACCAGGATCACAGGTTCGATCCCGTCAAAGGGTCGAAACTTTTGCAGTGATTAATTTTTCGGTTCACAACATCTTGGGAGGGTAACCACGTTAAATGGCGCTCCAGTCCCCACTGAATTAATTTAAAAAAAAACGGAAGTTAAAGATCCCCTGAGGACGTAATACACTATGACACTGACAACCCTCTGAATGTTTCGGCACCATTTTTGTACTGTTCCCCTGTGAGTGGTGGGGGATGGGTTACGAACGGCCACTTAATAAAAAGGGACCACACTGGAAATAAGTGCTCGCTTTCACGATCATGAAACGAAAGAAATTCGTACACCTTTTATATGAATTGATAAGATATATTTTTATTTTCTATTCAGGTAGATCTACAATGATCTAGTAGATCTAATCTATCGGTCACAATTCAAAAAGATTTATAAGCATCACCAAAACCATTGCCCACACCTTTATCAACACACACGCATATATACACATACAGTGATACACACACATAATAACTTGAAACAAAACAATAGGTATAAACATAATAAATGCTTGATCTAGTTTAATTTTTCTTGGTCGGCTAATTTTATCTATCGTTATGGTAGATAGTTGGTGCTTCGTTGTAACGTGTTTTACCTTTTGTTGACAACTTGGCACTTGGATAGATTTATATCGGCAAAAGTTTGTTGTGTCTATTAGATATGTCTTCCTATGACATAGAAGATGAAAGCATTCTTTCGACAGTGTTTAAAGATGCCTTTCCTGGTACGATACTACTAAATATGATTACAAATATATGTTGTTCATTGGTTCGTCAGTTTAGAAAATAAAAATACTCCCCCCTCCGGCTTCAAGTTCAGCTTGAAGAGCTTCGCTGAGTCTGATATTGTGATAATTGGATTTATTGTTTTTCACCAAACTAGTGACATTCCTTGCCCATCAAACACAGATACGATTGTGATATGGTTTCCGGGGGTTATAGACACTTCGCCACCCGAGACATTTCGCCACTCATTTATCTCAATATCTGCCAATCTGGACATGTCATATGTGAAATCATATAATCATGATATCGCCACCTATCGAAGGCTAGACACTTCGCCACCCGCGACACTTCGCCATTTGTAAAGCAATTATGATATACACCAATCGTTTATAAATTAAAAGTAGTCTATTGTACTTAACATTTGAAGGCTAAATAAAATAAAATTGATTAAATCCAATATAAAACTTGGAATAGTATAGGCTGACACATCACACACACTCGCATACAAAGTACAGTCATTAGGACTGGCTGCGGATAACATGGAGAAGTCAGAAGTTTGTTAGCAGCCTAATGTGTCTGCCATTCCTCCCACACGAACATATTGTTTCTATGTTTGTGAATATCATTTCGCTAGACACTTCCACGAATTCCATGCCTCCCCTGTTGCACCAACTATTGGACTACGTCCAAAGGACATGAATTTAGAGCAATGTGTGGCCCTCAGAATCCTGGTCTCAGTTCCAGATAAGTGTCCAAACAAACAATGATTGTAAAGGATGGCACAGAAGGCTAAATCACAAAATGCACAGACACAATCTACATAATGTAAAATATAATGATACAATCAAATTTTAAACTTCTACATGCCTCCTCTTGTAAATAACACATTGAATGAATGAAATAAAAAAAATTATATACTGGTTTTACTGCAAGATATCTTTGTAGAAAGCTTGGAAAGTATTTTTGATTTGAGTTTATTTGGTGAAAAGTATACATGATATATGTATAACAGATAACATATATAAAAATCACCAAGGATAGGGTAACACATAAAAACACACTAGTGTACACTTATTTACAATGTGGTCCTTTTAAATGAAAAAAAAGATGCGAGGCAATCTACAGCAATCATTTAAATTGTATGACTATATCAACAAAAACATTTTGCAAAATCAATAAATATGAAATGGCGAAGTGTCTATATAAATACTAGATCTGTCTCAGGTGGCTAATTTAAACAACAGACATCCTTCATGGGTGGCTAATTTAAATAACAGACATCCTTCATGGGTGGCTAATTTAAACAACAGACATCGTTCATGGGTGGCTAATTTAAACAACAGACATCCTTAATGGGTGACTAATTTAAACAACAGACATCATTCATGGGTGGCTAATTTAAATAACAGACATCCTTCATGAGTGGCTAATTTAAACAACAGACATCATTCATGGGTGGGTAATTTAAACAACATACATCCTTCATGGGTGGCTAATTTAAACAACAGACATCATTCATGGGTGGCTAACTGTCCAGTTCCCTTTCCGGTCAAGCAGAAACCTATGTTAAAATTATTGGCCATAAATAACCTATTACACCTACAAGTATTAGACTAAAGGTGACACAAAATAAATCTAGTGACAGAGTTGTGTAAGTCAGGAACTGTTAAAAAATTCAATCTGGTTGCGTAGTTGAGCATTGGAACCATGTTTGCTTGCGCTAAAGGTCTGAGCACCCAATGGGTCTGCGCTGGCTCCTGATAGTGGTGAGCACACGCACTGACCACCAAATCTGTTGTCTCTTTTTAAATATGATAACTGAGCATAATACAGTTTTATATGGTTTAAAATTAGGTTGAGGCTTTCGACATCTTTGAAGATGTTCGAACAAGAATAAAAGAGGTTGAAGATATCAGATCATTCCATCTGTATCGAGGTGATTGTAAGACATTGGCTCAGATCTTTTTATGTCCGCATCTGAAGTAAGCCAAAATAGGTACTTGCTTCCTCAGTTCTTGGCTCTTTATCACCAGCATACATGATTCTGATCCTTCCAAGCACCATAACACTGCAAATTTGGCAGACCTTTAGTGCCAACGAACACAGTTCCGATGCTCTACTATGCAACAACATCCTTAATAATTTTCCACAGCAAGTCATCTTTTTTCTTTTCTGTTTAATTGCTATTAAGCTAATTGCATGCTACTTTTTGAGATATTTCAAAATCTTAGACTGGAAAATCATTAGAAGTTTCACCAATTCCAGCAAGTGTCATATCAAACCATGTGCTTTGATTACAGTAAGATAACCTGGTTTTATTATTTTTCAAGTAGATATAATGAATAAGTTTCATAATTTCTTTGAAATAAATTGGTAAAGACTGAAAAACTCATCGAGAAGTAAAATTTAATAATTTTTACAATGCAAAAGAACAAAAATTATGAACTATATAGTGCAGAACTCTTTCTAATGTGCACTTTTGTAGGATTTCCCCAAAGTTTATGATTCTGCCACTGAAAAGAATCACCCTATTGATTGATTTTCATTTCATGATCTATGATCATGAAACAGGTATGGCACACAAAAGGTGCGAGCGCTTATTTAAATCTCAAGACTATTGTTTATACGACAAACGGTATGATGGTTGTCTTATTTGAGAACACCATCCTTACAGGGTTGGCATCGATTTAATCAAATTGATTAAATCATTGATTTAACGAATTTCCGATTTTTTCAGATTATCTTAAATTTATACTTACCCGATTACTCAGTTTATTTGTGCAAATTTATAATAATCATCATTCAGTTAATTAAATGCTTGCAGTGCTCAGTTGCATCAAGCGCTGATGTGGAACAAGGCTTTTCAACATTCAGTCTTGTACACCGTAAACTGCGTAACAGGCGTGGAGTAACAAAAGGGATTAAACTTGTGTTCCTGTACAGAGTTCTAAATGTGAACATTGCTTCGGACTCAGACAACCGATATGAGATGACAATAATCAGGCTATTAATAATGAATAAGAATGAAATGTTCAGCCTATTTGGTATATTATGATATTCCATATATTTATTTATTTCCAGAATTACATATTATTTTTATGAGATTGTCGAAAATGTTTTGAAAATCAATTTGAGCGGAGAAAAATCTAGATTTTTTCCAACCTGGCATCCTTATGCGCCATGGTTATCCTATACCATTATGTATGTCTACATAGTAACCTTTTTGTGATGTTTGCAGTTTCAACTTTCAGATTCTTGGCGAGGTAATGCTGAATTTGGACAGTATTTGTCTGAATTAAGTTCCTATGGGGTAGAGAAGCTAAGTAAGTGTTGAATTATGTTAATTGTTATGATCAATGTTACTCTGTAATGCTGATTATTGTTATAACAAAGCACACACTTCCAATATTATAGTCGGGGGCGCCTCCGTGGTCTAACGGTAGCGTGTTGGACCACAGATCGCTATCACTCGTATTCGAATCTCGGGGTGTGCATACCTGAAGGTTGTTTCATCTTTGACTTTGCTTCGCTTGGTCCATTTAGCCTACCATGTGCATGAAAGTGGCCATAAAAAATCAATCATCATCATCCAGTCAAACTACAGAGGTCATTATTATAATTTTTTCTGTAGATCGTGAACCAGATCGTTTAGCTGAAGAGAGAGCACAGATCCTGGAGCAGACCCAGGACTTGGCCTTTCATAATTACAAAACATTCATTCAGACTGCGGAATGTTCAAAGGAAATATTCCAAGATGTGAGTAGGTCCATCTTATTCTTTGCAAAGCCAGCATTCTATTTATGTTAGACATTCTGCGTTATCATGATTTATTATTCTGTATTATTTCTGATACAGACACAGTATCTAAAAGATGTACATTTAATTTAAGGATCAGAGTATGCACAAATGCAGACATGTTAATGCATCTTGAATCACAATTTCTATATTGTCCACTAATATTTGCAACAATATGTACCATTCAGTACAAAACAAATAGGAAACTGTTGTTTTCTCCATCTCAAACGATGGTACACTGCACTTCACACATCCAGTTCTGGGTACAAACCTGTGATACCTGTCTTAGATGTTTCATGCAATCATCTCATTTCTCTAAGGTGTTGCTCATTTGGTCATATCTCCCAGATCTGACCACTGCCTAAGGTACATAAATGTGTATACTATGTGCATTTTACCATACTGCACTGGTAAAGTTTCTAAATAACCAGAAATTAACTTGAGTCTATATTGGGAAACCCATAGGCATATACCCTTATAATGTCTCCCACTGTGTAGCCTGTTGTTTGTTGGGTATGTTTCTCTCCCTCTCTCTCTCCCTCTCTCTCTCTCTCTCGAGAGAGAGAGAGAGAGAGAGAGAGAACCCTTGGGCATATGTCGTAGGTATGACCAGGGTTGAGGCTAAGCAAATCGAATAACAGTGTGAGTCTGCAGGAAGTTAAGTATTCGGTACGTGCAAGTTTTTACAAAATCTGTAATAATTATATTCACATGCATTAGCCTTGCTCTCACATCCAACTGACTGGTCTAAAGCTAGTAAACTTTTATCAAAATTCATTAACGCCGTTATGTGGCAGACAGGTTTGGGTTTATGATGGTCATAAACCGGTTTGTGACATGATAGTGTCATAAACCCGTCATAAATGCCTCTATTCATTATATATTGTGATATTTTTTTAACTTTCACTTTTGATCTATTTTGCTTAGAATCAGTTATGTATTATCATTATATCAAGAGTTAGTATATTTATATATTACAAACCTGACTATAAAATAATATTATATGTTGGTCTCTCGTACATTTTACCAACATATTAATAATTTAAACCATTCTAAAAACTACTTTTCGGATATATCTGGGGAAATTTTGTCACAAAATTGTTAGTTATGCCAATATTTATAAAAATATATGGTTTTCACAGTTCATGACACTATCATGTCATAAACCTGTTCATGACATGACGCCATAAACCCTGGATTAATCCATGGTGTTTGACATTGTATCACTGATGACACAGTCTAAGTACACCTCTTCTGCATACCGACTAAATATGAATCGGTTATGCTAAATGCCATCTGGCATAGATCTTATGACATAACTGATTTGTGTTAAGTTTGCATGCCATACATTTATTGATATTTTATCGTAGTGTTCTGATTAATCTAGTTTCAGGTGATTGAGGGTCATGTTGATGCTTTGTTGGCAAAGCTCCCAAAACTTAACAAAGAATGTGGCCAATTTTTGAAGGAAGCTCAGGAAATCAACTCCAGGTGAGTTTCTGATGTATATTTCCCATTATATGAGTATCATATTTAAAATTTGTTAGTATGGGAAATGATGAATTCTGTATGTAATGAATTTCTGTATTTTTCATCCTGGAATTAACTGCTCTCTGTTAGGTTTAGCATTTCCACCTAAATATGTGCATTTTGTGGGATTATAGTGTCAATAGACACCCCTCATCCCTGAGTGCAGTTTTGATACTCTCATTTTCATGTAATATGGTGCATTTGTTTTTGTCTTCCCTGCAGCCGCAAAATGAACTCAATGACCCTGCAGAGACACACTCAGCTGTTGGAGATCCTAGAGATGCCGCAGTTGATGGACACCTGTGTGAGGAATGGCTATTATGAAGAAGCACTAGAACTCGCAGCACACGTAAAACGTCTCGAAAAGAAGCACTCTCATATACAAGTTGTTGTGGTATGAATTGAAAATTAATCCAGTTTAGCCATTTCCACACTCTATAATTTCATCATGAGTCAATTTGTGCAAAATATACCAAAAATTCGGAATAACTTGGCAACAAAATGAGGCGTTTATTTTAAAAATTGTAATGGAGTGTAATGGATCGGTGAAATTGAATGGACCATTGACAATGGCCACGTGGTTTTATTGAGTCTGTTTACACAAATATCAAGCCCGACATACATTTATGTTTATGGGTATATATTCATCCACTATCCATTCCTTTATGTATATTAGTAATTACTGTGTATATTTATTGAAGAAATAACTTCAAAATCTACAAAAGATTGACGACAGTCTCCATTGTTATGTCAGTTGACTAGTCATGATCGGCTGTTGAGTACTGTTTGTGTGTAATACAGTCATTCACTTTGCTAAAAAAATAATGTGAGATGAGAGAACTCAGAAACAGTTAGACATCAACATTTTTAGATAACTTGGTGATCAATGGCTCCCTTGTCAAATACCCAATTTAACTCACCAGGTTGCACTGATTCGATTTTCCGGGGTGTACACTCATCTCACAGTGCTATCAGGATCACAAATTACAGCCAAATCGCTTGCGGAGTTCCAACTAAACTAGTGACTTGTACAGCTTAATTTTGCTTTATTTTGTTTATGATCGAGGAAGAAGTTCACAGAATTGCATACACACTGCTTAAATCTAAGTATTAAAGGCATCCCATGTGTTCAAGTGGCTGGTCAACTTTTTTGTGAAATAGACCAAACTTCAAACAGGAATTATGATTAAATAAACAGCAAGGAACATTTTATCTGTGTCTGGAATGGCAAGGGCTGACCTGATTTATTCAGAAAATGTGTTTTTAATTATCCAAATCCAACCATTCGATGGCTCACACATTCACAGAAAAATGTAAACAAAACGAGAAAACGGCAAAGTCAGACATGGCCTTCGCTGTCATGATTGTGTTCCCGGGCATATAAAATAAACTTTTCTCAGAGTAATGACATACTAAACATAATTAATTAGTTCAGCACCTTCTATTGATTAACTTGTGTCCTTACATGAATGGTGTCGAATTGATTTGAATGAGAAAGTTTTGTGGAGCTCTGATTTCATCAGTGCCAGCTTATGGGCGATCATCAGCGGTTGCTTGTTTATGCACCCCGGAAATCGCTAAAACGGTGCTGCCACCTGTTCACCAAGTGGTGAAACACTCGATCTGGCAAGGGAACCATTGAGGTTGTTTTGACATTGTTTTGACACCTTTTTAATTACAGAGTTTTTATTTTCGGAATATAATGTGAATACAAATTGATTCTTGCAAAATGGATTTGCGAGAATCAACATTGATTCTTGTAAATTCTATCCCTGCATATATAAGTCAACCTTGTGTTTAAGATGAATCGTTTTTGGGGGGGCTGAAGAGTGTTTGTTTCCTCTCTTTCTCCGTTCATGTCAAAACATTAATTGTAACATACCCGGTACCTATCAAACTGATTCAGATATAATTCCTATGATATGCTGATCATTTGACCATGTGTGATACACACACACACACACATATATATATATATATATATATATATATATGCCCACAACATTATGTACCTGTAAATTACATTGAATCTTTGGAGACTTGTAATTAGTAGAACACACACAAATAATAAAGAACTTTACAGAAGGATTAAGTGCACAGTGGACTCCACTGGTAGTCATCACAATGGATGTTGTGGTGATTGATGGTTTTTCTGTCACAAAACTTAGTCATGTGATGTTGTCCATGATAATTTGTTTTGTCCTTCAGTAAATTCCAACAATTATTTTCTCTTCGGGTGTCCCCTGTGTATAAGACAAACAGCCCCCTTTCCTACTCCATTCTTGGATTATTTCCTCGACTTTACACAAGTATATAGAGTAACGCTTACATTTCATGGGTGTCCTTTTGAGGGTTGATTATCCATCTTAAGTTTTGTATGCCATACTCATGTTTTTGGAATTCACTGATCCGATAATTGTGGTCCTACAAAAAGTGGATAATTTCTTACTTGAAACTTTACATACTAAAGCACCAATAGAAAATGTGTAAATTTGCGAGTTGGCATCTGGGTTACACCTGAGCTCAGTAAATGACGTCATCCAAGTTTACCACACCTTGAGTAATATTATGAATGTAGTTGGACATGTCTTCTAGGAGTTGTACATTCTGTGAATAACCCATCAGACTTGAATTGGTAAATTTCTGATGGTATAATGAATTTGTGATTAGATATGTCACATAGTTTCCAGTAGGAGAACAATGAACAGAAGTGAAATTTCGAGTCATCTTCATAACCTATTGTCATCTTCATTCGGGTGCTTCATTATATTTGCTACTCTCACATCTATAACCCTATATAAATAGATGATAATATGAAGAGGACTCTAGAATCATTGCTGGGCACCCCCGTGGTCTAACTGGTAGGGCGTTGGACCACAGATCACTGACATCTGAGTTTGAATCTCGGCATGGGCATGTCAGAAGGGTGCTTCATCTTTGACTTCACCTCATTACCTTTGGAGGTCGCTCGGCCCATTTAGCCTACCATGTGCACAAAAGTGGCCGTAAAACATCAATCCTCATCATCTAAAATCATTGCCAGTCAGAGCCCAATATTTGTTTTTAACATTTTCACCAACCTTTGGTTTCCAGTACATCTTACCTCATCTCCCTAACCACCCGACTCCAGAGATCATTCAAATGTTATCCCTTGTGATTGGTGCCTTTGTTTGGGCTCAATACTACTAGAACCTTCATTAAAAGTCTACATCTGTACAGTTAGCATCTGAGAGGTGTTTAGCTCTATTTGTTGTGTGTGTGTGTCTGTTTGCAGAACATCGTCAACGAGGTGAAGAACTCGAGTCAGCTGATGCTGAGCCAGCTGATACACCAGCTCCGTTCCAACATCCAGCTACCGGCTTGCCTGCGTGTGATTGGCTATCTCCGTCGCATGGATGTGTTTACCGAAGCTGAGCTACGTATAAAGTTCCTCCAGGCTCGTGACGCCTGGTTCCAGAGTATCCTGTTAAGCATTCCAACAGATGATGGTTAGTGTTGGTGATGCCTGTGTTTGGTAAAGTGTGTGTTGGCAGCTGAATGAGTGAGTGCTTTGTTTAACCTCTTTGAAGAAACATCCCACGGATAACGCAGATATTCAAACACAGAATTGGAGGCTGGCAGTGTGGTGCTTTGACAACTGCACTATTGGAGTGCCCTTTGGGTATTTGGTGGTAGTGTCAGTGTTGCCATAGTTACAGTGCGATCTCCCGGTCAAAATTCTCTATATGTGTTAGAGTAATGTTAGCTTAATGGCTGACTAGAAACTGACAGGTTCACAGTTCGAATCCATGATCTAGCTGCTATACTTTCCCGTCCTTATTGATGCACTCAGCCATAAACGAGCACCTAGAGGTGGAATGTTGTCTGTATTGTGTACCTGTAATTGGCAGCCAGATATGGCATGATTCTGCTGGAATTGAAGATGAACTGAATTCTATAGATCTGGATGGAGGCATGGCATAATCCCAGCCAAATAAAGCCCTGGCTTTGATCAGAACATAAAATCGGCCATTTTGACTTTTTATTGATTTTATTTAGATTAGTTATTGTCGTACTGTAACATCCATTGGCTTTCCATCACGTCATAAACTTCCAGAGCACAGATATTGACAAATAATTTTCTTATAGTCTCGCCTGAACCTTTTTGTGGCACACTGTTCTAAATGAAATTCAGAAATGTATGTTGTGATTCTTCCAATATTTAGATGGATGGCCCCAAAATTACAACTTTTTTATTGCTCACCATTTAAAAAGAGTCTGTTTGGGAATATACTTGGGGCAATGGGATTAGGTTTAATAATAATATCGGCAGAAATGTTATCAAATCTAATTCAAATTGTAGTAAAATTGAATAGCCAGACATGTTGAACTTCGGCTGCATATATACTGTACAGCAGGTCAGCTTGCTGCTAAGAAATCATTCATGGATTATTTATATATAAAAAGCATCTTAAGTGCACTTACAGTCTTTAAACACAGCTGTGATAGCACAGTTAGTTAGAGTGTAGAACTCCTAGCCGAAGGGTTGCAGGTTCGAGGCCCCAGGGCTACACTGCTGTTGTGTAGCAACTGGTTTACTCGTCCATAAAATGAGAAGCTGACAGGACACGATAGGTATGAGTAATGCTTTGTGCCTATAATGGCAGCACGTGTTGGGAGTTGAGATATGTGCTGGATTGGAACAGGTCCGAGTCAGGGGTAATAATACTTCAAAGTGCCTTAGAGCAGCTATCTAGCTGAATAAGGTGCTATATAAATGCTACATATTATTATTATTATTTATTAAACAAAAGAAATACATCACTAACAGTAGATTTATTACTAATAATTGTCACTACCATTATTTTACGTCATATTTCAGCCTATTACCACATCACGAAGACGATAGAGGCGAGCAGGGTGCACCTGTTTGACATCATCACCCAATACCGAGCTATATTCAGCGATGAGGATCCCTTGTTGATTGGTGGCAAGGATGAAGTTAACAATGAGGCAGCTTTATTTCATGGCTGGGTTGTACACAAGGTTAGGACATTAAACGATTATCCACCAGTCTAGTCTAGCCCATCTAGTCTAGATCTCATTTTGTTTGTCTTTGTTTACTGGATTTGTGATAGGTTGATTGTGTTAAGTGATACCTCATTGTGTTTGTGTGTGTGTGTGTGTGTGTGTGTGTGAAAAGCAGTCCTAATGTGAGCCATGTTTAATTTATTATTGATAATAGTTCATTATTACAACTTTGTCTTGATATCCAATGAGTGGCTTCTTGAATGAAGGAGATTTTACTATGTACAGTTATTACATCAGAATAAAGCAGCTCTACGTAGTTATGTGTGAAAGTGTATGGTGAACTGTGGAGTGTGTACACCGATAAAGTTGCCAAACAGTGAAGTCAGTTTTTGTGATGCATTACATCACTTCTGATTACTCCAGATACTCATCAACAATTACTCATCTGGGGTCATCTTATTAACGTAGATCCTGATTGATAGTTAGTTGTCATCGTTGAAATGCAGAACAATTTTGAGTGAACACGTTTTTTTCTCCATCTTGTATTATTTTGATGCATAAATCGTGCAGACGAAAATGACATATTCACTATGTGTGTGATGTATTATAATCAAGTAAAATCTGCTTTCCATCCCCTTGTGTTACAGATATCGCAGTTTCTGGGTATTTTACAACAAGACCTACAACTGGGTGTTAGCGGGAGGCTCGACTCCATACTCGGTCAGTGTATGTACTTCGGCCTGTCATTCAGTCGTGTTGGTGCTGACTTCCGTGGACTTCTCGTCCCAATATTCCAGCGTGCAGTGCTCAGAGAGTTTACGGATGCCATCAGCATGGCTAGCATCAGGTATGTAAAAATGGTTTCGTGGCATATTCTAAAGCAGTTGAGCTTCGAAATTCCATCTGTTTTCGTCATCAGTTGAGGAAGCTGTTTTTACCCACCGTCCAATCAGCTTTAAGTAAGTACCTGGGTGATATGACTTAACTTGTGTGGCTGAAGTGACGTGATAATTGTTATCTCCAGTGTCACGTTGGTTAGAATCTTTGACACGCGAGGTGTTCAAATTTCAGTTGGACGGTTCATCCGTTGTTTGTTTCCCAGTCAAGACGGTTAAAAAGTGTATTAACGTTTTATTCATTTCTAAACTTATTCCCTATTATGATCATGTTGGTTATGTGGCATGTTGTCGCATTATTGAAACTGGCAGACATGCATCATCCCTTCCATGATATTTTAACTGACTACTGCCTCCACTGGGAAACATCCCAGTAACAATAACGTAGGGAAAAACTTAAAGCAACACAGCTTGATTCAATCCGCGAATCTTCTTTTCATTCACTTGTTGACTACTGTAGTCATAATAGCTGCTGATTCATGTTATTGTGATCTGTTAGAGTGCTTCGACACCTCTGACTTTAGCACTCAAAGTTTCTGTTTGTGTTGCGTCAATCTTGTACGTCAGTCTGGCCTCTCTACCCAGTGACCAGTCCAAAGCTCCTGCTGGCATAGTTCTCTGGGTCATTGAGACGTACAAGCCGCCCTCACCACCTCAAGAAATGGACAGTGACAACCAATAAATTAGCCTGGCTTTATAATATGTAATGGGTGTCTCCTTGGCTGAAGCTGGAAATGTGTCACAGACTTCTAGTGTGTGGGTTCCATTTGTAGCATGACTGTGGAGGTTGCTTTGTCTTTATCTTCACCTCGTAGCTTTAGATCGTAGGTTGACTCACCCAGCCTACAATATATATATAATATATATATATATATATATAAAAGACTGGCCTTAAAACAACAAAACTATTTTCTTCTTCGCTAGGCAAGCATATTGGACATGAACTATTCTCGTTGTGTTTTAATTATTTCCGTCATTATTTATCTGTGCGTATTTTCTTTGATTTTGACAGATTTAATGAGACCATGCAGTCCTACACCTTGTTAGGTACACTGTCAGCTGTTCCTAGCAGCGCACTGGCACTGGCTTCCCAGGTAATGAACATAACAATTGATTTTACCTCTATATCTTGTTAAATTCCATTTATGCAATTGAGGGGAAAGCCGATTCTAATGCGTATGAAGACAATTATAGGGGGTAAATGGTCAGCGACAAATACCACTGTTTGTCACTGGGTGTCATGCCAGCCACGGTGACAACGTTTCCGAAATGCACTGGTGCTCTTCAATAGGCACATCATTTACTCACATGGCATTTATCACTCAATTTAACAAACATGCATACTGATTGATAGAATAAAGACTCCAGATTCCCAAAACATAAAATTTGTTGACGTAAAGCAGATTGAAATATGATAAAAATTGTTGGACAAATAAACGGTAGTTTGGTTCACCCCGTTTAATAATTTTCTGGTAAGTTTATCATTAAAACTCTGCTTGAAAATTATATTTTACCCTAGAAAACCCACACAATTTCTTTTTAATAGGTTTTACTGCCATAATATAATCAACTCCAAATTAATCATCTCTCGATTAACAATTATTTTAATTACATTAACCCAAACATTACACCCACCCACCCTAAATATTAACTTAAGTATCAATTATCCAGGCTATTAATCAGCCAATTTATAAACATCTATTTTATGTAATGTTCAAAACAGTATTTGAAAGGATCCATCCTGTCAGCCAATGTTTATTTACATCGCATCCTGTCTTTCACTTCCATTTTTGAGGCAGTAGATTTATTTTTATTTGTGAATGATTTGCATGTGACTGCATGGTTTCATTAAATGTAATTTTGCACAAAGTAGACTACGCAATTATTGAAGTGGAGTTGTTTTCATTCTGTTCCTTTTATATATTCCAGACAGGAGGAGGTCTTCAGCCACCATCTTCACTCTTGGAATTTAACCCTTTGGCCGCTTTCTGTAATGATGTACTGATGGCCTTTAATGAACTCCGACTCTGTGCACCACTGACGCTTGCCTGCGATGTCTCCGACTTGGTGCAACAATCTTTGATGCAAGCCTGTCACTGTGTCTTGGATTATCACAGGTAGAATAAGTGGTCATCAGACAAAACATTGTCATTTTCAGTACCATATTCATGAAAAGATTGCTTCATAAATAAACATTTATCTTGTGTGTAGAAACCTCAGACGGAAGTAACAGATATTCAGCTGTTTTCTTTGATTCTGAAATATATTTGGTTGCTATCTTCAGTGATAATGGGGCTGTTCTACTTTTATATCTAGTCAAATAGTTACTTGTAAGCTCCGAGTTCTAAGCCCAAATGTTTGGTTCTATTATCCCACTTTAAGTAATTGCTCAATAACCTAGAAACATTCCAGAGAATAATTAATGTAAAATGCTAAAATTGTTGCTTTTGTTGACAGCAAAATCATGAATTTGAATATTGACAAATAACGGGTTTATGGTTATCTAATGTGGGTTGGGGGTCCATTTAGACCGATTATCTTATTACAGTGCTGAAAATCTGTCGAGGGTTACGATGAGGTCATTTGTTGGCTCGGCCCAAATCTCCAGATGTCCTGAACAATGGAGGGAATAATCAACTCGTCCATTAAATCTACGCTATCGAAGCCTGAACCTCAACATGACAGAAGCGCTATTTCTGGAATTACTTGAACTTTATCACGTTGAACATTTCTGAAATTGTATTATTCCGTAATTACCACTATTACCACGGACATCATTCACTATGCGATTGCCGACGCTATAGCTCATGTCAATATTTGTCCATTGGGAACATTATTGAACACACTGAACACATTCCAAGAATAAAGACATTTATAACGTCATTTGTATAAATAATTGACAATTCCAGAAGTTTGGGAGAGTTTTGTTTGTTCCTCTGATGAGGACTAATTAGTAACCTTTATAACTCTTAACATAAATAGATTGCATTTCATCCATAGAGATACTTTAGGTTAGAAATGGAAATGGTAACCAACTCGTATTACTTGTAAATGTTATTTTTAATGTTTTTTTTTTTCTGAATGTCAACTTTTACATTTCATTATAGAGCAGAAGAGTCAACGTTTAATCCCCAAGAAGCAGATAAGTTTTCCAGTTTTTGTCGCGTGTTTGCTGAAGATCTAGTACCATTCCTCAACAAATGTCTCCAGGCGTTATTCCCACCATCGCAGATTGCGCAGATCCTGGGATTACACCTCAGCGAACTCTCAAAGCTGGTATGACTAATCTGTGTATTTAATTAAAGTAGCTGAAGCGTAATTATAATTCGATGCATAGCTCATAGTCTTCATGATATTTTTAATTATCTTCCAGGGATTTATTGGCGTCATGGACACTCTCGGCATCATTCGGCCAATGGAACACCTTCTGCCTGTGAAACAAGAGCCAGAACCACCGATTGTTCAGGAAGAAGAAAGCAATGAGGAGACAGCTGTGATTGGCCAAAAGGAGGAGGAAAACGTGGCCTCTGATGAGGAAGACCAATCACAGGACGTGGTTCTAACAGCACCAGAAGAGCCCGTTCCGGATCCCCCAGAGGTAGATGAGGATTTGTCAGAAAATGTGAAAGATGACAGGAAGATCGATGAGATTACATCAGAAAATGTGAAACCTGACACAGAGACAGATCATGATGTGTCAGAAAATGTGACACATAACACAGTGACTGATAGCGTGGTATCAGAAAATGTTAAACATGACATGGAAATAGACCAGGTTAAATCAGAAAACGTGAACGAAGAAGACACCGTGGCAAAAGATAAACCACCATCTGAAAATGAAATGGAAAACTTGGAAAAAGAATTGGACAAATCAGAATAAAGCAGTTTTGTGCTGCAAGATATTTATTGTGTTATGTTAGGTTATTATTTGTAAATAATGGATTCATCTTTTTAGGGAGTCAACTGGCTATTAACTTATGAAGAATGTAACGTGTATGTTACATGGTGATGTATAATGGTATCCATTTTATTCTGAAATTAATGTGCCTTATAAAATGTGATATTACACGCAGAATATATATATGTTTTTGCTGAAGATGTGTGTGGTACCATTCATATATATATTAAGGGCTAACTTAGAAGAAAAGAAAGTATTTCTGTAATGATAAAAAAGTTACAATGATTTGTGTATTAAAATACAGGTATACATTTTACAGTGGCTTCATGTATAAATAGGACTTGATGTATAAATTTGGGATGGTAATAAACAGAACCAATTGTGATGTTGATATTATCCAGATGGCTTATACCCCCAATAGATACAGCTTGTATAATATGCATCCATGTATTATTGAAGCAAATAGAAATATTGGCACATCACCAATCCTGATATCTGTGACGTTCCATGACATTGTCAAAAAGCAAACACGACTACTTACCATGCTCCCTAATAAGTTTGACAAATAACTGTGAAGGTGCATCAGAAAACCAGACACAATTGAAGGTTTTTAACAATGGGAACTCATACAGAAAATTAATGCACAAAATGCAGAACAAAATATGCATCTTAAAATTTATAATCACCCATTGCTATTTCTTAAAAAATTAGAACAGAATGTGGCATTATACAAAAATATGAATTGGAAATTGTCAATTTATAGACTGATATTTTCTTAATAGTTCTCTAAAAGGTTAATTTATAAACGTGGTGCATAGCCAACAGATTGCTATCAGGAATTTATCAAATATGCAACCACACACAATTACTGAGTATATCTGTGTATAAGACAG
Source organism: Paralvinella palmiformis (assembly GCA_025642065.1). Taxonomy (NCBI): domain Eukaryota; kingdom Metazoa; phylum Annelida; class Polychaeta; order Terebellida; family Alvinellidae; genus Paralvinella; species Paralvinella palmiformis. The sequence continues at coordinate 61,378 of JAODUP010000887.1, read as the reverse complement.
GGTCAGTATATCGGTCAATATCATGGGAAACTGCCTAACTTGAATATAAGACGAGGCAGAATTTAAAAGATGTTATTTTCAGGAAAAAAAATGGCTTTCTTTTTGACCTGGCATGTTGAAACTATCAAGAATGTTGAGCTAGTGGTAGAGATATGTGTAAAGAAATCATCGAAGACAGCTAATCAGAAACATAAGTAGATCTAACTGAAACATAAAAACAAATTGTACCCGTTATCACTCACCAGACCCGACATCTTTTTAGAAGACGAGTAGGGAAAAATGCATTTTTTAAAGTATTAAAACCTCTTTTTATACACAACTATATATGGTAAGCATCTCAAGTGTTATGAAAAGTTGTATGAAGAAGAACCAGACCTGAACAGCCTGTGGCAGAACATCAAAGAGATACTGACATCAAATTGCCAAGAAGTCGTTGGCCCGAAGAAGAAGCAACAGAAAGATTGGATCACGGCAGAAACCTGGAGGAGGATTCAGCTGTGGAAGGAGAAGAAATCAGCAGTAAACAACAGTCGAACACGAACGACAAAGGCACAGACACAGGAAGTTTACATAAAGGCAAACAGATAGGTCAAGGAGTGTTAAATGGACGGATGAAACTACATCAACAGTGTGGCAAAAGAAGCAGAACAAACTGCAGACAGCGGAAACACGAGACAGCTGTATGACACTACCAGGAAACTGTTAAAGATGAGCAAGGAAGGAACATCACAGGAACTGAGCAATAATTCAACAAATGGGCTGAACATTTTGAAGAACTGCTGAATAGACCTACCACACTGGCTCCCCCAGACATACAACTAGCAATAGTGAATCTACCCATCAATTGTGACAAGCAGACCAAGGAAGAAATCAGGAGGGCCATAAAGCACCTGAAGAACAATAAAGCAACAGGACTGGGTGACATCCCAGCAGAAGCACTCAAGACAGACATAGACACGTATGTGGAACTATTGTATCCTCTTTTTACTGAGATTTGGGAAAAGGAAGCAGTGCCATCAGACTGGAGAGATGGATACCTCATAAAACTCCTCAAGAAAGGAGACCTCAGCAACTGTTCTAACTACAGAGGAATCACACTTCTGTCAGTGCCTGGGAAAGTCTTCAACAGAATAATCTTGGAATGAATGAAAGGTGAAATGGACCCATGGCTGAGAGATCAACAAGCTGGATTCCACCATAACAGATCATGCATTGATCAGATTACAACACTACGCATCATAGTAGAGCAATCCTTGGAATGGAACTCCCCACTTTACAGACTACGAAAAGGTGTTTGACAGCATAAACAGGGATACACCATGGAAACAGCTAAGACATTACCGCCCACCGATCAAGCTGGTCAGAACAGCTATCAAGAAACAGGTTGCAGAGTAATTAATATATAGTGGACAACTAACGAAGCATTTCGAAGTGAAGACTGGAGTTAGACAAGGTTGCTTGCTGTCCTCATTCCTCTTCCTTCTGGTCATCGACTGGATTATGAAGATATGTACAAAGCAGAGAAGAACTGGAATCCAGTGGACACTAAATACGCAACTTGAAGACCTGGACTGTGCCGACGACCTAGCACTGTTGTCACACAGCCATCAACAGCATGAGAAGACAAGTGAACTGGCAGCCATCTCTTCACTAGTGGGGTTTAATATACATAAATGCAAAACAAACATCCTCAAGGTAAATGCAGTCAGCATGGAGCCAGTCAAACTGGAAGGAAATGAAATTGACGAGGTAGAGACCTTCACGTATCTGGGTAGTATTATTGATAAACATGGTGGTACAGATGCGGATGTTAAGGCAAGGATTGGCAAGGCTAGAGGAGCATTTATACAGCTCAAGAACACACAAAGATACGCCTGTTTAACTCCAATGTGAAGTCTGCACTACTGTATGGAGCAGAGACATGGAGGACAACACCACCAGCAAGAAATTACAGACCTTTAGTAAGAGCGACTTGTGGGAGAAAACATGCCAACAGAATGCTGGAGATGAGATCAGAAGGAGACGATGGGGTGGATTGCTCACACACTCCGGAAACCAGCATCAACTATCACCAGGCAGGCCCTAACATGGAACCCACAAGGAAAGAGAAAAACAGGACGCCCAAGAAATATATGGAGAAGGGATCTCCTGACAGACATAGAGGACAGGTTACAGCTGGAGGGAGCTTGAAAAGAAAGCCTGGGACAGAAGACTTTGGAAGACTGTTGTCAATGACCTACGTCCCAGGAGGGGGGGTGAAGAAGAAAAATCTCAGGTGGCCATATCTGGAAATTTCAAACAACCTATTGCTGTAAAGTAGCAGGTTCATTACAGGTGTCTGTAGGGCGTTTCATTCTTCGGTAAAAGGCTTCACAATAATCTTCTCATTTCCCTAGAGTTACCAGGGTTAGCTATATTTCGCACCTTGTTGCTGTACTTGTTTCACTTCATCATTATCAACTGTTAATTGTACTCGCACGTCAACCAAACATATGCCATGACCTTCAATCAAACCGTGGACACTTATTTATTATATCTTACTATCAAGATTCCCACAAGCCGTAAAGAATTCCACCAGAACACTATTATTAAACATTTTAAAAGCTAAACAAAGACCAAGTTCTCTCCTTCCACTGCCATCCTCTCAAAAATGGAAATGGCCAATGGGTGTAAACATTCACCTATGCTGGCCTGATAAAAATTCATTTCTAAGATTATACACTAATCAGTGAAAAAGAAAAGAACTTCATAACTTTCCTGGATAATTTCTTTTCCCACACTTGGCAATACGGCATCCATGTAATAAAAACAAAACATGTAATTAGTTGATAAAATACAGTAGATTTATTACATATATTATGCATACATGTATAAAACTATGGCTGTGTAAATATAATATAATAATAACTTGTCTATATGTTAGCAATTAATCTCATTTGTGAACATATTGACCTGGCCAAAAGCCTCACCTTGGTAGATTGCATGCACCTGTGGGCGGAGCATTGTACTACATGCTCATAGTTGTGGTCATGATGTATGGGAGGTCAGAGGTTCGAATCTCATTCGTGGCACTATAGTAGGCATTTTTCATCCAACAAGGCAACTGGCAAGGTTTTCTCCATTGAATAGGTCATCTATTGTAAATTTGTTTACACTTAGTCCTCTTGATGGAGCAGTAAATTATAGATCATATGCATCACCCTCCTTCGAGGTAGCCAGCCATGTAAAATAATTACCATTTCAGCCATTAGTACTATTATTCAGCCAGAATGATCAAATACCAATTAACGGGGCTTATTTATTTGATCCATGTGGTAGCACATCTTATTTGAACAATTTCATGAATTTATTACAATGGCTTAGCTTTCAGGGGTAAAAATCTCGCCCATTTTAACTGACAGCTGCATTTTCATAAGTGATAGAACAATTGCAATAATTTATGAAATGGAATCATGAATGCCATATTCCAAATGGAGTTAGGCATTTTTCGAAAGAAATAAAAATATATAACCTGCCATATTCTCTGTGTGTTTGTTTGTTTTTCGCATGTTTACGTCCATATTATTATGACCTATATCAATATTAAGCTTAATAAACCAACCTCTACATAAATTATGATCATTATCAGTGTAAATATTACCCTGACTTATTAATGTGAGTTTGTGTGTGTGTGTACTTGAGCAATAAATATAAAGGCACTGGCGTGGAGTAAAAGAAATCACAGTTACATTATGGAATGATTCAAACGACACTGATTCTCAAACAATTAACTCTGTGTTGTCTCAGTGGGAATATGTCTCGGTGGCCACGTCAGCTCGTTACTCGTGTTTGGTTTTCTCATGATGATCTATTATACGATCCGCTTCTCTCTGACCGGACAGTAATGCCCCATGCGTGGTTGAGAAATAAGCCTTAACTGTTGCCTCACCGGCAAACAGCAGACGTGGATTCTGTAAAGAAACAAACAAACAAATAGACAAATCCTATCGGAATGTGACCACACCAAACACGCGATATATCCACTGTTGGTACACATTACCAGGTTACAACACCGGTTGGTACACATACCACATTTGTCACCATTAGTTGGCACAAATACAACATGTGATACCAGCCACAGATAAGTACAAGAGACACGTACAGACTTGCAATTATTTACTTACTGCTATCTTTCACTGTTCCAGTGACATCGAATTATTTATTTGTGTGACTCAGATATAACGATGTTAACTTTGAAAGAGCTCATTCATACCTTTTTAATCACAGATGCATGAATTTGACAGGGGCTAGAATACAGATGAAATAAATATAAATTCTATCAAGAGCTACAAACATCAGTACCATATATACTCGTGTATAAGTAAATTTTTTGGGTAGAGAAAAGGGAGTTCCCAGAAGCACCTCGACTTATACGCGGGTCATATTTCCTACCAGCTGAAGGAAAGATGTTTTCGGCCATCCTTGACACACAACACTATAGGATTCAACCCAATAAGAGCCAGAGTCAGAATAAAATCGTCACATCACTGCCTACTAATACATTATTATTCAATAAATAACAATTAATTTTCACCAAACTGTTCTCACAAACATGCCGCATTTTATGTAATAATAATACTTGATAGTCACGCCCTGTTAACTACCGGTACTTCCAGATGATTAGCAATAATATAGGAATCATCGTTCACATTGCAAACCTTGCTCGCCACTTGCCATTAAACAATTAATTAATAATGCTTCCCAATTGAAGTTACAATCAGGCATGTTTGATGTGACAAGTTTGTTTATCAGTTAAATATAACATCAAAGCGAAATCTGTCTGTCTCTCTCTCTCTCTACGTGGTGTGTGTGTCGCTGCCGGTGGAGAAATTGATACTGATATATTTACCATGCACTTGCTGACACCATGAGTTTGAAATGACTGGGTCAGCTTTTTCATGAATGAAGACAATGAATTTTGAGGGATTTTAAGCCAATACTTAACCTCGACTTATATCGCGAGCATATGCCCGGGAAAGAATTACAGGATCAAAAATAGACCTTGACTTATCTGCCGGGTCGACTTATACTTATAGGCGAGTATATACGGTAGAAGCAATGTGTCTCAGAATGCCATAAGGCAAAAGACTGGTCACTACGTATGAAGACAGCCCAAAAGTAAAGACAATCAGTATTTGTGCAGAGGATTCATGCGAGTCGACCAAACCATTTATTATCTAATAATGAATTCAAACTAGAAAATATGAAATGGGCTTTCTTTACTGCTCTGGATTCTGTGACAGTGTGATGTCAATTTGTGTAATTGATCAGTGCATATATATTTCTGTGTGTCAATTTCAAAATAGCAATCAACTTACCTGGGTACTAGGAAGTGCTTCAGAAAGTACATCACAGTCACCAGCAGTGTTACCAGCCTTGATGTAGGTGTAGGAGCCTAGAACGTGTGGGTCACTAGACCAACATGACCTGCAATAGGAACACTGACTCAAATCATTGCAATGAACACTTACGAGATACGGTGGAATAGTGATTGAGTTGTCATATCTGAAATTTTACAACATCTCAGTTTGGTTCCTTTCCTGCACTCAACTGCCAACCAAAACAGGTGTCTGGGAGGATCAAAAGGTTTACGCGCCTACCTTACAACAAAAGATAAATAAATAATTTCTTTCGAGTCTCCAAATGAGTATCTGCTAGTAGCGACAGCTTTGCTTCATTTAATACTCACAACATAGGAGACATGGGGGTTAATTCAATTCCGGAATTGAATTTTATTTCTTCCGTGACAATCCTAGTTGGAATAAAAAAAATACTTCGGAGTAGGAATCCCAAGTAGGTACTCGCAGTAGGTACTCAAAGTACCCACTCGTGGTAAAAAGCAGTTGGTAAAATGGAACTGATAAATTTGGAATTGAAATTTTTTATGTGGAATTGGAACCGACCAAATGGAATTGAGTGGAATTAGAATTGACAAAATGAATTGACCCCATGTCTGCAACATGGACATGCACCCACTTACAGATAGATGGCCAAGGATTGTCGTTTTGAGAAAATTAGATAATTAGAGAGCAGCCTTTCATTAATAAATGAAAAATCTCACAAACACCAGAATTTCGGGTCAATTACACGGCAGTTACAAAATACCGATTATGAATTATCGACTGTGTTTCTGGGACATCCCTTTGTGATTTATACTTGTCTTTATAAACAAAAACACGCCAAAAAAATGGCTACCAAACAAAAACATTATTTCTGGTTTCTCTCACTCTAAATTAGAGTTATTAACAAAGCTATCTCCAGTGGCCACTGGTTATGTTACCTAGGCTAATAAGAACACACCTGATTTTAGATAACACTATTCCATTTAGAACCAAGCAAAACTTGTTTGGAGATTATCTTTAAATCACCTACCGGCTGAGGAAATCTACAATCTACTCATCTTGGATGACCACAGCCAAAAAAATGGCTACCAAACAAAAACATTATTTCTGGTTTCTCTCACTCCAAATTAGAGTTATTAACAAAGCTATCTCCACATGGCCACTGGTTATGTTACCTAGGCTAATAAGAACACACCTGATTTTAGATAATACTATTCCATTTAGAACCAAGCAAAACTTGTTTGGAGATTATCTTTAAATCACCTACCGGCTGAGGAAATCTACAATCTACTCATCTTGGATTTCCTGATGGTATTCTTTCCCCTAAATTTTATCCCCCTCAAAATATTTGGTCAGGTGACATAGCATTTTGCTATACAGAATCGATTTCTGATGAGCCAATATAGTAGTTGTTGAAATCTACTGTAGTTATATACAAATTACGACATATTATGAATGTACTGTGGTAATGTTCTGTGAAATAGGATAGGTAAATTTCTCTCCTCGTCGTCCATGACAGTTCAGTTTGTTTGCCAATAAATTTCATCAAATATTCTCGGATGAACGTGTTTCGAGTGTAGAGAAATGTGTTACGTGGTGTCCGATGAACACGATGACCATTATTTCTCAATCTTACACACGAGTACACATTATAATCGCATAAAACAAATGTTCGGTGTCAAAAGCACACTAACCTGATCAGTTTATTAGGTCTTGACATGTCATTTACACCCGTGAATCTCATCAGCAACTCGTGACAGACGTCGATGATGACATCGTCATCAATCTGCTCCATCACGTTGGCCTCGCTGCCAGCGATCCACCCACACAATAAATTGGAATGATGGTCAACAACGTCAAAGCCATGAATGCTACGATACCACTCGCCATACTAGAAAATAAACACCGGTTGATTGGTTCAAGGTGTGTGCTTGTGAATGGCAAACCTATATCCTTAACCAGACACAAGAATGCACAAACATTACATTTAAGAATATCAGAATAAAACAGACCATAGTCGGTAAAACAAAATCACACATAACGACAACACAAACTAAATAAAGCAGGGAGAAGGCATTTTCTAACCCATATTCCAATTTATAGGATAATGTTTTTTTCCAGCTTTATCCATAATAATAATGATAATAATGCCTATTTGATATAGTACTGGATAACATGCACCAGCTAATCACTTTAATTTACCTTCTCAATGTGCTTGTTATTCAGACAGTTGAGGAAGAAGGGCTGTTTATCAGGCAGCCAAAGTAGCTCTATGTCCATACAGTCCTTGTCCCAGAAGGGCCTCTCATATTCGAGGAATATTTTGTTGACCGTTCCGAAGCCCATGCGGTCAATTGCAGCGGTCTTGTCTTCAGGAAGGGGTGGGATGAACATTGAGGCTGCCCGTGACTTCAGAATGCCAAGTGAACAAGTGAAGATAACGTAGTCTGCAGTTTGGGTTTCTCCATCCCCCAATCCTACCACCAGCGGAGAAACGACAGCATTGTTCCCGGCGTCGGGAACGTCCTCAGTAGAACTAGTCCATTTAATAGTCTCAACTTCCTTATTTAAGTGGAGGCATTCTTCTGGAATGTCGGCAGCTAGTACCCGTATGATTGGTTCGTATCCATGTTCCAGCACCACGGAATCATCCCCTTCGTATTCTAGATACTGACCCCACGCATAAAGCGAGAGCTCGTCGGGTGAGGGACAGCCATTTTCGGTCTTCTCCAGCGCCATCTTCCAATTGAAGATGGCCTCTATGATCTGTTGGACTGACGAACCTCTTCCCGTCATTGTGCCAGACCTGAGAAACATCTCACGAGCGTACTGACCAAGTGAGTCATCCCATTTATCAGCTGGCACGTTCTGCCGTGAGAACTTGTTGGCTTCTTCTAGGATGTCATCGAGGATACCATCGGTATCTTCTACCAGTTCGATAGGTGCCAGCTGACCATGCTGAGTGTAAAACAAATCGCCTTCATCGTTCTTGTGGTCTTCTCTCAACTCCTTCTTAAGTAGACCATTCTCGTGGGCAATCCGATAGATTGGATTTGAACCTTCTCCATGAATCCACTGAGCACCAATTTCTATATAACTGCCACCTGAAATTGGAAACTGCTTGCTTCAATTATTTAGATTTAAATGTGTGCACACACATTCAAAAATCTATTGCGGAAAATTAAATCTATTATAAAACACATAGTTTGTTTGGCAAACATTATATTTAATACAACTTATATATGTTAACATCAGGTTTTTCACAAATGAAAGTCTTTTGGTTTTAATAATTGTTGCTTCACGAGAACCATTCATTGTCTAAACTAATTTTTGTAGTCAGTGGCAATAGAATCATGTGCATAGTTGATAAATATTGTTCTTTTATGGCCACTCTTGTGCACAATAGACTAAATGGGCTGCGCTGCCTCAAAAGATAATGAGAAGCTATTGATGAAACATCCTTCTGATAAAGCCCATCCGAGTTCAAACCTAGATGTTATAGACCAGTGGCCATCTGCGCTACCAGTTAGGCCACATATACAGCATGTAAATACAGCGTTAGAAAAAGACATTAATTTAGCTGGTTAGGCAGTTAACTTTAACAAGAGTTAAAAAAATCAGATTTGATTTATTTATGCGATTTAAATGATTTTTTAATTTAAATCAATGTTTTTTTCAAAATCCATTCAATCATTCAAAATGTTTATCAAAGTTTGTGTTGTGCAGTTGTAAAATACCAACTTGTTGTGACATATATGAGAATACATTTATTCAAGCTCTACATTATATAGACTATAAATATATACATCAAATTATTCATACAAATCGAGATCACTTTATTACACCAGATACACCTTTATCACAACAACTGCACTATGGCCATAAGTGCCATAACTGTACTTGATTCACTTACTGCCGATTCCTTATACCACAGCCGGTTCACTAGTGCGACATGACAACTCTGAACATGAAATAAATCTGGATTAACACCCCTAATGAATCATCCAGATGATGTAATCTGTATTCACAAAACGTGATGAGTAGTGCTGGTACATTTCACACATTGCTAAAACACGTACATATTTATGAAATATATCATGGAAACATGACAGCTAGCTGATTGAATTGGAAATTAATACTAATATACAATGTCTTGTAGAGTGCTTATAAAAAAATTAAGATTTAACATACACAGACTCACACTTGGTAAGTACTTTAATATTACATCATCAGGTCATCAATAGACTTCTCTCACCTCTGACCAGCTTTGGGATTTTTTACTGTAAAAAACCTATTTTTTACATTACATTGTAAAAAACTGTTAATAAGCTTACAAAAAACGTCACTCATTATAACTATAAGCCAATTCTACTAGTCTCAGTTGATGTCACACAACACATTTGTGTGATAGTGTCTTTCACATAAACCATTCGAAAGATGGCACTACGAGCAACCCAGTCCTCGGGATTCCCAAAACGCAAAGTAAACAGTTGTATTTTCTTAGGACAAGTAGTGAAATTCAACACAAACAGCTTTAATAATCATGTCTACTCTATGTTGTGTGCCACAATGCAATTAAAGGGGGGGGGGGTCACTCGTTTCCTTGTGGTCACAAAAGGATCTACTTCAGATATGGATTATTGCCATAAAGCGTGTAGAGACGTGAAAACCCGATAAAGCATTAATTGTGGGTGAGGCACATTTTGATTCTATGACTACATATAGTGCAGACCTATTAGTCTGCCCATGAATGTCCCATTATATGTTTATATATTATTGAAATAATTATTTTACCTGTAATTAATGCACCAAAAATAAATTCATATTGTATCATTCTATATCAGTATATGATAGATTAAATAATTACTATTGTTACCAAGATAATGAGGCATATTTTACCTGTGATTAAATAAATCTCTGACGTTCTCTTCAAACGTTTTGTCAAACAGTGGGAGATATTCACCAATTTGATTTTTGGATACCGGCGGAAAGTCTTTCTGCATTCTACTATTGACCGAGTCTCCAAATTCTATGCCCATGTTATGGCCTTACTTGAAAATAACCTGATCACACTTGCAGTATTTATGGACCTCTCTAAGGCATTTGACACAATAGATCACAACATTTTGTCGAAAAAGCTACATTTTTATGGTGTTCTCAGCGTTGTTTTGGAGTGGTTCAGGAACTGTTTTGACAAACAGGTCCCAATTTGTCTCATACCATCACATATACTGTGCCAGTCATAGCGTCCCATGCGGGGTTCCCCAAGGAAGTGTCCTCGGCCAACTCATATTCATCATAAGATCTATACAAATGATTTACCACATGCATTAACTCATTCAAAATGCGTGGATCTTATTTGCAGACGACACAACAATATATTGCACTTCTCAAAAGCCAAAAGAATTACAACAAAATACCAAAAATGACAGGTTCAATGCAAACAAATTATCATTGAATGTTCAGAAGACAACTTTTGTTGTGTTTGCTCCAAAGAACACAAACAATAACATAACATCCATCACACTGGGAAATCATCAAATCCCAAATAGCTAGATATTTATATAGACAATGGACTTTCGTGGGATGACCACATCAATCATATTGTCAAACAGTTATCCGGTGGATCATATGCAATTCATACGGTCAAAAGTTATGTCTGTCGATAACTTAAAATCATTATACTACAGTCTTATTATTCTTATACCGCTCTATCATCATCTCTACTCAAAGATATAACATAACATTATATGTTGGAATGACATCTTTGGTGCAAACGCAAACTGTATCTACCATGTACTCACTACATTTAGTATATATATATATATATATATATATATGTGTGTGTGTAATGCCAATCTAATGCCATTCTAGATTCCAATTTTATTATGTTCAGAAAATAAATTATACAGGCATACGTGCATACAAAGCCGTGACTCAATCATACAAAAAAATGTAAATCATAATGATTAATATGTGCTTTTCCCTGAACATGATGATGATGATGATTGATGTTTTACGGCCACTTTTGTGCACATGGTAGGCTAAATGGGCCGAGCGACTTCCAAAGGTAATGAGACGAAGTGAAAGACGAAACAACCTTCAGATATGTCCACGCCGGGATTCGAACACGGTGGTAGTGATCTGTGGTCCAGCACGCTACCGCTAGACACAGAGGCACCCCCTTTTCCCTGAACAGTATTCTTGTACATTTATTTTTATTCAAAATCCCACATATGCTCTTCAGGTAAATTATATTCAGACCCAGGCTCCATGCAGAATTTAGTTTGTTTATGACTAAGTAGCATGGATATATAGGGCCTACCTATTATTATTTTAACATATTATTAATTAATATTAACAAGTAGTCTAATACTCAACTCAATATCTCCTACTGAGATCATGCCTATTTCAGCATACACAATCTGGCCATGTTGAAATATATGGGTCACAAAACCACGAGCCATATTTACAACCAAGGGTGCTTTTCTCACCTATATATAAGTTCCCGTTTTCGACCAGAAATTGCGCCACCACATCTTCTTAGCTCAGTTTTTAGTTGTACTAAAGACATATCTTCAAATATGCATTTAATTGATGCCAAAATCAAAACAAATACAGGCGAAACGAGAGATTAAAAAAATGATAATGGTGTTTTGGAATTGATCTGTAACTAAAGTAGGAAAAATGGAATTAAGTAAATCAGCTTTAAAATTCAATCCAGAAAGATTACAATATTATCACTAAGTCTAGTTTCCAATTAACACGAACATCTCTTATAATTGTTTTAACTGATCAAAGCATGATGTTTTCCAGATATCAAATAAAAAGTTAACTGATCGAGCCATGATAGTGCAGTTAGTTAGAGTAGGACTTGTAGTCGAACGGTCGCGAGTTCGAGCCTTCATGAGCTGCAATACAGTCATGTGGCTACTGGTTCACTCACCTATCAAAAACGAGTAGCTAACAGGATGCAATGGCTATGCGTTTCAGTAATGTTTGTGCTTATAATGGCAGCATGCATTGTATGCTCCCTTGGGCTTTGAGATATGTGCTGGGTGGAAACAGGTCTGATAATAATATTGCAAAGAGCCTTAGAGCAGTTTCTAGCTGAATAGGGCGCTATATAAATGTCAAATATTATTATTAACTGTAAATTTAGAGATCTACCTAAAACTAGCAAAAGTGGATTAATATAAAATTAAAGACATCATGATCATCTCACCAAAACATGAATGCCAACTAAAAACCATTAAAACGTAAACCAGAAATAAAATATTATCATAATTAATTTACATGCTCATGATGCTGACTTTAAACAATGTTTTAAATATTAAAAAAATATATGTTTCAAATAATGTTTTCTATTGATATATAATTAATCTTAATGTATCATTGTATGTATCAATCTTCAACGACAAAGGCCGAACGAGCAAACGCGAGTTCATTTCATTACTGTGATTACATCGCCAGATACTAGAGAGAAGAGACTAGATCAAGTGACTAGGTCATTAGGTGAGTAGGTGACTAAGTCTAAATGATAGACTCTAGACTAAATGAAGTCTAATTTAGATCTAGAGTCTAGTCTAAACTCTAGATCTATACTCAAACATATGATCCAATATTCACCATGTTCTTGTGTTAATACTCTCCCGCCAATTCTATTTTTAGCCTCAATAATGTGAACATTGTTCAACCCTTTTGTGATCAGCCTCTGCGCCGCTGACAATCCTGCAAGTCCAGCACCAATTATTATTATCTTCGGCTGATCCATGAGCGCGTAAAAGCCTTCCTTGGAACACGTTGGAATATTGAACGTTTGACTGGTCGTACGTGTGTCACATGACCTGTCGCGGATTATCAATAGGCCCCTTACAACAACAACAATATAGTAACTGTGTCCATTACAAGAATTATGGGTATATTCTCACAGTTTAGTCGATATTCAAATGTGGATAGCAACTATTTTCAACTTTAATTGCTAGCAGACTGCAAACAGTCAGCTCGAAATATACGAGCAATGATTTTACATCATAACGTCACCAACTTCCCCTCTCTCCCACACACACACACACACACACACGCACACAGCATCTTACCGACTTTAATCAAATAGTAATACTTACACAGCATAAACTGGTGCATGCAAATGTGTGTGTGTTGAAGTTTAATATAAAATAAACGGAGGTGTAGAATAAAGTTTTTAGTCATGCATTATGATTATATAGCGACAAACCATGAAATAGTTAAACATTTTTCGACGTTGTTGCGTAGCTGAGCATCGACCTGTTCGCTGCCGCTAAAGGTCCGAGCACTTCAATACGCATGCGCCAAATGTGCGTTTTTTTTTTTCTTCTGGTGCTCGGACGAGGAGCAGGAGGTCAAGCATTCGAAACCATTGGCCTGAAAAGTTTTCTTTAAAGTCACTAGTCCGAACCGTGTATGTTGGTGGTAAAGAGCCGAGCACTGAGCACTATTTTGGCTTGTTTCGGATACTCGGACGAGGATATAAAGATCCGAGCACTCGGCCGCAACCAGATATGTCCTGCACTAAATCATGCATGAAAGTAACAAAATAAGAGGCCGTGCCCCACAGCGAGCTCCGGCGGCCTAGCCGTTAAGCGCCCGGCACTTGGTGCCAAGTGTCACAGGTTAGATCCCGGAAAAAGGTCGAAACCTTTTCCAGAGATTAATTTCTCGGTTCACAACATCGTGGGTGGTTGACCACGTTAAATGGCGCTGCCATCTTCTATGAATTGTTAAAAATAAAGGGAGACGTTAAAACCCCCTGAAGACGTAAAACATTCTGGCAGTGACTATACCCTCAAGTGAGTGGTGATCGAGAAGATTTCTCAACCACTCTAAACATAGAGGCTGTGCTGACAAAACGACAGCCTGGGGATTCTCCCCGAAAAACAAATAAATCAATCAGCGACGGCCTGGAGTACCGACGATTCCACTCAGCGCTATCGGGAGCCAGGTTTCCGATACTCGGCTACGCAACCACTTCGAATATTTTTTGGTTATTTTATAAAGTAATTTAAATACTTAATAACAGTAAAATACATAAATTCATTAAAATAGCAGGATAGTATAAAAAAATTAAAACACTTATTTTCATTGTGGACTTTATAATTACAGTATTTTAATTATATGATGATTGTAAACTCAAGATTGATGGATTAGAAGTCAGTAGAGTACAAGTTACTAAATTCCTACGAGTATTTGTAGATGATTGTCATGGTCTAATCATATTAATGCTGTTTGTAAAAATGTATCGAAAAAATATTTATGTTATTTATAAAGTCAAACACATGCTTGAAAATAACCACTTATAAATGATATAAACGTATATACTAGCTGTTCATTAATACTTCCCTTCTTAAGTTACGCATGTGAGATATGGGAAAATACTTACAAATCTCAATTACATACTTTGGTGTTATTACAAAAGAAAGCAATCCGTAATATTGACAAAGCTAGTTATTTAGATCATACCCATCCATTATTTGTTCAATATAAGTGTTTAAAAATTTTAGATATTGTAAAATTAAAAACCTTATATTATAATCTATAAAGACAAAAATAACACGTTACATATCAATCTACAAAAAAATGTTCATAAAAATAGAAGAAATATATTCATATAGTACCAGGTCTAGTAAAAAAGGAAATTTTAATGTAAAATTTTGTGAGACGAAAAGAAATTTAATGCCAATTATAGTATTAAATTATGGAACCAATTAGATGCAAATGTTCGCAATGTTAAAACAATTAATATTTTAAAGCACATAATTAAGAATATATTCATTTCTTTACATGACTGATATATCAATGCTGAGGTATGCTTGTAATGTATTTACTGTTCAAATACAACATATATATATATATATATATATATGTGTGTGTGTGTGTGTGTGTGTGTGTATGATATAATATACACAATAACATGTCATTGCTACAATAATTAATCATTTCATAATTAAACTTATATGGATTTTGTGTTGTTTCATAATAAAAGGTATAATTATGTCTATTGACTATTTTCCACATATTTTTACTTTTACAGTTGTCATGAATGTTTTTAATGTTATGTTAAGGGGGTGTATTATATAAGCTATCCTTCAAGCATCCTCTTTTTCAACATTCTATATCTGTTTGCTTTCATTAAAATTATGTATTGTGAATGTTGAAATAAACTAATTGAATTTTGTGTGTGTGTGTGTGTGTGTGTGTGTGTGTGTGTGTGTGTGTGTGTTATGTTATACGTAGTACGGTCAAACAGGAAAACCCTCAGGATCGAAACTAGATCTAGATATATGGAAAATCGTAAGTTAGAAAAGGTATACGTGTAAAAGATTCAGTGGATGCGTGTGCTAATCGAAAAGAGTCACAAAGTCTACTAATAAGTACCGGACACTTACCCAGTATATACAGCTGATTGGACTTCGTCTTATCAGAGTAGTCACAGATACGATTTTTCCATGTACAAGTACAAACAGGCGAGACTGTTCTTGGTGTATTTCGTCCCGGCACACATTTCGCCCGCAGGGTAGTTCGCCATTTTAAATTTATATTGCAATATGGAAAAAAAGTCAGCGGAGTATGCCAGAAGAGTACAACAGTATAGTGGTTCATTTCAAACAATTGATGTTGTAGGAAAAATACATGTTTCTTATTTGATTTTCTTTATAATGTTTATTTTAATATTGTTTGAGGTAAAGCAAACTGTAATTTGGCAATAGGTTAATTAGCTTTTATGTACATGTACTTCTAAAAATGTAGCTTCCCTAATTATTGTAGCTTCTCTAATTATTGTAGCTTTCCTAATTATTACATGAGTGATTACAAGAAATTTATAATTACCTGTAGACTCTTAAAAACTAGCTTCCATGACTGCTCGTTTACATGCAGTTACATGTAATTAGGTAATTCCACGAACACCTCTGAAGATGTGGCTTCCCTTTGTAGTATAGATCAGTAGATAATTAGATTCCATCTTTACATAACACCATCATTTACTTTGCAAAGTAAATAGTTGAAACATAAGTAGAAATTTTATTATAAATAACGCGAACTGATAGAATGAATCCAGGCACGTTTTTGTTGGCTAGCATCAGGCGCTAGTCTTACGCCTTGACAACATAGCTGATTGTGTTGATTTATTGTTTACACTCTTTACGCTCTACTGCATTCACTCATTCATTGTTGGATTGACTCAGACGCTTAGTCTGAGACCTTTACAACATAGTCGATTGAGTTGTTACAGTTGTTACGCTGTAGTACTCCCTACCAGACTAGAAATATTTTACCTGCTTTTCATACGATTCTACCTATTGTTTTTCATACTATTCTACCTATTGTTTTTCATACTATTTTACCAATAATTGTTCATACTATTTTACCTATTGTTTTTCATAATATTTTACCTATTTTTTTTCATACTATTCTACCTATTGTTTTTCATACTATTCTACCTATTGTTTTTCATACTATTCTACCTATTGTTTTTCATACTATTTTACCTGTTGTTTTCCAAAATTAAATTAAGCATCAGTTATTATCTGCCAACTAGGAAGGTAGATTTTTCCCACCTATTTAGCATCCTTCATGCACCGTTATTATCTTCAAGTGTATATAAATTTTATTCTCTTCTTTGAATGCTTAAATCACATAGTCAATATAGTGAAAATTGTTATATCAGATCTGCTAGTGTTTGAATGTCTGGTCGTGTCATCTAAATTAAATGGTTACAGATAACATTTCTCTTGACCAGGTCCAGGTAGATAACAGGTATAACTTTAAAACTCTATATGAATCGACGGATTATTTGGATGAAAATGGAGATTCGCCTCTTGAACAGGGTAACCAAGACTGTAAATATTATGAACCTTATCAATTATCCCAAATGATCGAAGTACAAAGATTGCTCTGTCTAGTTTTCATTTAAACTGTAGAAGCTTATCGTCAAATTGGGATGCGTTCTATAATCTTGTATGTGATTTGCATAACAAGGAATTTTCCTTTGATGTAATTGGAGTGAGTGAGGTATTTCGTGTTGACAGAGACCCCCGCATCGTTCTCCCTGGATATCACAATATTATAACGCGCTGTAGAAATGAGGATGGTAGAGGTGGCGTGGGTCTATTTATAAAAGACTCGATTAATTTTAAAGTTAGGGAAGACTTGAGCGTATTCATTCCACATGTTTATGAATCCCTGTTTGTCGAAGTGGAAAATGAATCTCATAAGAAAATAATCGCTGGTGTCATTTATAGACCCAACACTCTACCATCTGCCGATGTTGATGTATTTACATCTACACTGTTTGATATTATGGAAATTATCAATACTGAGGGTAAATCAAGCCTGATTCTTGGTGATGTTAATATTTGCTTATTGAAAATGGAACTAATGATAAAACAAGGGACTATGTTGATGGTATTCTATCTCGAGGTTTTTTGCCAGTTATTCACAAGCCAACCAGAGTGACCCACACGTCGGCTACCCTGATTGATCATATCTATTCTAATCTGACCTGCAAAGACACATTATCAGGAATTTTTTCTTAATTGATGTGGCGGATCACTTCGGTACATTCTATATTGTAAATGATTCAAACAGAAATACCGATAAACCTACATTCATTACTAAACGGAAATTTACTGAAACCAACATGACAAAATTTAAACAATTGCTATGTAAATAGGGATTTTCTGAAATAATAAATTATGATTGTCCTAACTCCGCTTATGATAAATTCATGTCAATCTATAAAACTATATTCAACGAAACATTTCCTTTTTTAAAAACACGATTCAATAAAAAATACATGAAACGTGACCCATGGGTCTCAACCGGATTATTGGCATCTGCCAGACAAAAGGCAAAGTTATTTAAAAAGAAACTTAGTAAACCAACTGACGAAAACATTAAATGCTATAAAAATTACTTGAATTTATTCAATAAAGCCAAGCCGAGCTAAAAAGAAACTATTATTTCCCATCTCCTAGAATTAAATAAAAACAATATGAAAAACACGTGGTCAGTACTAAAACAAGCAATGGGTAAACAAAACGACAAATCTAACTGGCCCCAGACTTTCAAAATAGACAACAAATATATTTCAGGTGAAACTGAAATAACAAATAGCTTCAATAAGTATTTTTAAAAAATTTGGGGAAAACCACCCTGAAAATGTCCCTAAAACGTAAAAAAAGTTAATGACTATTTGAAAACACCTCAAATAAACAGTATTTTTTTGGAAACTATAGAACCAGATCAAGTCCTCGAAATCACAAACAAATTAAAACCTAAGCTTAGTACAGGTCATGATGAAATATCCTCCAAACTACTCCAGGAATCTATTGAATACATTAAATATCCATTGACACACATTATAAATAGATCAATAATTACCGGTATTGTTCCCAATCAACTGAAAATAGCAAAGGGTAATTCCAATACACAAATCAGCTAATCCCACTGAATTAAAAAACTATAGACCCATCAGCCTTCTCCCAGCTTTTTCGAAAATATTTGAAAGGATAATGTATAACAAGGTAATGAGCTTCCTCAATAGTAATAATATTCTTTACAAACATCAGTATGGTTTTCGTGAAAACACTCAACAATTCACCCAATTATCATTTATTAAATCAATGTGCAATAGCTAATAATTCGACTCCTTTAAACAAGTTACCTTATCTATTTTCTGCGACCTCTCAAAAGCATTTGATGTTATAAAGATAGACACATTATTAAATAAATTAAATTACTACGGTATTAGGGGGGTCGCCAACAAATGGTTTGCCAGTTATCTTGTGAATAGGAAACAATATGTTCCCAAAACGGTAAAACGAAGTCAGATATTGAATTCATGAACTGTGGGTTTCCACAAGGATCTATCCTAGGTCCTTTTCTTTTTACCTAATATATGTTAAGATATATCAAAATCCACAAATGCACATATATTATCTTTTGCAGACGACACTTCTTTAATCATTAGTGATACTGATATTTCCACCTTATATCAAAGGGCAAATGTAGAAATGAATAACCTATTTGAATGGTTTTGTGCAAATGGTCTCTCGCTAAATAAAAACAAAACAAAATATATGGTTTTCAAAGGTGGTACAAAAAATTTGGATTTTAACAACTTGGACATTTCAGTTGGTGGTACTCATTTAGAGCAAATTGGTTCTCAATTTTCCCAAAAGAAAACCACCAAAATTTTTTGGTGTCTTTCTGGACGAGACTCTTTCATGGAAATATCATTTGATTTACGTGAAAAATAAGATTTCTCGGGCCTTATATGGCATAAAACAAGTAAAAAATTCCTACCAAAAAACAGTCTGAAAACTTTATACCTGGCTCTCATACAACCATATATCTCATATGGTTTACTAATTTGGGGGAACGCCAATTCATCAATCCTTAAAAAAACTGTGTCTTTGCAGAAAAGAGCTATTCGTATTATTAATAATGCGGGGGGTTTTAACAATCATACCGATCCCTTATTCAAAAATTGTGAAATCTTTTTAAATGACATGTATCAAAATACCACGTATGTTTGTTCATGGACAAATTTATTAACAAGAGACTTCCTATATCCTTCGATGGCCTATTCCGTCTAAATTCTGAGGTACAGGAAAATCCCTGACAAGGCAATCTAGTCATATGCATGTACCTCGATGTAACTCTGCACTATCCAGTAAGTTGCCTTAGTCAATTTTCCCATTATATGGGAACAATTGGAAAAGTATCCTTTCCACTTGTAATTCAAGATCAAAAACTAAGAAAACCCTGAAAAGTTACATCTTAACAAAAACCCGCATCTGTAAAATGCAACAACCCTTATTGTTGTCAATGCACACATGTCTAGGAAAAATATGATTCCTTGGTACCTGGTCCACATACTTCCAATACACACACGACCAGACTTGCAAATACACAAACGGCGTTTTATTGAGCTGACTATTATTAGCTATAATTGTTCGGGGCCAATGGGAAGACAGTTTCGGCTACATTGGTCCCCCAATTTCTTTATATGTGTTATACTTGTACAATTGCATTATGTATACGTTATTTGATATTGAAATTGGAAATAAATACTACTACTTTTATACTATTCTACCTATTGTTTTTCATACTATTTTACCTGTTGTTTTTCATACTATTTTACCTATTGTTTTTCATACTATTTTACCTGTTTCTCATTCGATTTATGAGCAAACATTTATATGGCAAAAAGTCGGAAATAAACACGATTCATTGGATAAAGACCAATGGGAGACTGTGACTGTATACAGGTGACAAAGTCCGCAGCGTGGAAGTTGGAATTCGAAATCTTGTTGAACCTCAGCAAGGAACATCCGGCATTCAAATTCGAAGTAAAGCACACCAGGAAGGGCGGCACGCTGCTGACGATAACAACTCTAGAAATGAGGGACAGCATCCTGAAAATAGTAGAGTTGGAGAAGTCAAGTTCACCCGGATGTCTCCCCCTAGCTGGAATTTAAGGTACGTAATCACAAATGTTCCTTTTCAGATACCAGAATTTTACTTTCAGGAAATATACTGCTTCAAGGGAGAATAAAAGACCATTCAGTGATATTCACCTCCACCCAAGCTCCACCAACGGAGATTAATGTACCGTTTTACCAGACCATGCCATACGACGTTATGTACCAGAGCCAGCACAATATGTTTCAGGTGTCATCGCTGAAACCACACCATAAAAGTGGTCAGGTCCCGCCCGAGGTGCTACCACTATGCGAAGCAAGGCCCCAAAAGACGCCCCAGGTTTGCTGCAAAAAGCCAGAGCAGCCCAGATTCATCAATTGCCAAGGAAACCCCAACCCAGCATACAAAGGATGCCCATGAAGAATCAACATGGTCTATAACATCCACGAACAGATGGGACTAGAACCACAATGGAAGACGACCACCCCATAAGTACAGATACTCAAGCCACAACAGACACAAGAACGATGGAAGGTGCCACGACAAACACAAGCACCATGGAAGGTGCCACGATAGACACAGGAACCTTCTACAAGCAGCCTTCCCATCATTTTCCCAAACAGATAAGAGGATTGTTATCATATGAGTCGCCTGATGAAATCAGCGGTCACCATCAAGGAACTCATTAAGACACCACCCAAGGAACTGTACGAACAACAAGGCACAGGAGTACATAAAAGCTGCAGAAAAGCCAGATGCTCCATTCAGTCCTAGAGAGTGCCATAACCTCGTTCGGGATGACACCCAAAACTCAACCTAAACAAAACAAAATAGAGAAAATAGATACACCTCAAATAAAGACGGTGGAACTCTGACCATAGCAGTACATTCAAGAACACAACACTTGATGTGATCAACACATACGTTTCTCCACAACACCTGTTTGACTTAGACTGAGCAACAGCAGGTGTCGACAACCTTCTTCTAGCTGGAGACATCAACGTCAATTCTGACGTCTGCATGGGGATCATCTAAGACCTTGATACCAGATCTACGGGGTGGTGATGGTCAAGTCTTGTTATCTATGCAAGATATTTCTTATTTAATGGATCACGGAAGATTACAACGCTCCCTAATCTAATGTTTGTCTAATCGGGACTTGAAAGCATTTAATGTGGGATTGTCAACTACGTGCGCTGTGAACCCGTTCCAATCGTTTGTCACTCTTGCACTGAATACATTTCGCCACAAACTTATCTTGAGCGGCGCTTCACTAGCTTGAGGCTATGCCTTCTGGTGTCATCCAGCGAGAACAATTGGTTAGATTCCAGACTGTCTAAACCCTTCAGGATCTTATATACATGAAGCATGTCGCCTTGTCTCCTACACCAGCACAAATATTCCCAGTTTCAGGGCTTCTAACTTATCTATATTTGGCAGACCTCTCAAGTTCGGTATCAGCTTTGTGGTTCTCCTCTGGGTTTTTCGAATTCCAGCTTGTCACATCGGAACATTGGACACCATATTCCAAATGAGGGCGTACCATAGTGGTGAATAGTCTGGGGAGTGTCATCTCGTCGATGCAGGTGAATCCAAGGATTCTTGATGCTTTGTTTGCCGCTTTGGACATATGCATATGGAATTTCAAATTCCGGTCAATGGTGACATCTAAGTCCTTCTCCTCTGTTATTGCTACCAGTGAGGTATTTCTCATACGGTACTCATAACATGGGTTTGTTGAGCCTAGATGGAGAACATTGCATTTGGCCTCATTAAATCCCATCTGCCATTTCTGGAACCAATCCACTAACCGATTTAGGTCACCCTTGAGTTGTAGACAGGCCTAATAGGAACTAATACCCTGGAAGACTTTGGTGTCATCTGCAAATATATTTGCAATAGATGTGATATCATAACGTAGGTCATTAATACAAAATGACGAACAGAATTGGCCCAAGTACGAAGGGTGTTTCATCTTTGACTTCGCTTCATTACCTTTGAAGGTCGCTCGGTCCATTTAACTTACCATGTGCCCAAAAGTGGCCGTAAAATATCCATCAATCATTATCATCTCAAGTACGCTGCCTTGTGCTATGCCGCTGAGGATTTCTTCCCAAGTAGATAACTTGCCATTCACCACTATACACGCTGCCATATGAGGAGAAGTTCTCAATCCAGGTGAGGAGGCCGCCTTTTATGCCATATGCCTCAAGTTTCTTAATTAATCTCCTATGAGGAACAGTGCCGAAAGTTTTCTGAAGTCAAGGTAAATGACACCCACAGCTAGGTCTCCACCATCCAGTAACTCAGTCCACCGCTCAAGTGTGATGAGTACCTGGGTCATACATGAGCGTCCCGGACCAAAGCCATGTTGGGCATCACAGAATAGATCATCATTCATCATATGGTTGACTTGCTTGTTTCGCTTGTTTCTAATTATAGATTCCATAATTTAACCAATAACTGATATTAGGCTTACTGGTCTATAATTTCCTCGGGAGATTTTTTATCCTCCCTTGTGGATGGGTGTTATATGGGCACCCTTCCATGCTTCTGGTAGTGTACCTTCCATAACATACTTACTGAATTATTTCCAAAGGCACCTTTATTGCGCTCGCCAGTTCCTTTAGTACACGTGACTTGGAAACGTTCAACATAATTAGTTTCTTCTCAACCAGATCAGGAATAATTATTACATCTCTGAATGTAACAATTTCCTGTCGCTCATTTATAATAGGTATGGCGTCTGTATCTTCCCTGATGAACTCACTAGTGAAGTACTTGTTTAGGATTTCTGTCTTTTCATGATCATCACTAGTGAGGCTGCCATCTTCCTTCTATATGTCACCAAGGCCTGTTTTGGTTTTTTTTGCTTGGACTTGCAGTATCTCCAAAAATCTTTTGGTGTTGTTCTTCAGACTGGCTGCTAGCTTCCGTTCAAAATCTCTACATACGTTTCTTGTCAGGGTAGTGAATTCATTTTTTCTCAGTAGTTGCACGGATGTTGTCCATACGATCCCGAGTCAGCTGATATCGTTTCCATGTTTGCTGCTTCTTTTTATGCTTTGTTATGCCTTCTCTAGTCATCTAGATGTCATCCACATCCGACCCAACCTGCAACTACTCAACCCGCACCCAACCCAAACCCATATTGAACCCGTGCCCAACCCAACTCACAAGACTATAACCCGTACCCAACCCAACCGGCAAGAATGGAGTCCGAACCCGAAACATACAAAATTCCTGTTATTATGATAATTTATTGAAAAACGAATTCAACTTTTCCATTGTAACTTATTCACAATTTTATATTAAAATCCCGTAGTATCCTGTAGTGACTATTTAGTTAGCTAGCCGTAAGTTTGGCAGCAGCCATGGTTATCAGTAGCAATAGCTGAAATAAAATCACGACTGTTCAAAACATAAGAGTACCTCCAATCAAGAGTACCTCCTTCAATCAGTTAGAATACAATAGCTGTCTTCAACAAAACGCAACATCTAATAATAGCTAATAGTAACAAACGTCCAGCAGCATGTATCAGCAATAACAAGAAGGCTTACTAGCCGAATGAGTCGACCCAACCCGTGCAGTGCTCTAGCCTCTATCCCCAAAATAGCAACAAGTGACAATGAATTCAGTGATTCCTGTGACAGTCAAAGGCGGAGGTTATTACCAGCAACAAAAGTGGTCGGAAGATGCTTCTAGGCGGTTTCATCTATCCCAAGCAGATAGCCAAGCCTCGCAACGTCGGATGGAGATGTAGTCGGAATTGTTTTGCAGTCAGTAGTACGCTGGATACGACTCTTGATCTTGATGACCCCAAGTTAGTGACTAGTGTCAACCTTGCAGAACCAGATTCCCTTCGAGATCTAATTATCGATGGTAAATGGGCTCAAGCTTCAGGGCCCAACCCTGAACAGTTTCTCGTCTTCGACAACGGGCCTAACACTGACTCTCGAATCATCGTTTTCGGGGCCACACAGCTAACACATAGTACATGAACGGCAACCATCCCGTTACTCGTCGTGGTTTCTGTCAACTCTACATAATACGCTGCCCTCTCGCCAACACTGCTGTCTCCGCAATCTACGCTCTGCTGCCACGCAAGTCACAGGATACCTACGAGAACCTGCTTCTCGCGGTCAAGTTGCCGGCAGACGTGTCGGGCGTGTGTCTGTGAGGCTTCAAGTTCGTCTGCATCAGTTGTGTTTAGACGGGAGTGAGGCTACCAAGACCGCCGAAGAGTTTCTTCGATGTACTGGTCACAACATTCGCTGGAAACCACATGCCAACCAAGTGAATGAGTAAAACAAATACAATGGTGCCATAACATTATTTCCAATTCATTTCCAGACCCATTTTTTTCCGGTGCAATTTGTTTCCGTACCCCGATTTTAGACTATAAAACGTATGACAAAATATCAAATACTTTAAGATTGTATATTACAGAGTTATAACTATACGTATGGTAACTAGAAATATTGTACAGATCCATCTATTATATATATATATATATATATATATATATATATATATATATATATATATAATAAATAGATAATTTACATTCAAATAAATGTTAATTACTCCATAAATATTAATTACTCTTTACTGTAAAAGTTGTCCTCTAAATAAATAAAAGCCATACTGGACGATTTGAATCTAGTCATTGTATATATGATGTGACTGTGTGGAGAGAGGAAATCTGCTAGAGAATATAGGTCACAAACTATGAACATTTGAACGTTTTGTTGTTAGTCAGACAATAAAACAAAAGTATACCGTTAGTTGTTATTGGGTGTAACTTTTCTTCATCGATGGCGTTTAATGTAGCTGTGGGATGTGACATCGTAAGGAGCAGTAACGTGAGGACGGTGTTAATACGTAATGGAGGAAGTGTATAGAGAACACCTAACAATTGACATAGTTCAATAATAGAATAAATCAAGCAAACACGCACAAACATTCACACAAATACACACGTTCGCCCCCCCCCCCGCACACATACACCATTTCATGACAAAGCTAATTATAACAGGACGTATCAACATATGGATGACAAATTCAAATTACAACATTAGAATCAATCGATTCAATAACAAAATTAAAACTGTTCTTCCAAAATCATATTGATTAAAATATTCAAACGTTTAGATAGAATGTTTACTGTTGCAGTTCAATACTTTTAGATAGAATGTTTACTGTAACAATTCAATACCTCAGTTTTCACCTTAAGAAAATTTGAAGTCTTAAATAGGATTTAAATAGACATTTATTTCTACCGAAGTTTAATCAGATTTGTGCTATAATATAGAAACTATATCTAGTAATAACGTTTTTCCTTGTATTGTCGTATATACTACCCATTTTTATCAAATTGAATTTTGTTTGTTCCTTTGAAAACTCATCAAGTTATTCGACTACACTGAAATTCTTATACTTTGTGTACGCAATATTTAGAAACCCTGCATTCTAGTCTGTATAACAACTTGTGCAGTTTTTAAACTCTACTTTATTTTTATTCAATTACAGGTGATAAAAATACCAACACAAATGACGGCATTGGGATATTGATACATCAATGATATGGTCTGTGTATCCTACAAAGATCAAGTGTATGATTCCTATGTTAACAGTGATCCCAAAATATATATAATGTAAAATGAGGACGTACGTTGCCATCAATAATACACAGAGAATGATACATCAAAGTTTTAATTATTTGTTTACATTCTGACATGAAGTTTTAAAGGATGTTTAGGTGTTGACGCGCTGGGCCAATGTCATCAATATATATATATATATATATATATATATATATCCTAAACATATGCACGAGCGCCTCCGTGGTCTAGCGGTAGCGTGTTGGACTACCACCCGTGTTCGAGGTAGCTCGGCCCGTTTAGCCTACAATGTGCACGAAAGTGGCCGTAAAACATAAAACATCATTCTCAAATCACCTAAACATACGCACACGCGTACACACACACACACACACGCAATATTTCTAGGATCCAAGAGTGGCAGAGTTGAACGCATTTTAGTCAGCCTCTTGCGCGATTGGTTTATTCCAGAACTGGTAGAAATCATACGAAACTAACCTAACCAAATCTTGGCACGAAAATCTCTCAATTTGTGGTAGTTTTCCATTTATTAAAGTTTCACGGTAATCTATGCGATTCGTCTAATTCCGTGTGCAGATACGGGATGTAGGGAGATTAACCTAAAAAAGGGGGACGCTTTAAAATGCCTCCTCTCCCAGTCTATATGAAAACAACAATTACTCTGGTTCAATCTTTTGCCTAATCAAAATTAGAGCGAGAAAATATGCCAACATTTGAACCGAGTCCCGCTATCGTGGACGGCATTGTTCTATATCAATACATGGGACTGTACCGGGACGGCCGCATGTTAACGCTTTCGAATAGCTCCATGCGGGAATGGCTCCCTATTGATTGAAGCATCCCACAGTAAACGTATAAATAGGCCACTGGGGAAAGGTCCACTGAACTAAATATCAATATAGTGGGTTTTGCTGGTGAAATTTAATTATTTAACTTATTCCTTCCACCTTCCAACTCTATGGATGGATCACATCTAACTGTACATACTATGTAGAGTGGAAGATCAGTGATCGGGATCAGACCTTATCCATGAGTATTTTGACGCTATAATTCGGTATATAGAAGACTATGCGATGACACTACGACGAGAACGACTTATAGAGTGTTATTCGATATATATAATCAGGTATAAAGGTCTGCACATTATGGCTAGGCTATATATATATATATATATATATAAGAGAACAAAGGTCATTATGCCCCGACACTCCAATATTGCAGTGTTGAAAATGCTCCAGTGGAAACCTCTATGTTGTGGGTT
Organism: Paralvinella palmiformis; assembly: GCA_025642065.1. Lineage (NCBI taxonomy): Eukaryota > Metazoa > Annelida > Polychaeta > Terebellida > Alvinellidae > Paralvinella > Paralvinella palmiformis. The sequence continues at coordinate 33,646 of JAODUP010000887.1, read as the reverse complement.
CAAATCCGGCTCAAGGCTGTGTTTGTAAGATTACTTTCCCTGTTGATTCGCCTTTCTAGTATGACTAGCGATAAGGTTAAACATTTTCTCAATCCGTACAGACGCGCGCGCGCGCACACACACACACACACACACAAACGCGTGCACACACACAGACACACGTGCATGCGCTCTCTCGCTCTCTCTCTCTCTCTCTCTATTTGCGGTTATATCTCTCATTGTGTGTGTGTGTGTGTGTGTGTGTTAGGAAACACACACACACACACATATATATATATATATATATGGGGGCACTGGCTAAGAACATCAAAGTCTATATATCCTTTAAAACCTATACTTCCATTAATCCAATTAAAGCAATACAATTTAAGCATACAAAACGTACACCTCCACACATCTATACATACGTAGACCTATATAGGTCTGGGCTACTCATCACCCTGTGGGGTCAGATAGTCCGCTTTTCGTACGTGACAAATATGTCACGCCCACAGGGAAGCGTTTGATGTAGGCTACGTAGAAAAGCGGTAATATAAGTAATATTTGACACCACAGCTCGCAGTTAACAGCACGTGCATGTGATCCAATAGTAGGTTAACATATATACAAGATAAATACTTTGACACCAAAGTTTACATTCGCCATATGACTTGAGCCGAGACACGAGTACCAGCAATAGCGTCTGACTGGATGAGCCCAGTTTTCGGGATGACTTTCTAATGATCACCAATTCACACGGGTATTCAGGTGCCATGTCACTGATAGATTTATAAGTTGCCAGTAAAATCTTGAAAAGCATACGCCGTCTAACAGGTAGCCAATGTAGGTTTTGAAGAATTGGGGTGAAATGATCATATTTTCGAGTATTTGTCATTTTGCGAGCTGGACTGTTCTCAATTCGCTGAAGACAACTGATAGCATAATGAGATATACCATATACCAGGGAGTTATAATTTAGTCTATACGATATGTAACAAAGGCATGTATGGACTAAAGCAACAGGCGACACTTGTGTCAAGAATATGTTTAGACAGTGGATAGTCTTAAGTTGGTAGTAGGCAGCTCGGCATACTGATGTGACATGTTCATGCACAGTGATTCATTTATCAGAAATATCCCCTAGATTCTTTAGATTTAATGGAGGATCCACCCACCCGTGTTGTTGGTATATTTTTTGGGGGGGGGTTAACATAATGTGGTAAAACCAAGTAGATAAGATTTGTTTCATCATCAAGATTTTGAGTTCATCCCTAGCCGTATAACAACCATCCAATGTTATACATTCTTGAAGGAAGAGGAAATCTTTAGCTCATTACCGAGATCCCGTGATGCATATACCGTTGAATGTCATCAGCATACTCCAGATATTTCACGCTATATCGCTGTGAACTAAGGAACCAAGAGCTAAAACCTGTGCTACAACAGTGACAGAGAATGAGATCAAATACCATGAACAGACTAATTGGTAATCCCAAATCCCTGGCAAGTATAAATATTGAGCTTGGCCTTCTGAGAATCCGGGAAATGCAAACCTAGCGTACATGCAATGTACGTACGACTTAATTATAGTTGATGAGAAAGTAGTCCCGTACCGCGAATCAGTTGGAGGTTAGCGGTGACTGCCAGTTAATGCTTAAGAAGAATTCAAGAAATGATTCGCATTCTCTTGGCCAATATGTGGCAGACAATGAAAATACCAGTCTAACAAAAACAAATCTTGCAAAAAGTGAAATGGTCAGCATCTTGAAACACTAGATCAGACACCCATTGTTATAAGATAAAGCCTGCTCTTTTTTTTAATTTATTCACAATATATTTATACAGGATTACCCAACGTACACACTTATTTAGGGTTTACCTGTTTCTCATAATTTGTTTACATACATATAGTAGGCTGTGGCTGTATTGGTCCGGATCCGGATCCGGATGTACACCAAAGTATAGCTATAGCTCGGGCACTTAACTGCACATGGGTGGGCACCTTCCCGAATATCCGGTGTAATATAGGACACAGCCGGCTACCGGACACCTTACGAATTTACTAAAAACTCCGGCACTGTCTGCCTTACCCTAACTCTAATCCTAAATCGAAGTATTTGTACAATTCTTACAAGGTAACATGCAATCAACGCGGTATCTCGTGGCTGACTGGCCAGGTTAAATGGCGCTGCCGTTTCCATTGAATTATTTTTAAAGGGAACGTTAAAGATCCTCTGATGCTGTAATATGTAATACACTCTGGCAGTGACCACGCTAGGGGGGGGGGTCGGATCCATCTTTCCGTATTGCTCCCATATGAGTGATGGTGGGGGAGGAGTTATGAACAGCCACTCAATAATAAAAAGGGACCACACTGGAAATAAATGCTCTCACTAGATTGTGATAGATCACGAACCGAAAGAAGATCAATCATAAGTACAAAAATAATTACTTATGCCCCTTTATTTATTATGTAATATTTGCCATTTCAAACATGGCTTAGTCGATAAGTTCAAGCTGAATATTATGATATTTTGCTTGTTTTGTTTTTCGGGGAGAATCCCCAGGCTCGTCGCTTAATCGGCATAGCCTCTATGTTGGAGTGGTTGAGAAATCTCCTCCCCCACCACTCACAGGGGAGCACTACGGAAAGATGGAGCCGAAATACCCTGAGGGTGGTCGCTGCCAGGTTCTTTTACATCCTCAGGGTGGTCTTGAACGTCCCCCTTTATTTTTAATAATTCAGTGGTGTTGTGAGCCGAGAAATTAATCTTTGGAAAGGTTTCGACCTCTTGTGGGATCGAACCTGTGACCCTAGCGGTTAAGTGACATTTTCTGGCAGCAGACGCCTTATATACGCCACGGAAACCGGACCTATAGCCACTTCGTACATAGTATAGGTCTACTCACTTGAACACACTTGAAGATTTTCGGGCTCTACTAACTAGGTAATATTCTTTGTAGCCCACCTTACACTTATATTTTACTTGTGCTTTGTTAGTTAATGCAGTTACTTGTCCAGTTATTGCCATAGCCTTGCTAGAACTTGATAGCAAGTATACAGTTAAAAAGATCACTACGACACTAGGTAAGGAAACAGAGTTACATGTGATGGGGACGAATACACTTTGAGGATGAACCGTTTATCTGGAAGAACAATCCTGTTTTACAAATGTTATAAGCGGCTTCATCCGGGATATTACGTTTTCGTCGGCGTGCCAAGGTTTAGATTTTATAATAATCAAAAGATAATTGTATTCCTTCCTTTTACTGAATTCCTCATAATTTCAAGGTATGTTGTACGAAAATGGAAATTTAATTGTTAGTTTTCGTTTTTTATCGTGCAAGTTGACATATTATTAATTTGTTGATGCAATGACGTTAACAATAACAGGTTGGACTAGTCACTAGTCTAGAGACTAGATCTATATCTAGATCTCGAGTCTGAATGATGTGAGGATTCCTTTGCTAAACCTGAACTGAATAATTTAAAGCTCTCACTCACTTTGGTTGGAGTTTCCTTCGTTATTTAGATATCTATAAACATACGGTCGATCACGTTTTGTATTTATAAGTTGTTTTTTTGGCTAGGCAGTTGCTGTAAATTACTACAGCCTACACTGCTACAGTACAGGTACAGTCTTAATACAGACTGACAGAGGTCGCCCAACTCCCAAGTCAACCAATTTATGATCTGAATTCGAAAAAAACACTCACATCGTCCCTATTCACACACTTAATAACATTATTATAATTATCGCAGCATGTCTTTCACCCTCCACTTTAATCCACTGAGATGGCATTGGCTCTACTCCCATCAATCATTCAATGGCTTTAGTCCCTGTCATCTCCAGGGGGGTGTGCGCTCATTTGAGGCAAGACCAAATCGATCATAACCGAATCTGGACAAGACCAAACCGGGACTACTATTATATATATCACATAGAATGATGTTGATATAGGAGCAAACATGTAAATCATTTAAATTTCTATATTCAAATTTAAATCATCTTTCATGAGTTTTACTTTTAACACCTCCCGATAATATATGTATATTACCTTTTATACCACATCTGATGTGATGCCACCTCCGGCAGCTATCGCATTCCAGGGGTTTGTTATTTCTATGCACTCCCCTTGTACGTATAAGACACAGATTACTCATCTTCTAATTTTCACCACAATGCTGATTTTAATGTGAATAAAATCTGAAGCTGCGTTTATGTAGCTTGAAATTGAATACATAATTTAATCTATTTAGTTTAATGCATATATTTAATTGAAACCATACCAACCGTTGATATTAGATACAAACCAATACATCCACTAATTGCCCCAGTTGTCTGCTAAGATACCCAGCTGAAGCGTTGTGATCAATTCAGACACGAGTACATCCAATTACGAATTGCATTTACACGCAATTATAGACCATTCATTATTAGGAACATTTTGTCATGTATTTCACTACCAATGTATGATATGTGTACATATCATGTCAATCAACTACTACTAGTATGTTATGCTTCTTTATTTTTGGAGGTGTTAAAACCCATGAAAAAATCGGTCTTGTCCCGATTGGGTCTTTTCCCAAAATGACCTGTATTCCTTTGAACAGTGACAGTGGTCTAGATCTAGTAGGATGGATTTGCCCTAACCACCAAGGATCAAGAGTTTGACCTCGTCATAAGGTTGAAACTTTTCCAGGTATTAATTTCTCTGCTCACAACATCATTCCTGGTGGTGCTGCTGTCTCCTCCGAATTGATTAAAAAGGTGGGGGAGATGTTAAAGATCTCTTAGGTATTTAAAAGATCCCCCGAGGATTTAATATACTCTGGTAGTTACCACCCACAAAATATTTCACCTTCATTTTGTATTATACAGAGGTATGAACAGTCACTCAACATAAAACTAATTAAAAGGGACCATGCTGGAAATAAGCATACACACTTTCATGTGCTATCACTTTCAAGATCACAGATTGTGAAACAGAAGATATCAAATATTCAAAACTCAATAATATCAAATATTCAAAACCCAATTATATCAAATATTCAAACCCCAATGATATCAAATATTCAAAACTCAATGATTATCCTTATAGGGTGTAAGAAACTAATCACGGAAATGGTTTTTACCATTTTGTGGATCCAACATACGAAGTTTTTTTAAACTCTTCAGGAAACCATTCTGCCCAAAGGCATGATGAAGGGAATGCATGCGGTATCTGACAGTGAAAAAAACTGAATATCTTTAGTAAAATAAGTTATACATTTCCAGTTTTTAGTTGGTTACCTATTATATGTATACATTAATTTGTTTATTATATTTGCCATATTTATCAACATTAATAATACTGACAGCAGCATTGTGCCTATTAGTATTAGCATATTAGTTTTGTATGGGAAATGTTTGTTTTTAGGTCCTTTATAAAGAATTTTGTTTGTTGGTTGGTCTGTGATGTAGTGGTGATCTTTTTCTTGTTGGCCAGGATTATCTCTGCACATCCAGTTTTAATGGAGTGACGAATGATCAAAACGGGGATGTCAGACGAGTGCGTTCATGCGGGTTCAGCAGTACCGAGATCAGAGGTGATGATGCAGTGATGTGAAATGTCAGAAGACGTGAGTAGATTGTTCATTAACAACATTATACTTATTGCATGGTTGTGATAAAAAATGAAGTGATTTCAAAATTAATAAATTTAACTGTCCAGTTACCTCAGCTGGAAGAAATAGGTAGTTTTAGAGGGATGTCAAAGTTCTGCAGATTTGTGAGTTTTTCTGAGGAGGAGCATTTCCAGTGAACCCCCAGCTGTGTGGATTGTTCGCAACACACTCCAAATATATTCAGATTGTTTCTTATTTCCATTGACATCCCTGGTTTTAAGTGTTTTTTTAATTTTTTTATTTAAATAATTACCTCTTTGTCGATTATATTAAAGCTTATCCTAAATGGCTGCTGCAGATAAAGATGTGCTCAATTGATTTCAGCAATTGACTTATTATTTATGTGGTAGAATAAATTTGGTGGATCCCCCCCGAGTTTTTCTGGATTCCCATAAAACAGTAGTTAGTAAGTGATAGTGATATGATGAAGAAGTGTATCACCATCCGAATTTGCCTAACATACATCGTGAGAGATGTTAATCTGAAAGCTGAAACGTTGCCAGATAAAGGGGTTTCCTTGTCATTAACACTCAAAACCTGTGGGCTGGTATGTGGTTAAAGCACTGTGCTGCAACTATTTTGGTTGTGAGTTCAAATTCTGTCTACGCCTGTGTTTGTTGGATTTTTTCCCCCTGTGGAGTTACAGTTTGGTCATTTGTCCCACATGAGACCTGTGGCAAGGCTAAATCACTTGATAATGACCTCAGATGTGGGGTCACTTCAATTGACCATCAATTCCGGAATTGGAATTGCTTATTTTAAAAAAATGTGGAATTGATAAGTTTGGAATTGAAGTTTGAAAAATAAAATCCACACATTAATTTACCATTTAAATTTTTAATTCAGAAATATTTCTTCCGTGACAATCCTACTTGGAATATAAACTACTCGGAGTAGGTATTCCAAGTAGGTACTTGGAGTACCTACTCCAACCAGTGATTGGAGTACCTACTCCAGTCAGTGATTGGAGTACCTACTCCAGTCAGTGATTAGAGTACCTACTCCAGTCAGTGATTGGAGTACCTACTCCAGTCAGTGATTGGAGTAGGTTTGGAATTGATAAATTTGATGTGGAATTGGAATTGGCCAAATGGATTTTGATTGGAATTGATCCCACGCCTGGATGACATTCATAAATATGCTCAGTGCATAAATTAATTTAGCCAATGAATTCGAAAAACCACTCACTAACTACTTTAACTTATCCATTGGTATCATTATAAATCAGGGATGAGAGTTTTCAGGTTTTGTCAGGGTGGAAAATAATGTTAGAGGGGAGTGGGTCAAATTAGTGGTCTCAGATTGTCCTAAAAACCCAATTTTTTCCCCACACCTTCAGGTGCATGTGGCTCACTTCATTCTGTGACTACCTTTCCTGTTTTTCACGGTTTTTCTTTCAAAGGTCACTCATATCTGATGAATGAGCGCTTATCCAGCATGCATACCTTTTTCAACCGAAATATTATATTTTCGTTACAAAGAATTAATTACATCCACCACATGTCAATGGGTTTAAAATTTAGGATACCTTTCAGATAATCCAGACTAGTATAAAATGTTATCTCCTGATAACATGATTTTATAACAATGGTCTTAAGGTGATATTCAGACAAATACTCTAATATTAAATTGCAATGTAAAAACTGTCCTAGAGTAAACTTTTCCTTTCCTCATACAACTGGGAGGTTTTATTTATACATGTCACAGGTAATTCATTTCTGATGAAAATTAGATTAAATATTATAGCATTTTATGGAACACAGAAAAATTACTGTTAACAGTACTTTTAGATGCTGCAATACTGACATAGTTAAAATGAAGTGTTTCCATATTTTTATCAATGACTAATGAACTGAGTAATTCTACTGCAGCATGGGGAACTCACGATCAAGTCAGACACACGAATTAATTTGGCGAGAGATGCCACACCAGGTGCGAGAGTTGCACTATGCTGTGGTACTCAATGACCTGGATACTGTTCGAGAACTGATGTCGCAGGGTGTCAACATCAACTTCCCATGGTACAACTCTTCTCCTAATATCAGTGTGAAGGATGGTAGTACACCACTTATTAATGCTGTGTCACTGAATTATATGGAACTGGTTGAGGTAGGCCACTACATGTCATAGATGAGGCTGTGTGACTGTGGCAGCTGCTTGGCTTTTTAGACTTTCGGGTACATTTGTATGGATGCTCAAATGTGCATGTGTGCATATACACACACACACACACACACACACACACAAGCATGTTTTAATATTCATGTATATGTTCTTCTTTATCACAAACAAACCCCTATACACATGCTCTAACAGGTAGCATGGTTGGTCACAGATCTGAACCACCTGAGTTAAAATCTTGGTTTGATCATGTCTGAATGGTGTTTCATCTTTCACTTCGCATCTTGACCTTTGCTGATGTTGAATTTGTTCGGGGAAAATCCCCAGGCCGTCGCTTATTCAGCACAGCCTGTATGTTGGAGTGATTGAGAAATCTCCTCCCCCACTACTCACAGAGAGCAGTACGGAAAGATCGAGCCAAAATACCCAAGGGTGGGCACTGCCAGAGTGTTTTACATCCTCAGGGGGTCTTTAACAAACCTGTTACTCTTGGCACCAAGTGCTTGGTGCTTAACCGCTAGGCCACCGGAGCTCACTAACTTTACCATTGCAGGTCGCTCGGCCCATTTAGCCTACTTTGTGCACAGAAATGGCCATAAAACGTCAACCATCACATCCTACACAAACACACAGAAAGAAAGAAAAAATGATAGAGAGAACTTAAAAATCCATGTTGTTGGTATTGTGTTATAGACACCTATATCTCGTCGAGCCTTATGAATAAACTTCTCTTAAGTAATCTACATATTATGCCGATTGACATATATTTTTTCACATGCTGTCTTCCAGACGTTAGTATACGCCGGTGCTTACATAAACAAGTGTGATAGGAATGGCTGTACTCCTCTCTACAAAGCTGCATTTCATGGTCGCCCTGCTCTCATAGAATTGCTGTCTCGCTCAGGTACGACAAAATAATGGAAAGAGTATTTTAAAATACGTTTTTGTATTCTGCCTATTCAAAGCTTCTCTGCTCGACTAGTGTTAGCTGTACTCATAATACTAGGTGAACCGTGGGCAGATGACTCATTTAAGCTAGATTCCCGATGATTATTTTGTCTCCTCTGTGAAATTCATCCAACAGTTTACTTTACCGAAGTTTCGGTTAAAATATTTGTCGAATCCTAATACCTTCTTAAAACCTTGAAAACAAGTTTCCCCTCAGCCATGTGTCTCAAATCTTGCCAGAATGGATGCCAAACAAATGACAAACTCACCACTCACTCACCCCTCCTTAGAAACCATCTTGAGCATGAAATATCTAGGTATGAAATATGTAGCTCAACGCATTCATATTTGAGTGTTTTGTTACACCAGTAATTACCATTTACACCAATTTTAGGCAATTTCTTGGCTAGGAATTTGAAAGTCATAAGTTTTTATCCTCTGATGCCGATATGCCATGGCATAATCTATTAGGTTGGGGGGGGGGGGTATCTGAGATCTGATTAGTCAGAAGATCTGTAGTTGTGTTTTGAAGTATTCTATTTCTAGGCTATTTTCAGGAACTAAAAATCTATCATTGGAATACATTCTTCATTTAGATATAGCTACGTTAGTGGCTCACCCCATTCATTTGTTGGTAGCATTAGGACGCTGATTTTAGGCGTGATAGTATTCCATGAAGTCATGGATTTCCAAGGTTTATCTGTTCATCAGCAGGACTGAGAATGTAACATGTTCTTTCATGTTTTTGTCAATCAAAATCAGCAAAATTCTTTCTGCTTAATAATAATAATAATGTTTTTTATCAACATCTCACACCACAGGAGCTGATGTCAATCTTCCAGACTTTTTGGGCAAGACCCCATTGTACATATGTGTAAATAACGCAATAGTCCATTCCTGTATGCTGGCTGTACAGAAACTTCTTGCCGAGGGTGCCATCGTTGACAAGTGAGTAATGTTTGTTTGTTCGAACTGTCCAATTAGTTCCACATCAGACATGGGGTCAATTCCACCCAACTCCATTTGGTCTATTCCAATTCTGCATCAAATTTATCAGTTCTAATTCCAAACGTTTCAATTAGAATTCCGTTTTTTACCGATTCTTTACTCCGAGTACTTACTTGGAGTACCTACTCTGAGTAGTATATTCCAAGTAGGATTGTCATTGGAGAAATATTTCTGAATTAAAAAATTAAAAGGTATATTAATTTGTGGATATAATTTTTTTGCGGGAAACTTCAACTCCAATTCAATCAATTCCTATTCAATTTTTTTTAAATAATCAATTCCAGAATTGGAATTGATGGTCAATTCCAATTCTGGAATTGAGTTGACCCTATGTCTGTTCCATATAATTATGATTAATCTTGAATCTGTTAGCTAAATTATAATAATTTGGGTACATGTCTGATGATTTCATAATTAGATTTGCCACCCAAAGACTTGGAATCGAAGATTGAATGATATTAATAATAATTTCTGATCCATCCTATTTTGGGTACCATTCTAAAGTATTCTACAATGTACTTGGTAGGAACCATAGCTATATCTGGAGGGTGTTTCATCTTTCACTTCACTGCACTATCTTTGAGGGTAACTTGGTCTATAAAGCAACCTCATTTTCACACTACACTGTAGACCTCCAGTTCCCCAGATCTATCTCAGTGTTATCTGTGACCTGGAGATGTTTCAATCCAAGAAGAGCTGAGCCTGGTTAGAGGTTATTTCCCTCGAGGCCGCCATCAGTCAAAGCTGATAAAAATTGTTGTTCATGCTGAAGTTACCTCACCAAATGTAAACAAAGAAACGAATGAATCAATGGCAAGTTGAATTGCGTGAGAGATGTACCAGTTATCTGGGACTAAACTCCACAGTTAGAGAACAACATCTACTGATGGAGAGTTATGTGTGAAACATAACTGGACTATAAATGTTAACATATGACGGGGCGTCCTGGAAAACCTGGAAAATAACAAATTCATTTTGCAGGTCCTGGAAATGCCCTTGAATTTTACAAAATCAGGAAATGTTGTGGAAAAAATGTTCCCTTTGAAAAAATCCACTTAGAACAAACAACCTATGTCTGTAGAAGAAAATTTCAATTGTAGAAGAAAAAGAGTACCAGTACATAATCTTGATATCCCATGTTAGTTAAATTTTAAATAAAAATGGTTGAATCTGACAGCCAGAAGGGGTGAGAAGGAGGCTGTACCATAAAAATGCCAATAATAGATCATCCATTGAATAGATATGATATGCATACTTGATTTTTTACCTTTAAATCTTGTTTATTTTGTCCTGGAAAATAATATTTTCTTGGGTCTGGGAACCATGATATGATGTCAATAGAAATGATGTCATTCGAAGTATTTGACAGTTGGTAGGACACTGTGATGGTGCAGTTACTGGAGGACTGCACTCCTTACTGAAGACTCACCCCCATGTCAAAATTTGAATCCTGAACTCCTGTCCGTATTTGTGGAATATGTCATTAAGGAGTCACCCCCTTAGAACACATGTCCCTGCTGTGGCCAGTATTGAGGACTATGACGATTCGTAGATTTCTAGATGGTGGATATCATTATTACATTCTCGTGCCATATTGTCGGTTCTTCCACATTTCTTCAGAAAGGTTGAAACGGCTACACAATGGCAATGCCATAACGGTTTTATAAGGCTGAAATGGAAGGCTGAAACGGCTACACATTGGCGATGTTATAACAGTTTTGTAAGGCTGAATTGTGAAAGACGTGGAATCTTTTCGTTTTTTCACCGAGTCACAGAGAGCTGTATTGCTGTAATGTTTCTTGCTGACTAAATGTATACAGCCATTTAAGACATTAACTTGTCAACAAATTGTTTGAATGACTAGACAAAACAAGTGAAATAATCACAAAATCCATTCACTCAGCTAGTAATAAACAATTGTGGAAACTGCTGAAAACTGTTTGTGTGCATTTATGTGTGCGTGCATAATAAGCACATCTTACTTGGGACTAGAAATGCTGTATTGCATCTTAGGCATGTGTTTCAAGTAGCATTATTTGCTTTGATCTGGACTTGTTAATTCCAGACCGCTTTGACCGTCTGTAGGTCATGGCCCTTTTAGAGTTTTGTCACACAGGGACTTATAAAGTGCTGAAACATTATACAATTTTGTGCCACACCCACTCACCCGGCTTTCTCACACACATGCACCCCCCCTGCTCAATATGGCTTTGATAGAAGGTTAGATAGAAAATGCATTAATAATTATGATAAATATATCATTGCATTAATCAGTTCCAAGAGTTTTATTACATTTTTATGGTTCACAAATATAATAAAACAGAATTTTCTCATTCAGTATTTTCAAAACAAACAAAGGCCAGAATATAAGGACGAGGTGAATATTTGACTCGGGGCAGGGTCTGTATCAACAGAGTGTGGGGGTTAGTCTTGTTATACATACACTTGGACATGTTCCATTTTCGTTGTGTTCAAATCAATATGCTAGGTTGTTGGTTTCGATAATAAATATCAAATATCACTTTATGGACCTACTATGATGGTTAGAAGATGTTGCAGTTTTAGATTTAGTATTAGTATAGTTTTTAGAACTGGCCAGCAAAAGTTCATATATTTTTAGTTAGATTTATTGCTCGTATTACTAATTGTTTTAACTTGTATGTCATTAAAAATGTTGTTGTAATTCATGTTCTTTATCCTGTCTACACAAGTTCATTTAGTTTAATATCATTATTCCAGTAAGTGTGTTGGTTAAACTTAAAGACATGAAGGTTTTCTTCTATTTTACATATGCATGAACTTGCAGAATTTAATTTCCATTCTTTCAGGCAAGACCGTAAGGGTCACGCTCCAGTGCACATAGCATCGCAGTGGAAGAACTCGGCCATACTGAAGATGCTGATCAAGGCAAACAGCAATCCAAACATAGTCGACAACAAAGGTCGCACCCCGCTTTTCATATGCGTCAGCTCCCTCAGCACGAAGCTCTACAAGGAGGACCTTCGCAACATGTTGCCATGCGCATGCATCCTGTTCTCGGCAGGTGCCGACATGCTGAACCTGACCGAATGGCTTCTGTACAAGGGTGCTGGCATCTCGGACGATCTTATGCGCTACACGAGCAGCGCCGACTTCCAGAACTGGTATGAGATCCAGATCAGGCAGCCGCAGTCGCTGAAGAATATGTGCCGCAAGACCATACAGATGAAACTGTCGCGAATGGGTCCACTGGTTGAGATGTGTCCCAAACTGCCGATACCGACATCACTGCAGGCTTTTGTGTCGAGGAAGATGTTCTACAGGGAGGAGAATGTCACTTAAAAAGAGTGCTTTTTGATTGGTTGCTTTAGAACTAATAGAAGTTGTGGTGTTCTGTTTCACCACAGAACATCACGATGCTGCTGGGTGCTGTGAGACGTTTGATTCTTAGCGAGAATTGCAAAATGTGATACCATCTCAAATCCTGGGTATAATAATGTCGATGGCTCCTATATTAGAATGGGATCACTTTACTTTGCCATTTGGTGAGGATTCCTTCAAACATATGTATATTTGTTCCCTGAGTGGAACTATTTGTTTATTGATGAAGTGATGATGATTGATGATGATGGCAGTTAATGATTTATTATTGGTGATTATAATAGCAATGCTCACATTAACACTTCCATTAATTTTATGTGTTTAGTTCACCTCAGTTCTTTGATGCAGGTACAGGTCATTCGAGGTAGGGTTTATTTAATCAAAAGATGGAGGTTGCCTCTGTGTTGTGTGTGTGTGTTTTGTGTGTGTGTGATAGAGAGAGAGCCACCAATGCCAAATGTAGAATGCAAGTTAATTCGGCCTGACATCTTTCAGAATGAGAGGATCATGTTCTGCAGAATGCCTAATCAAGGAGGTGGTTGTGCATCATCGGGCACAGCTCTGAGGAGGAGCCTGGTCAACTTTAGCCATCAATGCACAGTCAAAACCGCGGTATAACTCTAAACTGGTTTATGATCACGGAGGGTGAGGCCTTTCTTTTTAAGGCTGTCACAATGGTTTCCAAAATTCTATAAACTGGCCATACTACGAAGATTCTAGTCAACGTAGGGGAGTGGGGGTTGGGATCAAATGAATATTTCCAATTGTCAGATATTTCGAGTTCTTAGTTACATACATGGCAAATTTGTGTCGTATCGGTGACCGATAATTGCCATTTCGAAGAGCAAAATTATTTTTGGGTTTGTCCGTTGTTCCCAAATTGGACTCCGAGTTCAGTCTGAGAATTACCTACACGTGTCCATTCCATGCCTGTTGCGAACGCTTTCGACGGACGTGGGTTTGTTTAAGGGTTTTTGATAATTTCGAGAACTTGTTTTGGTTGGAAAGACGGTCCTTTTTCAGGTTCTAGACGTTGGAACGCTTGTTACTTGTATGTCTTTTTGGTCGTAGGTACTCGTGGTGACTGGTCATATTTCATGTTCATTTCAACAACCGTTCACAAACACGCACAGCATAGTAGCACGGTTACCAGTAACGATTTCCCACTGATCAAATGATTTACCTGGATCTACAACTGTTTACATGTAAACACACACACACAGAGAAAAATGCATACAATAATTACAGGCGTTTATTATTATATACAAATAGATCATTGCTCCAAACTGTGTCGTGGGTTTTCCATATTGTGATGTATGCTGGATCGTACAAAATAAACATGCCCTGTACTTCAACTGACTTGTTTGTTGTTTTTTCCATTGCATTCAACTCGGAATGAGAAAGAAGCTCCGTGAAGTCAAACAAGTTAAATTTCAGGGGAAAGAGTTCATTATTAACGGTGACTTCATTTCCGTTATGGCATTCAGACCACGGTTATGCTAGCATCTCTATTGTACAAAATGAAAACGTTTATGAAATATATTAATATACAAAATATGTATAGTGCCAATGGATCTATAGACGGTAAGAAGTTTAATCCAAGGTGTTCAACAAATTTTGATAACACCGATGTGCCTGATTTTTTTTAAATAGAAACATTTAAACGATAGATTTTGATTAGCCTTACCTGGCTTACAAGTTACATTGGTTCCCTCTCCTGGGTGAGATAACGCTCGTTTCTAATTTTGAGGTAAGACGCAGTATGTTAAAACGAATTGTGTTGAATGATAACGTTAACGCACTGAAGTAACGAACTTCAGCAAGATCATAGTTACGGGACAAGGACATCGAGGTGGACCCTGATTGTATACAATGCTGTCGCTAATCAAATCCAAACCCAGTCAAAGCAGCACCAGCCACCAAATAGTTCGTTTAAATTGTGAAGTGTACGAAAAGTACAAGCCTGAAAATACGAACGTATGGAACGATACACTACATCTAGTTTGACAGATGTGAGCACCCAAAAAGACAACAACAAAATCATAAATCTGCTATTTAATACAGACATCGAGCTAAAACATATGCAGATATATAGGAGCGATCGGGTAAACAGGTTCTCAAACAAAATGACGGTTTTTACTTCCGGTGGGGTCAAGAGGCGCAACACTAACGAATAGTGCATTAGCCATCTGCTTATTAACAAATAATCAGTGTCAAAACTTTACAAAGTCATGCACACGTTGATGACGTCAGTACACAGTTCTCTCAACGGAACTTGCGAGAGAAAACGAATATCTGGCACCCGATTGGTGCTCGGGATCTGAATTTTTGCGCATGCGCAATTAAAATATCCACGTATTGTAATGTCTTAAGCGTTCAGTGAAATTATAATTGTAATAATCTTAATGTGTATAAAATGGTTAGAATTAATCTTATCTGCAATTTTTATAAGGAATTGTTGATTAGGATGAAAATTTACAAAGAATTACTACATAATAAGTTCGGGTTTTCTTCAAGAATCCTTGATGTACTCGCTAAAATCATGAAGTTTTGCACAAATTTAGGTTGTGCAACTTGTTTCTCTTCAAGCGCTTCATTGTCATACTTGTGTTGATAAATACCACTACGATGATGATGATGATTTAATAGAGTACCTTCACTAGAAAGCAAACATGTTAAATCTTCCAGTTTCGTCGGGAGCCTCTCGGTTTTTACCTACATCTCCCGGAAATCTCCCGGTGCTTAACGAAACCCAAACCCAAAAATATCTAACTTTATCAAGCTCGGTGTGGAATAATTTCTTATATGTTTGCCTCAGTAATGTCTCGCGTGTTTTTCTGGGTCAACAGAAACTGTCCAAACTGTGTCTGCTACAGCTCACGTGTTCTTCTTTGCCACCGTAATCACGACCGGTATGACGAATGTTGCAGCTAAAGTCATCGAGTCAAAACAAACAGTTTCAGGACTACCTGCTGACGATGAACTGCTGCTCTACCATGCGCTTACCACATTTAGCGCATCTCCTGACAGCACTGTCGGTGATCGCCTACATAAATGGTGATAGCGAACGCGTCTTCTCAATGTGCCGCAAGATTGACACCGACGTTTGATCACAGCTTGGCAACGACACTCTGCGGGCTCTTCTTTCAGGCAAAATTAATATGGATGAGCCGTGCTATAATAATAATAATAATAATATAGCGCCTTATTCAACTTTAATTGCTGCTCTAATGCGCTTTTCATTTAAAACACAATTAAAACACATTCTGAGCTCAAATACATTTCATACATAATAAACTGGTTTAAAATTATAAATACGCCAATTTAAATAAATGGGTTTTACGAACCTTACAAAATATGTATTTTCTTACTGTGGTTTGGCAACTTGTTCCACAGCCTGGGAGCTGATGCTCGGAAGGATCTCTCTCCGTACATTGCTGTCTGGCTTCTTGGTACTCTCAAAAGTGAATAGGACTCAGATCGGAGCATTCTCCTTGGCATATATTTTTCGATCAGATCGCTTAGATACTGGTGCTGTTCCATTCAGCACTTTGAACGTAAGAAACAGGATCTTTTACAATGATCCGAAATGTACAGGAAGCCAGTGCAGCTGGAACAAAACTGTTGTTCTATGTTCCCTTTTTTGAGTGCGTGTCACCAAACGTGCAGCACAGTTCTGCACTCGTTATAGGTTGTTTGTCAGAGAGAGGGGGATATTGCATAACAATGCATTGCCATAGTCCAGTCGAGAAATAATAAGGGCTTGGATGTCTCATCACTTATGTCTCAGTATGTCTCATCAGATTTGTACTTACGAATAAGTTTGGCAATAACAGGACTTACATATAGAATTCACCTGCTTCTCCATTCCTAGGATATTATCTAATGTAAGTCCTATATTTCTCACAGACATGGAAGAATTTATATAATTAGATCCTACCTTAATGCGGAGATTCTCAGTTTTCTTTACATGTTCCCTGGATGAGAAGACAATGAATTCGGTCTTGTCCTTATTCAATTTCAGCATGTTGCTGTTCATCCAAGTACTTTAGTCATCCCATTTATTACATAGCTTTAAAGTCATGTACACTTGTCTATCACCGGGATAACAATGATATTTAATATTATGCCGTTTAATAATTTCACCGTAAATCTTCACCAACTGCTAGGCATTTCAACCAGACGACGATCTGCTGAAATCGGCAAAGTCTGCAACATTGAATTGTGTGAAAGGCCATCATTGATAGTGATGTGTTTAGACCTCTGGTTGGGTGACTTTGTGCCCTTTTGCTAGATCTGTGTTATAATAGTATCTGAAATGATGTATATGTAAAGTTAACACAGTCTGTCTTTACAAGTGTTTAACGTGTTTTTTATGTTAATTTTTAATACATCTGCATTGACACATTCTTTAATACCTTTTTTATTTATTTAGTTCCTTAGTTTTTATAAAGTGCAATAAATTGAGATTGTGCTTTTAACATGTTTTTTTTCCTGTTATGCTTTCTAGATCTGCATTGACACATACTTTATTATCATGTTTTTAGTCGGTGCATTCGTTTTTATAAAGTGCAATAATTTTCAGATTGTGTGTTTTACATGGAACATGGACAGTTTATACTTCATCTTGTAGCAGGTATTGGTTGGTAATAATAAAACTTGATTGTTATGGTCTAAGGAGTGTTTTATTTTCTGTTACCATAGTAACTATTATAATAGTTCGATTTACGTATAAAATCTCTATTTTCTGAGACCCTCCGATTTACGTATAAATCTACTGTTTTGGCATTTCTGAAACTTAACATATATGTAGCAGGAATCATTCAAAGATGCTGTACAGCGATACTCTAAATATGATGGATCCCAAAAGCAGTGACAAACAATCAACGATCGCTATTTTTGGAACAGATAAAAAAGATTTTCAAGAGATGCCGCAATTCTAATCTCCAATGGCAACCGGCTAGATCTCGTTGATACCGGATACACTAAACACACAATCGCCGAAGTCGAGACACGGGTAGGCCTGCCAGCAGCAGCAGTAACTGACTTTATGACTTGAGGTTTTAAAGGGAAAGTTCACCTTCATTTCCAATATTCAGGACTAATACAGCTATGCTGACATATATCATAAATTATGTCAAAACGCTTAAACGATCACCCATACGTTAACTAGTCCAGTTCAAAGTGCTGATTAATCGACTTTTAATGACCTAGAGCGCCGCCATTTTTTAAGCTAGACAGAGACCGGAAACTCAGCAGTTTGACCGGAAGTCTGTAGAGCCCGTACAAAATGATGTAAACTAGCGTGAGTAAAGAATTATTGCAGAACAAAACGCAATTATATTGTGAAAATTACGTCATAAATGGCATACAATCATATCAGTTTGAGCTAGAAAGAACCTTAGAAGAAGAAGATAATTAAAAATGGATGAGATATTAACGCTCAAGAGAAACTATAATCAGTCTAGAGAGTGCTCATATGACGTCAGAGCATTTGAGTTTTCTCCTTTCCCGCCTTCGAATCTAGCTTCCGGTACAGCCGTAATGGCGGCCCTCCAGTAATTTGGATTATTTCCCTATATCTATGATATCAGGTATATTTCGTGATTATTATTGTTAAATTTATGGTTACTGTTCTAAGCATTACATATTTAAGAAATATTTTCTGGGCGTGGACTATCAGTTTTCAATGGACAAGATGTGACACAATCATTATTTACGTTGTACCCGTCTGTTCCAAAATTGGTGTGAGTTACTTCGCTAAACAAATCAACCTTCGTATGACTTGACACACACACACACACACACACACACACACACACACACACACACACACACACACACCTATAGTAGCATCAGGCTAGATGAACTCCGAGTTTCCGGGATGACTTTTTAATGGAAACGTGTCCATGAAGATATTTAGGTGCACGAGCACTGATAGAACCACAAGCCATTTGTAAAATAATAAAAGCCGTCGACGCCGTTTTTGAAGAATAATTGATCATATCTTCGCCTCCTTCTCACTAAGCGAGTTTCTGCACCTTTTTGAACTTGCAGAAGACGTTTGACATCATTAGACCAATTGACCATAAAGTGGGTTTTCCCAGTTGGAAGATATGGTTGATTTGTGAGGTGAATTGCTTGAATAGTTTCGATCCTAATCAGCATAACATTCCCAGACTTCGTTCGGTCATGGTATTTTGTCCGATATTTTATCATTGTCATCTGGTGTACCACAAGATTCAGTTCTCATGGCCCTTTGTTTTTTTTTCAGCACGTACACGCGTCTTCTTAGGATTACTGCGTACCGATATGGGATTAAATCTCACTTGTACTCCTACGACGCAGCGCTGTATACGTCACATTGACAATGCTATGTTCTATTGTTGCATTTTATTTATTGAATGCATACATATGGAAATGGAAATTGAAAATAAATCTCAGTTCAGTTCTGGATGCTGGCAATGAATCCAAGGTAGTCGCATCCGTGAAGAAATTGATGATATTTGACGATGGATGAATAAAAGTCTTCAAACCACTAAAAAAACGCCCACATTAGAGATCAGTAAATCTTCCGTTATCTCATACGAGTGAGTAAAACAATCTAGGAGTTAGTTTAGAGGAATGCATTAATTTGAATCAATGCGTCACATCAATAAGCCTACCATCTTCAACGATAATGAGTGCATATCAATTTTGCATAACACCAGAGATTTTGTTACATTAAAATAATCCCCAGATTAACATATTCGTCTCCTTGAGAGATGGATGCTTCTCTAACAGACATAACCACCTTATTTTGTTAACTATCCGAATGACAATAGGACATTGTTTAAAGTCTGAAATATTCCACTTACTAAAACATATTATATATATATATATATATATATATATATATATATATACTTTTTTGTGTATGGATTTGTAAAAATTACACGATTAAAATTTTTTATTTTTATTCATTGCGTGCAGTTGAATACGAAATACAAATACATCTGTAAAATAAGGAGCAATGCATAACCAAAGTTGCAAGTAGCATACAACACTACGTACAAAAGATTAAAACAATTACTTTACATTACGTAACTAGTTAAATATAACCCAAATACTATGTTGAATATAACGTACTCTAATAAATTATCCGTAAATATGGAGTTATTACAAACAATATATTGAGTTAACAGAGAGTGAAAACTTGTTACAAACATGGACGCCATTAGAATGCCAAAAAGCTAACTAATTATCATAATTAATATGGCTAACTAACAACAATAAGGTACACAATCAAATTACAGCATCTCACCTGTAAGGGAATAGAGGGCGCCTCCGTGGTCTAGCGGTAGCGAGTTGGACCACAGATCGCTCCCAACCGTGTTCGAATCTCGGCGTGGGCATATCTGAGGGTCGTTTCATCTTTGACTCCGCTTCATTACCTTTGGAGGTCGCTCGGCCCATTTAGCCTACGATGTGCACAAAAGTGGCCGTAAAACATCAATCATCATCATCATCATCATCTATAAGGGAATAGAGATGATGTATAGAATGACCAGCCTGGTTTCTTCCAACACACAAATTAGTTCACTTTAAATACAAGATTCTTTAAAGTGTAGCCTTAACACAATTTGATGTTCCCAATTTAAAGGTTAGAGCGAATCCAGTGATTTGCGCGAAGCGTATGATTCTCTAGTTAATCGAAAGCTATTTACACCTGGTGAATGAATGTCAATTTAATTGATTATAATAAAACCTATATTGTACAGTTGCACGTTATGACAGAAATGACTAGAATCATAATGCGTGAAATGAAAATAATGATGAAATAAGCGTATTAAGCCGACCCTGTTATAGAGAAATGTTATCCGAACAATTTAACCGAAAATGAAGGTACTAAAGAAAATATATTTATGTTACCTGGTCGCGATGTTTAAGGCCATAAATGTCACTACTAGATCACGTGATGTTTTATTACCAGGAACGGATAAATTAATGTACGAATTATGATGACAGAACATGAAATTTTCACTTGCAGAGCATGTTAATCTATGCTAAATGTAACTGAATGTATTAACCAGACGAGTGAGTGTTAGAAAACATACCAACAACACCACAACAAATAAGGAGGAATACATTTCATATGCACCAGACAATCGTAAAACACCTAATTAATTATGATTAAATCGATTCTCCTTTCAAACAAGCACGCAAACCGAACACAATATGCATAAATTACAAATTAGTTCTTAATACTTAGGTTTTTTAGATTAATCATATATATATATATATATATATATATATATATATATATATATATATATATATATATATATTCATAATCTGTATAATCAGGTGTGTTATCTGAAATATTTAGGTAATACGTGTATTGCCAACTGAGATTTAATACAGATTACCTGAAAATGTCAGGTAATATACACATTACCTGATTATAACATATATATGTACAGGAGAAAGTAGAATATTTGAAAACGTACAGGACTGACCCGGTCAATGATGGTTTTAGGGCACGTCATAATCCATCCAATATTAATGAATTGTTGCGAAATATTACAATAATAAAGGTGAGAAGAATTAACAACACCTACAGTTACCTTGATATAATGTATTCCAAAATTAGTTATGGATAGAATCTTCTTGCGTTATTCACAGGTAAGAGAATAATCTGTCATAACGTTGCAATAAAATATGGTAATCACGCCATCATAATGGTGTCCAATAATTGCGATTAAATAAGTTTGTATGGTTTAGAATAGAATGGTTTGTTAACCTCTCATTGCGTTATTTCGATATAATGTAATAACAATACAATATGCTTAAATATACTTTAAATGAGTAGAAATTGTAAAGATAACATGAATGGAGTAAATCAGTTTTGTGTGTAAATAGTAGTTGTAGTAGTAGTAGTAGTAGTAGTAGTAGTAGTAGTAGTAGTTAGTAGTAGTAGTATTAGTTGTTGTTGTTCTTGTTGTAATAGTACATATATGGATTGTGTAATCTATATTGAATGAAGTACATTCGGACTACTACAATAGCAAAAAGTAGAAGGAAAGATTCACAAATGTTTCAAGTTAATTATGTACACTTGGAGAGAGGGAAAGTCAAATCTGTCAAATCTTGAGCCATAAATGGGACTGGTATGATCAATACCAGTGTAAGTGTCGCTATCTGGTGATTGCAAGAAGAATCATTGTGGTTATATTGATTAATTTAGTATATCAATCCATTTACCTATCTATCAATATATATATAATTGTGTGTGTGCGCGCGCGCGCGTGTGTGTGTGCGTGTGTGCGTGCGTGTGTATGTGTATCTTGGTGTGTTCAATTCAACGTGTCCCGCCTTCTGTGTGTGTGTGTGTGCGTGTGTGCGTGCGTGTGTATGTGTATCTTGGTGTGTTCAATTCAACGTGTCCCGCCTTCTCTCTCTCTCTCTCTCTCTCTCTCTCTCTCTCTCTCTCTCTCTCTCTCTCTCCCTCTCTCTCTCTCTCTCTCTCTCTCTCTCTCTCTCTCTCTCTCTCTCTCTCTCTCTCTCTCTCTCTATATATATATATATATATATATATATATATATATATATATATATATCACTCTTTCTATATCTCTATCTATCTATCTCTCTATCTATCTATCTATCTATCTATCTATCTATCTATCTATCTATCTATCTATCTCGTGAGTGCGTGCGTGCATGAGTGCTCGTGTGTTCTGTGTGTGTGTGTGTGTGTGTGTGTGTGTGTGTGTGTGTTTTGTCGTGATTTGAAACACTGGAAGATTCATCGGGTGATTCATCCAAGATAGCCGACTTTTCATGCTAATAAACACTTGTCCATCAGTGAAGTAAGCAGACTGGATCATTCAGATTCCCATCGAATCACACCCCCCCCTCCCCCCAAAAAAAAACAGACCACCAACCAAACATCGAGCACACGAAATGCATATCTCACGCGTTCAGTTAACGAACGCTAACCGAGTTTTATCTAAACGTACAGATGTTTATCTCCGTCGAGTGACCGCCTTCCGGATCAAGCTAATGAATAGAGACGACAGATGTGACGAGACGTGATCCAGATTAATGGCCCCGCGCCCTTCGTCGCACGCACACGATTGTATACTTGAGCGGCTACATGTGTTTGTGAGTTATGTCTAAGTAGCAACGTTGGTCCGATTGACCTATAAGATCCCGACGAAGGATACCGTGGGGATGGGTATGGGGATGAGGGAGGACGGAAGAAACGGAAGAAGGAAATGGAGAAGTGCCGAACGTTGACAAAGCCAAATATAAAGGTGTCCCTCCCTAACCCGGGTTCCGTTGGCGTAGTATTTATAAGGCACTTCATCGTTAACCTCCCGGTTCGACTCTCCTCAGCCATTTATCCCTATAGTGTGTCCAAAGCGCAAGCTAAAACAAACAATTCTATAACTCGCGCCTATCCGGTGCCGATTAATCAATCTCAGTAGACAATAATGTGCGTCTTGTAGTATGAGATGAGATGTAGAAGTTGTATTTGTAAAGTTAAAATGGCCGATAATAGGACGGACTTCCGGTATACAGCGGATAAGACTATTTATTAGTACGGCCGCATTCATGTATTTAAATGGGATCTGATTAACACCCAGCACGCCCCCCTTCTCTCTCTCTCTCTCTCTCTCTCTCTCTCTCTCTCTCTGTGTGTGTGTGGGGGGGGGGAGGCACACGCGCACGCCCGTGTGTGTCCACCAGTGTGCGTGCGTGTATGTTTAGCATCGTTTGTATTCTCGCTGTCAGTATCTCATACGGATCCCAGCTCAGAGATTCAATCTCGCCGTTATCCGCGATAAAACAGAGCGAAATCGATTAAATTACTGATTTTCTCTCGTTAAAATATGACATGTGTTATTGATCCGTAAATATTAGAATATTTATCATAAATTTTAATTATGACTCGATAAATATACAGTCATATTGGGGGTGGGGTTGGGGGGGGAGGTAATAATAATTAATCTATGTCTCATTTATCAGTGTTCAATAATGGGGAAAGATTTAATACGAATCTGACGTTGTTAAATCTGATTTTTTGGTATAAAGGTGACCTTGACCGAACTGAACATCTTAATGTCAAAAGGTCAATCCCCGGATCGTTGATCCATGTCTGTGACTTCGCGAGTACATGAGCTATACGTTAGTACCTTCTTCGGGAGACTTTTATTGACTATGTGTAGCTTCATAAACAGCTCTCGGCTAATTTCCTCGGATGTTGTTGTTGTTGTTATTATTGTTGTTGTTCTTGTTGTTATTATTGTTGTTGTTGCTGTTGTTGCTGCTGTTGCTCTTCCTCATGTTTCTTCTTGCATATCATCAATGTCATCCAATATACAAAACTTTCGCTAAGAGAAATTGTTTGGGCCCTCATCAGTTGGTTCTAAAACAGAGGTGGTCTGTTAAGGTAGGTCTTATTTCGAGTAATCAACTGGAAGGGACTCCAATGATCCCCAAATTCCGGCGACACTGGAAGGCTTCAAGATGAACAACGAGCTAAAACCACAGGAGTCACGTCACCTGTGTTCTAGCTTTTCAGATATAACAGGGATAGATGTGCGATGATGAAGCGTACCGTGTCTATCAGCTAGGGGTAAGACTGAGACCAGTACACCTGTGTAGTAACCGGTGGTTTTAGTAGGTCGCCTGTGTGTTTCAGGATATAAATGTCTTTCTCGGCTTTGTAATTAGATGGGTTTTTTTTAATAGGAATATAAATAAATGCTGTTTTAAAATTACCGTGAGTTTAATATTGTACTTTGTCGATTGTTGTTGGTTTGTTGTTGGCTTGTTGTTGGTTTGTTGTTGGCTTGTTGTTGGTTTGTTGTTGGCTTGTTGTTGGCTTGTTGTCGGCTTGTTGTTGACTTGTTGTCGGCTTGTTATGAACTTGTTATGAACTTGTTGTTCATTTATTGTGTTTAACTGTAGTCCTATTGTCAACTTGTTGTTGGCCAGTTGTTGGCTTGTTGTGTTGTTGTTGTCTTGTTGTTATTGTTGTTGTCTTGTTGTTGTTATTTTGTTGTTGTCTTGTTGTTATCTTGTTGTTGCTGGCTTGTTGTTGCCGGCTTGTTGTTGCCGGCTTGCTGTTGGCTTGTTGTGTCTTGTGATTTAATTGTGGTCCTATTGTCAAGTTGTTGTTGGCCATTTGTTGGCTTGTTGTTGTTGTTGTCTTGTTGTTATTGTTGTTGTCTTGTTGTTGTTGCTATCTTGTTGTTATCTTGTTGTTGTCAGCTTGTTGTTGTTGGCTTGTTGTGAACTTGTTGTTGATTTGTTGTGATTTAATTATGGTCCTATTGTCAAGTTGTTGTTACCCAGATGTTGTCTTGTTGTTGTCGTTGTCTTGTTGTTGTTGTCTTGTCTTGTTGTTGTTGTCATCTCGTTGCCTTGTTACCAGTATTGTCGTACGTATTGTGGTTCTGTTACACCGAAATGCATTCAGTAGTTATATAATAAAACATCATATTTAAGGGTAATGCTAAACAGTATTATATTAACTTATTATATTAACAATGTATTACAGAGATTTGTCTTAATTAGGATGTAGTCCTACCTACAAATTTGTAAACAATTGATATTCAAATCGCGTATAATTTTCTCAGAATTGCTCAGAGAATTTTTATTCGTCTTAGTTGAGATTTTATTTGTATGTATTATATCATTTCTGTCATATTATATAGTTTATCAATTTCCTTTGAGATCAAGTGGTATTATATAATTATTTGTAATATTTTTGTTACTGCATGGCACACAAGAATGGTTGTGGTTAGTACGGACGTTTTGTTTAAATTCGCATTATTATTATTATTATTATTATTATTATTATTATTGTCATCAGTATTAGATAATCGACAGAGAACGTGTATACAAGTTCGCTGGAATGTAGGAGTAAAGTGAATTAATGATTGAGTTAATTAATGAGGCGAGAAAAAAGGAAACAACCTGCCAACGAAAGAATGAATAAAGTAATGATAGTTTTGTCGCGGCATTAAAATAAACTACGCAGATGGATAAATATGTTATTAATATAAAGGG